>JARHVA010005665.1:65000-487500 GCA_037957365.1 Torreya grandis
TTTTAAAATTGTATTTGCTAAACTATTTTAACACCCCAAATATGATTTTTTATCCACATTTTATCCCCCCATCTTTGTGCACTTACCCTACTTTAGAAATAAACTAAATGATACAAAGAGAAAATATTCAATTTATGATCAAGAGTTATATGCCATAGTGAAAACAATCAAAAAGTAAATTTATGACTTATTTTGCAAGGATTTTGTATTGTACATAAACCATCAAGCAATGTAATTCATAAATAGCTAAGGTATGCTAATCTAAATACATATGAGATTGATCGAGTTTAGAAAAATTTAATCATTTTTTTTTAAACATAGGATTGTATATTTTAATAGATTTGCATATGCATTAACCATAAGGTGTCTCTCATTGAATAAGATGCAAGTATAAGTCATAATATTTGATTCTATGAGTAAGTTTTATGTGAAAGGTGAGGATTTCAAATATGCATGGAAAAAACTCACATAACCATTATGTGTGGAAAAAACACCATGGTTATTTTATTTTTTGCAAGAAGGATTATTATTTAAGGGAATCTAATTATGTATTACCTTTAGGTTTTATGTAATAAAAATGATCAAGGAGAATCATAGTAGTGGAGTATCTAGTCTTTTTAGTAATTAAAACAAAATCACAACTATTGGAGAAATACTTTATCCTAAGATTAATATGGATGTGTGGAAATATTTGAAATATTTTATAATTTTTAGGAGGTAGTGTTGTATCAACCATTGCTTGTTCCCAAAAGGCCTAAGAATATATCACCATGGATTTAGTTTTAGGATTACATAGAATGTAGAAAGGCCATTATTATATTTTGTGATTATAGATAAATTCAAAAAATAAACTCATTTTTGTGCATTAAGAAATTTAATAACTCTATGCATATTGTTATTTTATTTTATAAGGGAATTATGAGATTGCATGGATTATTGTGCATCATAGTGTATGATAGAGATACAAAGTTTGTTGGAAATATTTGGAAGACATTGTGGAATAAGTTGAATAGAGAGATATATTTTAGTTCAACGTATCATCCTCAATGGATAGTTAGATAGAGGTATTAAACATGAATCTTAGTAACTTATTGATATTTGATTGGAGAGAAGCCATAAAAATGGTATTTATTATTAATGCAAGCTTACTTTTCCAATAAAATTTTAGTAAAAAAAAATATCTTGAAGGACATAATTTCATATTATTAATGGTAGTGGTTGAAGAGGAGTCAAATAATTTCATGACATCAAATATGAAAGAAGGAAGAGTGTTGACATATAAAAATTTGATGAGTAAGTGCATAAATTGATTGAGAGGAGTATTGTGTAATAAAACCATTACACAAATTTAAAAATGAGATAATTAGATTACCAATTGGATGGCATGGTTTAACACACATAAGTAAAGAAAGGTTCCTAAAAGGAGCATATGATAAATTTAACTGGAAGAAGATTGGACCATGTTGAGTGGTGAAAAATGTTGCATCTAATGCATATGAAATTGATTCATCTCATGAGATATATATTTCTCCCATTTTCAATATATTAGACTTATTCCACTACCATGAGAGAAAAATTTATGATGAAGGTGCAAAAAAAAGTCTATAAAATTATAAGGGAGGGCTGAAGAAGGCACATGAAGAGGCCAAGAATGTACTTGATTCCAAATTTATTAGGAGGATACGTGAAAAGATTATAAAGAATATTTAGTGAAATGGAAAGGTTGAGAAGTGAATGATGTCATTTAGATGATAACATCAAAAATTTCTATGGAGGGAGTACCACTTGAAGAACTCATAGAATGCACATGAGCATGAGCTCATGGTTCATTTTACTTACTCAGGTAGCATGTTGCAAGAGCATCCGAGTTCATAAGAAATATTATATCTCTCAAATACACTTATTATATACAAGTAGTCATTAAATTTGTGAGAAAATATTTCTTTGAGTGCAGTAGTTTGGGAGTTGTTTGTGTAGACTTTGCACATGTACAAATTTACATATGTGTAACCCTTTTGGTACACACAACTTAGAGCATAAATGAAGAAAATTCTTGTGTTTTTTTTTAATATTCAAAGGTATACCTAGATTATTTTTAAATATATGTGAGGATTTTGGGAAGTTTTGCTCAATTGTATCAATGTGAATTCTTTTAAGGCTAGATGATTTCATATCATTTTTTAGTGAATTCTACAATGGAATAACAAATTTTAAATACTGGCATGTAAAGTAATGTTTAGGAAGGTATTGTGCAAACCTTTCACATTGCCTTATTCATGCAAATTTCATCTATGATTATAATGACTTGACTTGTGAATGTTAGTGTAAGCTTTTTCCCACCATGTGGTTTTACCTACATGGTCTAGTTACTTTGTTTAGGTGTCACTTAGGTGTTAATAAAATTCATTGGATAAAATAATCCCACATTCATGAGGATATGTGATCATGTCTATCTTTCACCTATATATGTAACCTTTTTATGAATTTTTGTCTAATCAATTAGGAATGTTATTACTTCCTCTCTTCTATTCATGATTTCACTACTCCATATAGTTTCACCTTAGTGCATTTGATCATATCCACTTATCGACCCTCAAGTGTGATCCATTTTAACATGGTATCAAATCATTTATAGTAGATAAATATCATCGATTCTTTTGTGATATCACTTGCATTATAGCTCCTTCTCGGTGTTCTTTGTGATCCTAGTTTTTTTATGGGTTTGGTCAGGTTTACTATAAATCTATGCAAACTTAACTACCAAAGTCTATAAACAAAAAATGGATAGCATTATTGGATTCAAAAGATGTCAAAACATTGAGACTAGATGTAAACATGATTCAGTTTTGTATTAGCCTATTTTTACCATTTTGGAGGGTTTGGAGGCAATTTTTTAGATTTTGCATATATCCATACCATCTGGTGGTAAAAAATAAAATTTTTTTGGTTTTTACTAATATTTTATAAAAATTTATTAGTTCATTGAATTTTGTAGATGAAACCATACCTTTTTTGCATATCTAATATTTTTAGTGTGTAGGTTTGGCATTTTAACATTGTGTGCAAGCTTTATAGGTTTCAAATTTTGGTGGTTTTTTTATCTTTGACAGATATTTACATTTAGCCTCTATACATATCTAATCCAAATGGTTCCATTATATCCTATCTCAATCATGTGTACTACCCATGTAAGCTGCTATGACCTACTCATTGTTGGTTCATGTAATTCTTCACATTTTCTACCAATATGTTGGTTGTATGTAGTTTGTAGGTTTTTTGGAACTTTCAGATCTTTGGTGGTGTCTTGATGGATCTAGATCAGTTGCATAATCCTCATCTCATGACATAGATACTATCTAATCTATACCCATGACATCACTTACCCAGGGCCTAGATCTCTACACCTTGTTTGGCTTTTGTGACTTTCGAGAGCACATCAAATTTTATCGATTGAAACTTTGATACTTGTGAAAGCACATCAATTTTTTTCAAGTAAAGTGAAACACTATTCATGGGTAAAGTAGATTCAAATCAATCTATGGGGGAACACTCATCCTCACTCTTAGCCTTGGTCACATGGGAATTCAAGCCCTTGGTCACACCAACCCAAGGGGGATTAACTTCTCCAATGAAAAGTTGAGTCAAATATTTTTTCAAGGAGAAGTTTCTTTTAAGAATTTTAAATTCACATAATTTTCAGTCTATACCTCCTTTTTAGGTGCCATTATTTTTGAAAGTGAAATTTTTTTGAGCTATACACATTTATGTTATTATAGAGCCTTGTAAAATTGATCTTATGTAGTTTTATGGGGTTATATTTCTTCTTCACTTTTACATATTTATGTTACTTTTATATATGTTTTGAATTTATACACACTTAAATGTGTTGATTATATATGTACTCAAATATAAAGTGGCAACCTATATAATATTAGGGGAAATTTAGTTACTATTGCATAGATTTCCCATTTAGATGTATTTTAGGCTAAGTCTGATGTCCATCACATTGAGCATGCATGGTTACTTATGATCATGTCGATTCCCTTATCTCCATTTGGGAGATACTAGATGAGGATAGCTAATTATAATAAAATGGTTTTTCTTAGAAAAACCAATTATGCTTCATGATAGGTGTACATAGAATGTTTGATCATTGAAAAAGATCTTATTCCATTTCTATAAGGAGAAATTATGTTTCCCACTAACCCTTGTCAATATAATTATTGGGTCAACTCTTATGATTATGTCTATGGTCACTTATTGATGCACATTTCATGGGATCTAGACTATCATGTTGAGCACACAGAGTGTCCCTCCATTAGTTATAGAATTCATAAAACTTTTTTCAAAGATCTTGCTAATATTTATATCACTCTTCCTCCTCCTCCTCTTCCTATTGTCCCTTCAGAGACTATTTTACTTTTTCCTCCTACTTATATTTCTTATGATGACACATACCTGATGGATAGTGATCTTTATTATATCGACCCACCATTAGTGAATGACTTTATGCCATGTACCTTAGTTGTCATGTTGTATATTTTACATCCATTCCTATTCAAGATATTGATCTTCTAGAGCTATCATAGATTTTTTCTTTGGAGGATCATCTCATCATCATTAATAGTATGAGTGCACTTATTAAGAGCATCGATGATTCATCTCTTCATGTGGATACTCATTCTACAGATCTATGTACTTCATTTACTCTTATTTAGTTTTGAGATTTGTTGAGCCATCCTCCACTCTTGACATGGACATTATTTTAACAAATTTTCTAGTTCTTCTTTTGATAGGTTCACTTTAGTGTCATTACATTCAATTCTTATACATGATCTTATCAGACCTATGTCATACATTATTTTTAGATCATACTCATAGATGTTAATACTATTACCTTTATATTTCATTGTAAAATGGGTAGACCTTTATTACACTCATCATGTTCTTCCTTTAGCAAAGGGAAGAAACATTATTCGATGCAAATGGATACTTTAGTCTTTGGGATATCATCATCGACCTTGGTCATTTTATGAGCTCTACTATAGGTGGATTCAACATATTTTAGCAAGACTTCTTAGTTATTTATATATTATGTACTTGGGTAGCTTTTAAGGCCTTTGTATCTGGACCCAATTCTTCTACCCATCTAAGCTACACTTAAGGAGGGTGTTAGTGTAAGATTTTTCCCACCATATGGTTTTACCTATGTGGTTTAGTTAACTTTCTTAGGTGTCACTTATGTGTTTAATAAAAGAAATTAGGGAAGATAATATCATATTCATCAAGATGTGTGATCATGTCTATCTTTCACCTATATATGTATACCTTATATATTTTTAGTTAATCAACCAGAGATATTATTGCATTTGAATACTTTTATGGATTATGAAGTTTATTCCTTTCTTGTGTTCATGATTTCACTACTCCATATAGTTTCACCTTCATGAATTTAATCATATCCATTTATTGATCCTCAAGTGTGGCCCACTCTGATAATGAAGTGTGATTTATGCACATTGTCTTTTGTGTGCAATTTTCTTGAAAACCTATGTGTATACACCATAATCTTGCATAGTTAGTGTGTAATTGGCATATTATAAAGGAAATATTTATTCATAGTGACATAATCATTTGAACACGCATTATTCAAATTTTTTTTATGTTTCAAGTTCCACGTGTCACATGTGATGAAGAGTAATAGTGTCAAAACCCTGTATATTATAATCAAATGGAATTTGAAGCATCACATCATGGAAATTTTTATTTGACAACTAGAAGAGGGAATCATTCTAATTTCCTAATGGGTTCATGTTTTATCGACCATATTAGATGTTAGTGTCCTTATGAATATGTAGATAATAAGTTAGAGATTGTTGGTTGAGTTTTTATAGGTTATAGATAAAGAAAATACCCAAAAATACTATGAGTTAGTAGGATTTAAAAGAAGATCCAAACTTGTGAGAACCAAGCTTAGTTCAAGTAAATATTTGTGTGAGCCATAATTCTAAGAGAGATTGGAATGAATTTATTATGATATTTTGTAATAATATAATACATTTTAAGTCATTAATCAAATTCTAGGTGTGTATGCATGAGAGTCATAATCCCTCAAGTAAAATGAACAAAAATCTTTGTTGAGTGTGGATCCCTTTGGGGCTATCACATGACCATGGTGGCACATTTTGGGGGCTTAGAGATCTTCAAGGGTGTGGGGACCACATTTCAAATATACTCCACATGTGAGTGGATTATTATTAAATATTTATTTAATAATTTCTATGTGACTTCCTCATTTATTAGAAGTGGGATTAATTTTCTTATTTTTAAGGAATTAATTATTATATTTATTTATTTCCATATGATTTTTTTATTGAAAGTGGGATTGATTTCCTTATTTTTAAGGATATTGGTTATTCATTAGAAAATGTAATACATTTCTTATTTCAAAGAGTTGTTTGTGATCACATGTTGTTAAAAAATGTGTCTTAAAAGCGGGAGACTCTATTTTGGCATGTTCCTTCTTGGATGGGATTTTGAATGAGCTTTATGAGGTAGGACTGAGGTGTCCTTAGTGGATGATGCTTATCTTGGATAAGCACGGTGCAATTTCTCCTTATTTTGTGGATTTTTCTTTATTTGCTATATATAGAGGGTGTGGTGTGATCTTTAGAGGTTGATGTGTTGCTTTACATAGATGGTTTATTTTCAAGGTGTAGCTTTGATGAGAATAGTCAAAGTATAGATATTTTTTAAAGTGCAGGTGTTTATTGTAGGGTGTGGTACAATAGCTTGTGAAATACAGTATTGTATAGGTGTAGGTGAAAGTATAGTAGTTAATTGTGAAACATTTTCTACATGAGATTTTTTTATCTCTATGAGAGTTTATTGTAATCTTATTTTTAGATTAAATTTTTATTTGAGAACTTTCTAGGTATATGTAGTCCATATTAGGTGAACCATAGTAGATCTGTGTTATGTGTGTTTTTATTTTATTCTCTCCATTTATGCTTTCATAATATATGTGATTTGAGAAATATTTTCATGATGCATGTTATTACATAATTTAGATATAATTTATTATCATATTAAATTTGGTTTAAAAATTTTTAATTCTTAACAATTGATATCAAAGCCATTGGTTATGTTTTTTTGAAGTGGTAAATCATAGGAAGGCTATCATCTTGAGTGGGAGCTATGGGAGAAGAGATCAAATTCAGAGTTGAGAAGTTTGATGGTAAGCATTTTTATTTGTATAAAATGTAGATAGAGGATTATCTATATCAAAAGAAGTTTCATCTCCCCTTGGAGGGGAAATTAGAACAACTTGTAATTATGAGTGATGTGAATTGGTCATTGCTTGAAAGAAAGGCATTGAGAGCCATATAGTTATGTCTTGCATCTTCTATTTCATTTAACATTTTTGATGAGAAAACCACAAAAAATCTCACGGATAAACTTGAAAATTTATATGAAAAACCCACTGCTTCTAATAAAAATTTTATTATGAAAAAATTGTTTAACATGAAAATGTCTGAGAATGATTTAATTACTAATCATCTAAATGATTCGAATATGATTGTAAGTATGCTCGCTTATATTGAAAGTTAGTTTGATGATGAAGTTAAAGATTTTCTAATTTTATATTTTTTGCTTGATAGTTGGAATAGTTTGGTTATGGTTGTGAGTAATGCAGTCCCTATCAAGGGAAGCTTGAATTTTGTGGATGTTGTAGGTGTGATTCTTAGTGAGAAGATATTAAGGAAAATCACGTGTGAATCATCTTCAAGTAATACTTTATCTATTGAAACTAGAGGGAGGCAAAATGACAAGAGCAAAGGTAACCATGGAAATGTAAAGGGTAGATCTAAGTCTAGATTTAGATCTAAGATGATATGCTAGCATTGTGGGAAGAGTTGACACTTAAAGAAAGATTGTTGGTCACTTTGTGATAAGAATGACAACAAAGAGAAAATGAATAAGGTAAATCATGTCAGGATGCCTTAATTATTTTTATGGATAGTTTTTTTGAGTCTTGGGTGTTAGATTTAGGGGCTTCTTTTCATGCCACCCCACATAAGAATTATTTTATTAATTATGTTCAAGAGAATCTAGGACATGTTTGTCTTAGTGATGATGCACCATGTGATATAGTAGGGAAAAGGTTTATTCAGATAAAAATATAGAATTAAAACACATGACTACTTAAGGATGTCAGACACGTGCCTATGTTGAGATGAAATTTGGTTTTAATGGGGCAATTGGGTAGTGAGAGATGTTCAATATTATTTACTGTAGATTCTTGAAAAGTTACCAAAGGTGATCTTATTATTTTTATAGGTAAGAAATTTGGTACTTTATATTTGACTAGTAGTGTTGATTATTTTGATTTAGTTGTTGCAAATAGAGATACAACTATGTGGTACTCCAGACTTGGTCATATGAGCGATAAGGGTATGAAGATCTTAAAAGATAAGTTTCCTAGATTAAAAGACATAGATCTAGACCTCTGTGAGAATTATGTGTATGGAAAATATAAGTGGGTTAAATTCTTGAAGGTTAGACCCACAAATAAAGAACACAAGTAAGAGTTGGTACATTCAAATTTATGGGGACCAACTCAGATATCTTATATTGGTGGATCCAATTATTATGTTACTTTTATTGATGATGTAACTAGAAAATTTTGGGTTTATTGCATTCAAAATAAATGTATTTAACACTTTTAACAAGTGGAAGCCTTGGTTGAAAATGAAACAAGTCTCAATTTGAAATGTCTCATATTAGATAATGGAGGTGAGTATTGTAGTAATATTTTCTTTGATTATTATTCTAAAAATGAAATCCATAGGCAAAAGATGGATCCAAAAACTCCATAGAAGAATGGGGTATCTAAAAAGATGAATAGAACAATAATGAAACATGCTAGGAGAACGAGGTTATATGCAAAATTGCCTTTATAGTTTTAGGTAGAAGCAGTTAGCATGGCAATATATCTGATTAATAGAGGACCTTCTATGCCTTTGGATAGAGGCATTCCTAAACAAGCTTGGTTTGGTAAGAATATTGACTATTCTTTTCTTAGAGTCTTTAGATGTGAAGCTTTTGCTCTCATTAATAAAGAGGATAGGACCAAGCTAGAGGCTAAATTAGAAAAATGCATATTTATTAGATATGGTAAGGATGACTTTGGTTTTCATTTATGGATCATTAAAGATAAAAAATATTTTGGTCTAGAGATGTAACCTTTAATGAAAAAGTCATGTTTGAGAATTAGTTGTAGGAATAAGAATAGGACCAAAAAGAGTGCACAGTATTAGATGATATTGCGGATGGTAAAATATCTAATGAATCATTTCAGGGAACTTCTACACAAGATTGTCAAATTCTTGTGGTAAAAAAGTCTTCTAGGGTAAGAAGAGCACCCGAACATTTTTTCCTTCTTTAAATTATTTTTTACTCACTAATAATATAGAACCAGAGTGTTATGAAGAAGTAATGCAGGTAGATGCTAGGATGAAGTTGGAGTAAGCCATGGATGAAGAGCACATATCTCTCATGGAGAACCAAATGTAAGATTTGGTAAGGCTACCCAAGGGCAAGAGTGAATTACCAAACAAGTGGATCTTTAGAATAAAAGAAGATAATGAAGGGAGAAAAAGATATAAGGCTAGGATGGTGGTTAAGGGGTTTTCATAAAAATTAGGTATTGATTTTGATGATATTTTCTCTCTTATTGTAAAAATAACTTCTATTAGGATTGTTCTTAGTGTAGTTACAGTTGAAGATTTACACTTAAATTAATTAGATTTGAAAACTACTTTTCTTCATGGTAAATTGGATTAAGAGTTGTATATGAAGTAGCCACAGGGTTATAAGACCAAAGGTAAGGAGAACTCTATGTACAAACTAAAGAAGATCTTTTATGGCATGAAACAACTCCATGGTAATGGTATTAAAAAATTGATTGTTTTAAGTTGGGACCAAAATATCAAAGGTGTCATTCTGACCATTGTGTGTACATCAAATATTTTGATAATGATTCATTTATTATTTTATGTTTGTATGTCGATAACATGTTATTTATAGGAAAGAACATATAGGACAATCATATGCTCTTTTGATAATCATATGCAATGGTAGTTGTGAGTAGGTATATGAGTAATCCAAGTTATGAGCATTGATAGACAGTGAAATAGATTCTTCAATATTTGAGAGGAACCATGAATTTTGCATTATTATTATGGTGGATCAAATACCATTTTGTGTGGCTATGTGGACTTAGATATGATAGAGAATATTGATAGCAGGAGAAGTATGATAGGTTATATACTTACTATTGGAGATACAATGGTTAGTTGGATTTCTAGGATATAGAACGTTGTGGCTTTGTCAACCACAAAGGTAGAGTATGTTGTTGCCATAGAGGCTAACAAGGAGATGATTTGGTTACAAGAGTTTTTTTTCAGATTTGGGGTATAAGTAGGATGTTGGGAGACTACACAGTGATAGTCAAAGTGATATTCATTTGGAAAAGAACTCCACTTTCCACTCAAAGATGAAACACATTCAGTTATATTATCACTTCATCAGAATAGCTTTAGAGGAGAACTTGGTGAAGCTAGATAGGATTTATACTAATTAGAATCGTATGAATATGAGACCAAGGTGGTCACATTGGACAAGTTGAGACTATGTTAAAATTTGGTTGGCCTTAATGGTTATAGATCAATGATAGATTATGTTTAGAAGAAATGGTCTCCAAGTGGGAGATTGTTGAGTGTGGAGCCCTTTGGGACTATCACATGACCATAGTGGCATGTTTTGGAGGCTTAAAAAGATCCAAGGGTATGGGAAATGCATTTCTCATGTACTACACATATGAGTGGAATATTATTAAATATTAATTTAATAATTTCCATGTGACTTCCTCATTTATTGAAAGTGGGATTGATTTCCTTATATTTAGGGAATTAATTATTATATTTATTTATTTCCATGTGAATTTCTTTTTTATTAGAAGTGGGATTAATTTCTTTAATTTTAGGAATATTAGTTGTTCATTGTAAAATTTAATGCCTTTTTTGTTTCAAGGAGTTGGTTGTGATCACATGTTGTTGGAAACTATGCCTTAAAAGGTAGAGACTCTATCTTAACGTGTTCCTACTTGAATGGGCTTTTAAATGAATTTGATGAGGTGGAACTGAGGTGTCCTTAGTGTATGATGCTTATCTTCGATAAACATGGCATAATTTCTCCTCCTTTTGTGGATTTTCTTTAATTTGTTATATATACAAGGTGTGGTGTGGCCTTTTGAGGGTGATGTGTTTCTTTACATAGAGGGTTTATTTGTAGGGTGTGGCTTTGAGGATCAAAGTCAAAGTACAGATACTTTTGTATAGTGTGGGTATTTATTGTAGGATGTGGTATAGCAACTTGTGAGATACAGTATTATGTAGGTGCAGGTGAAAGTGTAACATTTATTTTTGTAGTATTTTCTACAGGAAATTTTTTTATCTTTGTGAGAGTTCATTGTAATCTTGTTTTTAGATTAGAAATTTCTTGGTGGATGTAGTCCACATTGGGTGAACCATGGTAAATCTATATTATGTATGTTTTTATCTTATTTTTTCCATTTATGCTTTCATAATATCTGTGATTTGAAAATTATTTCTATGATGCATGCTATTGCATAATATTGTGAGATAACCCAATGTTTATTTTTATATTTTTAGATTCCATGTTATTAAGTCATTCATCATTATACCTCTAATTATGACTACATCAAAATCCATCATCAATACATCAAATAATTAATTCATAATAATATAATTCAATTTATCTAAAAGAAAATTAAATATTATATTGTAGATATGTTCACCAAAATAGTAATTGAAACACAATTTATAAAGTTTAGAATGAAATAGATGTCAAACAAATAATGTAAATAGTTACCTCATCAACTGTAAGACATAATAGAAGAAAGAACACATATTTTGGGTGTTGTGATTATCATAAGTCTTTTAAGTCTTTAATTATGTCATTAATTTTATAGTTTAATGGAATTATAAATTAATGGGGATTGTTAAAAAAGAAAATTATTCATGTCATTAGCATATACTTGATCCGTGTATATGTGCAATTAATCTAGTATTTCTAGACTTCTCTCCCACCGTCTAAATATTCAATAAATTTGGATGATAAATGAAACAAATATATATCATTTCAAGATAGACCTAAGACATATATGCTAAATGGAACGAATATTTAATTTTTATTTTTTAATTAAAAAAATCTAAATTTATTATAATATATTTATTTTTAAAAATTTATAACAAAGAAATTTATAAGATAAAGATAATTAAAATTAATGACGAGTGATTCAAGGTTTTAATTGGAAGAATGAAAAACAAAAAACTAATATAAGAATTGAGTGAACGGTTACCATACTATAATTATAAGTAACGATAACATTTGTTTAACTTAATGGTATTATTATACTACTTATTCCAAGTGAATAATGTAAAAATTGTTTTCTTTAATGGTAAAAAGAATATGATTTTTATATTTATAAATCAAATCAAATTTTTATTATATAATATATATGAATGGAAAAATTTAATAAAAAATAATATATTTTATGTTGTAGATTGTCTTAGTGATGATGGGATTTAAATTTAGGTTACTCAAATACAAATGTATATAAATGATTCAATGAATTTATTTTTATTTATTTTTAATTAATATTTTTCATGTTTTAAGTTATTTTATTGATAGTGGGATTTTAATTTGAGTTACTCAAATACATATGTAATAAAAGATTGAATGAATCTACACATATTTTAAACAATTAAATTATTTAAAAATAAATCTATATAAGATAAGAGATTAAATGAATCTATATTTATTTCAAATAAAATTAACATTTTAGTCATGCATTTATCATTATAAATTAACTAATAAATGGTAAGGATTAAAATTTTGATTACTCAAAAATAAATGTCTCCACTTAACCTTTATACTACAATCTAAAAGATCAAAATATATATATATTAAAAAATATAATTGTAATTTTATATATTTGAAAAGAATTATAAAATAAGATATAATATTTTATAATAGATCAATTAAATTGAATTCAATTCAATTATAATGTAACCTTTATAATAAAAAATTAGAGTTGTAGAAGCACAAAGGTGAAGACTAGCGGTAAATGACTAATGCTACATGAGGCCTGAATGTTTTGTCAGCTCTCATTATGGTTTAATACCCACAAAACTTTCACAATAAAATAGTTTGGAAGACTATAACAGATGATAATGTATCCTTTAGTGATATGATAAAACTTAGTTTTAAATCCTTGCAATGAAATGAAAGAAAGAAATATTTATTTTATTTTTTAATTTTGTTGTTGAATTTTTCATCCCTTCAAATTTATAAAAAATGTCAACTACTTTCTTATTAATGCAAAAGTGAGTCACGGAGCACTCCTAAACCCTAAACCAAACCAGGGTCCTATTCCATTCAAACTGAGTGGAATACACGCATATTTGACGTTACCTCATATGCTGGGGATGGGAATTTTCGACAAGAAAACAAAAGTTTAATATACAGACCATGAATAGAGGGTCTACTTTCACATTATATTATAAGTGGTCTCTTTCGTTCAAAACAGCGACCCCATAACCAAATATTGTTTCGAAGAGAGATTGTTCTATAATGTCAGACATGACGTTGGTAAGGAAGCATTCGGAAAAAAATTATTATAAAAAATTTCCGGTCCATGGAGAAATGCAGCAAGAAAATCAACTTTGAATTTCAATTTTGTTAATTTATGTAAAAACATGATGTGATTTTGGTTTTCGGAAGTTGCAGCCCAGATTCCAACAGCGCTTTCAACACAGTCTTATGCATACCCCATAAATGATGTCCATTAAGTACTCTTGAAATCCTGTGACTGGTGAAATTGAAGATGACGCACAGTTTATTAGGTTTCATGTAGGCAAAATCGTTGGTCTTTCTGGAGTAGTATTACCTTAAAAATTGGATGTTAATTTGAGTTTTAATAGGGTTTTAATTTGAATTTAATTTATTTATAACTATATCCTAGTTTATTTAAAAAATTAATTATTTACCTGTAATGATTGAGAATTATCAAGTATTCATTAAACACATAAATATATGTTAATTATATTTAATGATATTGATTTACATATTTAAATTGTTGTAATTATTGAGGTGTGTATTTTTTGTATTGTTACCATTGAGAGGTTTAAAGAATATGATCAAGATAGTCTAACTATTCATTAATTTAGTACAAGACTTAAAAATACATTTACTTTCTTTATTTTTTTGAAGGTATTATTATCTAATTGCACCAAGAAGAAGAATTTTAGTTTCATAATAAATCAAAGCTGAATTGTAAGATTTTGAGTGAGGCTTTTGAGAATCCAAAAGAGGGAAATGCAAACAAATTTGAACCTGTTTATAATTTTGTCAATAAAATTTATATGCTCTAGACATTGTCCAAAACATTCATATGAACTATAAAACATTCTTTATTTAACGTAATATATTTGTGTTAACTCCATCTTAAATTTTAGATCTACATTTTCACTCTTTTATCCTTATGACTATCATTACAACTTGTAATATATAAAAAGAGAAATTTGGTCTAAGCCCCCTTTCTTTAGACCATTTCCCATGTATTTATCATACTTGACTGACATGTTCTTAATTTCCCATTATTAGACTTATCATTACCCACACTCATCTTCTTATTGGCCTTTCAACCTCAAAATAATGTTTGACACCTATCATAATATGTCCGCTAGTAATCCTAAGCTGAATATTACATACCTCTATGTTCTGAATCGATATTGGATCCCCTAAAATTTATTGCTGCTCAAACTTGTTATTTGTACAATTTATGATCTAGTCAAACTCATTGATCATTGTTTACATGAACGAATTTGCCCAGGACCATTTTTTTGGGTCCTTCTACCCTTTACCATAAGTCATGTACCTTAATCTTTACCTATTACCACTCTTAATAATTTATCTTAGAACACCCTGTTTATATAAACTAGTATACCAAATCATATAAGTTTTAGAAAAGAAGAAAGAAAAGAAGGTCAAGAACCAAGAGAAGAGCCTAGTTAAGCCCTGAGTTTCATCATTCCTCCTATTTCAATTTTATTGTTCTTTGTATAACATGTCCTAATCTCATTTATGAAATCATTAAACTTCATTTTTCATTTTTAAAACCTGGTTCTACTTTTGGATAAGATCTTTCATGTGTTTTCGGTGTATAGTCTAGCTTTCATTTATTGCCACTAGGCATTTTTAAACATATTTTCACGCCTTTAAATAAAGTCCAATTATACGTAAGTTTTACATGATGGTAGACAAATGTGGGAATATTTCAAATGTAAATAAATTCATAAGAAATTATTTTTTCATGCATTAAATGCGCAGCCATCAAAATAGGCTTTTACATTGATTTCTATCTTTTCAGAAGTCACTTTTCAAGAGGCATTTTGCATGGCCAAATCATGTCTATTTTATATGATTTTTTTTGAGTTGGTAGTAAAATGTGGGAAGAATTATAAGATGGAAAATTTCTTAGAAAAATCATATTCCACATAGCAAATGTGTAGCATTAAAATTGGTATTTGAACTGATTTTTACTTAATCAATTTATTGTATTTCTATTTGTTAAATCTACCTACTACACACTCTTAAAAATTATTTTCATAGTCTTAAATTGTATCCAATGTTTGTGAAAATTTATAGAGAGATATCCAAGGGTGGAAAGAGTGCAAATATGAAAGTATTTATAAACAATACCTTCCTTAAATATAAATTGCACAACCATCAATGTTGGGTTTTAAGTTGAATTTTATTTTGTGATTTTTCTATCTTTTTAATTTGCAAATCTGCCCACTGCACACTCTTCAAGTCTATTTTCATAATAGTAAATTGTATCTAATGTTCTTAAAATATTTCATAGAGAATAAAAATAAAATTCACAACATATGTATATTTTTAGACATAAAATGTGTAGTCATCAAAATTAGGTTTGAACTAATTTTTACTTAGTCATTTCCTATGCCTTCCCATTTTCCAAATCTACTTACTGCGCACCTTTCGAACCTAGTTTCACCTTTCAAACCTAGTTTCATAGTGTTAAAACATATTAAATTGTATTAAATTTTTTATTACCATAAACAAATGTATAAAAAGTGTAAATATGGAAAAAATCATAGAAAAATACTTTCTTATGTACCAAATGTGTAACCATGAAAACAAGATAATGTGCATTTTTTAATTTCTCAAGTACCAAATCTACCTACTATGTAGCTTTCAAACCTAAATTTGCACTGTCAAAACACATCTATTTCTTATGAAAAAATTTAAGAGGGTATTAAAATATAATTAAATTACAATGTTGAAGTAACGCATACTAAATAGTTCCTAAATTAAAAAAATTCGTTTCAAATTATTAAATGATATCAAATCATCTTAGAAACTTTCATAAAGATATCTAAATGTGGAGATATTATATTAATAAGGAAATTCATAGAGTACTCCATCATAATTTTGAAGTACATAATGTTAAAAATAGGTTTTTATTTTAATTTTTACTTGGTTATTTTCTATGTTTTTAATTTTCAAATATGGGTAATGTGCACTTTTTAAACCTTTGTTCACACTATCAAATGAGGTCAAATTGCTTAAAATTTTGTATGATAGTACATTGATAACATGATATGTAATTCATTTAATTTCAAAGTTATCAGTTTCACTAATGAAAAGATTTGAAGGTACGAAGTTACCCTTCCAAGATGATTTGGGATAGCCAAATTTCAACTAGAAGGCATAAAAGGTAGTGTGTAGTGGTTAATTTAATCATTTCAAAAAATTAAAAATATTCTTTTGAGCATCATTTTAGTATCTTTCTATAACTATAAGATGCAATAAGTATTGTTCATATTTTATGTTGTGAATTTCTCTTTGCATGTATTTTGAAGGTGTTGATGTGGTTGCACACAATGACATATTAGTTTTTAAGCCATATCTTTTTATTTGTAACTCCATTTATTATCCCATTTATTCCATTGGAAATATGAATTTTTCATAGTTGCAATGATGTTATTTTAAAATTGTATAAATGCAAGATGAAAATTATGTTAATATTTTAATCATGGGACTATATTTCTTTTAAATACTGTGTGTTTATAATTTTGATATATTTTATATTTTCTAATAAACTAACACATTTTTATTTAATGTTTTCACAATATTTGGATAAGATACATGTATTATTAAAAGGAATGACTTGTCACTAACATTTAATAGAGCTATGGTTCATGCATTGGGAGTATGAAAAGAAGATAGAGCATGAATAAATTTGACATGCAGGAATGGGATCTTCTAGTAAGCATGAACACTTACAATATTTTTTAATCCCAATAATTTTCTACCACTTAAATTTAATGTGATCCTATCATTAATAATTTTGACATGTATTGCCTTGGACATGTTGTTTCACATTCAATTTGGGCATTTGTTAGTGCTTTTCATTTAATATTTGTAACCATCTTAATGGTAGGTGATGTTGGATTGAAAATATATATAAAGCAAGCTAGAGGACTTTTAAAAAGTTTTGGTGGATTAAGATTTAAAGGATAGACAAAAAGATCAGACACTTACTATTTGCAATTTCTTACTTTTTAAAGTTATTTTTTCTTGTCAGCAATGTTGTTGTGAAGTATTTTCTATAATTTCTCTGATTTTAGGTTGATCCAAACAATGTTTTCAAATAAATATGTATCAATTTAAATGTTTTTAAGGTTGTTCATCATCTATGCATGTATATGGTGTTTTTGCCCATATTTCTTCATAGTTGAATACTTCAGACTCTTGCATTATCTTTGTTCATGGTTGTATATATACTAGACATACAATAGATTGGTTCCATAGAGTTCATCCAGATCAAATGAATTAGAATTTTTATAGTTATAAAATAGGCTTACATCTTTATCTTTTCTCTTGTCTTTTATTATTTTTTATAATCTATTAGAATAAGTAGAATAGATTTAAAAGTTACAATCTACATTTACATATGTATCTTTATTGTAAAACCTTTTCATTGTTGATTAATATATTATCAAACCCCTTATACATAATGAATAATTATTAAATCAGTTATATTTTATTAACAAATCTATTTTTACTGATTCTATAATTAATGAATCAATAAGATCAATATTACCCATCATTTATCTAAATATATTCCAAGCATGCCCCTTGAAATAGAACAATTTTACATCAACTACTGAGTTACCCTACAATCCAAGACTTATAAGTAAATACCTTAGGGAGATACCATCTCATTTTAGAATAGGTTGGGTGTATTTTCACACTATCTAAGATGGTGTGTCATATGACTTATCAATAGATTGATGCTAGATGGAGGGTTGATTTGGAATTATTTTAAGATTTATGATTGGTTATTATTTGAAATCAAATATTTACTATTAGTGTTAAATAAATGTTTCACACTAAGACATTTCAAATTTCAAAACTAAAAAATAGAAAGATTATTACAAGGTCAAGGTCTATTGAGGGTGACTTTGAACTATTATACCTCGTTGAACATAGAAAAAATAGATCTGGCAAAGGAAAATCTAAGAATAGACATACTCAATCAACCAATGGTTCTCTTAAATCTATAGTTACCTTTGTCAATTTATTTTCTATTCCTCTAAACCTACCAATGGTTTTTTCTTGGCTTGGTGGAGGTAACTGCCATGTAAATATTTTAAGGGTTGCCTATGATTTACCAAAAAAACTTGAAAAGTCTTATTTAAGATATGTGTAAAGTGGAATTCAAAATACTAAATAAAACATTCAAGCTTTAAAATATGCCATCATAAGAAACCAAATTGAACATTAATATGTAGATTATTATTGATTTCCTTATTCCTTAGATGAGGTAACCTATGGTTGGTATTTTGGCTTGCCAGATGGATCTATCTGGTCTGGAATGCCTTAGTAACTGTGTTTGTCAATCACTTTAGAGTACCCATTGAGCCTATAATTTTGTATCATCACCTTTATTTTACTCATATAGAACCACAAGAACCAATGAGTATATTTAACATTCATTTTCATAAGATGTATAAAAGGTTAAAATATCCTTATACCCTAATGGAATTAGAATGTTATTCAAACTTATTTGAGAGTCATATACCCAATGACATATATATTTTTTAGAAGAAATCCAATGGCTCTTGCATCTTTATCTTTAGCTTATAATTAATCCATAAATATTAAGCAATAAATTATGCCATAAGGATAAGTGTCAAGGTCAATTACCATCTTTAGGACAACCTGAAGCATACAATCAAGTCCACATGATTAATCAAGAACTTATAAATAATACACCAATGATGAATTAGATTACATGATTTATGTACCCAAATCAAAATAAAGTTTATAATATAACTCCTTCAAATCAAATTCCTAGGAATCAATTCTCTCTCTCAAATCAAATGTTGCCACAACTAATTAACCAACAACTTTTGCCTACAACTCAAAATCAAGTAACAACTATTGTACCTACATTTTTGAATGCCATAGCCCCTATAGTTACTTCAAATCAGCCAAATGGTACAAGGAATAAATAGAATATTGATGTGAATTCTTGAGTTAGGAAACTTGTAACAATTAGGTAGAAGATTGACCAATGATATAGTTGACTTGAGAATACAAGTACCTTAGAATCAAATCACTAATAATCCTCTTCAAAATATAAATTTTATTTTTCAAAGAACTAATCATTAATGAAATACTAGGCCTAACAATGGATGTGTACCTACCCCTTTTGACAAGGTAAACCAAATCAATAAAAATGCTAAGAATTCAGTAAATTTGGTTGATTTGGCTTTACCTAGTTGGTGTAGATTGCACAATACAACAAATCATGTAGAAATTGATTGTGCTGATTTAATGTAGGTGTCAAACATTTTCCAAAAAAATATAAAAATTGGAAATATTTCTTACAAATGAAAGTGATCAAAATTAGGCTGGAATAAATTCAAGTACAACATTGGTTTTAGAGACTTTTGAATTTCCAGGTGAGAGTGACAATGAACCAGAAGATAACTTAGATGAAGTTAAAGATTTTAGGTAGTTTCAAAGATAAAATAATTACATGTTAACGAGTAAAGAACAAACATTTTTAACAATTTTGACTCCTCCAAATAACACCCAGGTTCAACCTAATAAAAATTCAAGTAACAATCTATTTCTACCTAAAGGATCCACAATGTATTATCAACCTAAGAACACATATATACCCCTTAAAAGTGGATAAGTCATTTGAATAAATTAAATTTGAATATCACATTGTAGAGAACTTAAAGAAATCCAAATCTAACATATCTATGTTTGAGTTGCTACAAATGTCTAGTCAAAAGGAATAGTTATTAAAGGATTTGGCACCTTCAAAAGGGAAAGAAACTAATAAAGTTGTTGATGTACATGTTATTTATAAATTAAAAAATAAAACTATCATTTTATTCTTATAGTTCATATCTTTGGTAAGAACTTACATAATTGTTTGGTGAATTCAAGTGCCTAAAAAATCTCATGCCATTTTCAATATCAAAAGTTAGGACTAAATCCATTCAAGTTAAACAAGAAGGTGGTGTAGCTTGAAAAATCAAAAGTTAGATTTATTGGTGAGTTGAACCATATTCATATGTAATTAACTTCAGATCTAAGGGTACAACAATTAATTTATATCCAAGTATTTGATATCCTAGATGCATATGGTATGCTTTTGAGTAGAGATTGGTCTAAGACATTAAATGGATATATGTCAACCAATTTTTCTCATATGTATCTCCCATGGTTTAGTATTCCAAATCATATTAAGATTGAGATGGAACTAAAATGAAGCATTATATCACTAAATATAATAAGACTAATGGTATTTTATATGGAGAAGTTAATTTAGGCATTTATATAGTTATAAACAAAGTTGAATAAGTTTTTTTTATTAGTGTTTTTTCATTAGTTGAGCAAGAGAGGATAAAAGATGATATTAGTGATACCAAAATTAATGATAAAATAGTTGTTTTTGATGAGATAATTATTAAAAATCTAAATGCTAACATTTTGTTTATGTAATAAAAATTAGAAGTTCCACGTTGTCAACTCACAAATAAGATGAAGGGATTGGAAAAACTTGAAGAAGAAGACTCATTTTATGCATATAAGGTAGTAATATCACCTATTATTGTCCCTTCTAGACATTTGAATAATTTTGAGCCTCAAGTAAACTACTATAATTTACCATACTTTCCAGTATTGAAGATAATACAAATAGAGATAGTGGATAATTTAAAGCAAAATAATTAGAATAAAGACAAATAGACTACAATGATTAATGTTGTAAATATGTCACTAAACAACTTGATATATACTTCAGCTTCTAAAGAAAAATAAGGAGAGTGTTATCAAGTGAAGAATAAGGAATCCACCAACATGATGAAAAATGTAGAAAGATTAAAATTGACATTATTGCGACATTCATATCTTAAAAATATCAATAGTAAAAGGATAGTAAATTATGGACCTTAAATTTTGTTGGTTCTATGTCCAAACAAGGTTGCGGTGTTGTAATTAAATTAATAAATCCAATGGGGAAGGTCTATTTGGATGCATTTAGATTGTAGTTTGCTTGTAAAAACATTGTAGCTGAGTATGAGGAGTTGATTCATAGACTTCAATTTGCTCTTTAAAGGAAATTCAAATACTTAAAGGTGTGGGGTGATTAAAAGCTTGTGGTTAAACAAGTTAGAAGCCTTTGTGCATGTAATGACAAACACTTATCTAGGTACCATAGTAGAAAGAATTTGATATAATATTTTGATGCATTCAATATAAAAACAGTAATTCATAAGAATAATCACATAGAATATGCTTTGGTAAAAACCACAGTTAATTTATATCCAATTGTTAATTCTTGCTTGAAGAGGTTTTCAATAGAGATATCTATGTTTCTTTTATCCCAAATAATATCAAAAAAATTAAAGTTATCAATGATGATCAACATATCATTTACTTCATCACAAATACATATGTTTTTGAATCTCATATCATAAATGAATTTAATAGAGATGACTTCAAGCTAGATGAAGAAGACATTTTGAACTTGAAAACAAATAACATCCCAAAAGATATGTATCTTTGGAAAGATTGTTTGATATGGATTATCAACATGAAATATATAAGGTGACCCCTTCCTAAGTATGTTGTATGAGCCATGTGCTATTGGGAAGGTAGATGATTAAAAAAAATTACTCTTAAGGACAACTTGCACTGATATAGAAAAATATGAACTTGCTCAAACATTAGAAGATTACAAAGATGTGATAGCTTGGAGTTACAAAGACTTGAAGGTATTTGATACTTCAATTCTCACTCATACCATTCCTCTCAAGCTTGGATTCAAACCCTTTTATCAAAGATAGAGGCTTGTGAAACTTTTGTTAGAACCTTTGATCTTTAAGAAAGTACAAAATTTACTATCAGGCAGGACTTTTTTTTTTATTAGGCATTCCACATGGGTAGTGAACCTTGTTCCTATTTGAAACAAGAGTGGAGAGATATGTTTATGTGTAGATCTTAGGAATTTGAATAGAGCTTTAGAGAAAGACAACTACCCATTTCCATCTTTGGATGAAGTGTTATAGATAATGAATGGTTCACAAATGATGTCCTTTATAGATAGATATTCTAGCTATAACCAATTGTTAGTGAAATATGAGGATAGATTAAAAATAGCCTTTATCATAAAATGGGTAACCTTTGCATACAAGAGAATACCCTTTGGTCTTATCAATGTTGGTGATACATTTTAACGTGATATGGATATTCCAAACAAAAACCTAATTGCTAGGTGCATTATCATTTATATGGATGATCTAACCATCTTTTCTAAAAATCAAAGTGATCATGTAAAATATTTGAGGATAGTTTTACAAAGGTGTAGAGAGGACAATATCTTATTAAACCTAAAGAAGTGTATATTTGCAGCAAATAAAGGCAAGTTGTTGGGCCATGTGATTTCTAAAAGAGGCATATCCATAGACCCAAATCAAGAAGAGATCATTCTAAAAATATCTTTGCCTGGAAAAAAAAAGAGTTGAAGTTATTCTTTGGTAAGATTAATTTTATGCATAATTTTATTTTAAGTTTTGTGTAGATAGTTAGACCATTGAGTAACATGTTGACTAAAGATGCCAAGATTGAGTGGACTAGTGAAACACACATTGCATTTTCAAAAATAAAGAAGTCCATTGTAAGCAACCCAGTGTTAATTAGTCCAAATTACAATAATCCTTTCTATATTTATTTTTTTACCTCAAAACATTCAAGTGTTATTGTTTTAACTCAATGAAAAGACGTTGGAGATGAGAGACTAGTGTCCATGAGTTCTCCACTCAAAAATGTATAACTCAGGTATTCTACCATTGATAAACAAACTTTATTTTAATTAAAGAAGTTTAAAAGTTTAGACATTATATCATTCATATCAAAGTGTTTGCTATTGTACCTGATCTTAATGTAAAATTGATGTTGATGCTTAATGAGCTAGGTGAACATATAGGTAAGTGGATGATTCTTTTACAAGAATTTAATTTATAAATTCTACCAATGAAGATAGTAAAAGGTCAAAGACTGAGTAAGATAATGGCTGAAGTTAACTCTCAAATTGTATGTCAACAATACACAATTAATTCCATCATAAAGAATGAGTGGTATCAAGATATAGTCTATTACTTGTTAAATAACAATTGTTCCAATCACTTGAAATCCATTGAAAACAGAGAGTTATGCTCAAATAATGGCAATTACATGGTAAAATCAAGGATCTTGTATAAAAATAATCATGAAGGTATTTACTTAAGATGTCTGAATAGAGTTGAATCAGCTAAAGTGCTTTTAAATTTTCATGTAAAATATAGAAATAGTCATGGTTGAGGCAATACTACAGCTCACCAAATCCTATAGGTAAGTTACTATTGACCATATGTTTTCAAGGATGCTCATACACATGTAATAAGTTGTCATAATTGTCAAATTGAGGCATGTAGAGAATGTAACCTAGCTATGTGTTTTCAGCCTATTATTGAAGCTAAACCTTTTACAAAGTGGGCACTATATTTTTTTGGTGTTATGTATGATAATTCATCAAATGGACACAAGTTTATTTTTTCCAACTAATTATTGTACACATTGAGAAAAATCTCAATCATTTAGAAATTGCATAATAGAAGTGGTAATCATATTTTTTTAGGAGCATATCATCACCATGTTTAAAATACTATTTGCTTTGGTTTGTGACAATGTTCCTACATTTCCTTCTTTGCAGCTCATAAAATGGGCATATAATAATAAGGTAATCCTTAAATTTATTTTAATTATTATCTGAAAGGTAATGGTGTTGTTGAGTCTACAAATAAGCATTTACTTGATGTGATTAAGAAAAATTTGGATAAAAACCCTAAGGATTTGTATAACATACTAAAATATGCACTTTGGTCTCATAGGATTAGGATTAAGTCTTCCTAGGTACTTCTCTATATCATTTACTGTACAGTCAAGAACCAATTTTCTTTATGCATTTGAAAATTCTTACCTTGTAATTCATGAAAGATTATCTTAGAAATGATGATAAGATTAAAACTAGATTGTTGAACCTAATAGAGTTAGAAGAAACATGAAATTCAACCTTGTTGCACTTTAGCAAACACCAAGAAGTTGTTAAGAGAAGATTTGACAAGAAAGCCAAAATAAAAGCCTTTAAGATTATTGATCTTGTCTTATTATGGGATAAAACTCATGAAAATAAGGGAAAACATAGTAAATTTGATGCCCTTTGGTTGGGTCCCTTATATATTTTAAAAATTATAGGTGATAATATTTTTAGGCTCAAGAGTTTGATGAGGATGTCCCATTGCATGTTAATATACAATTTTTTAAATACTATTTCCAAGCATGAGCCAGTCTCTTGAGGCCTTATAAATCACTTTTGCTTTTGTGATTTTATTGTTTTAGTTTGGTTTGTTTTGTTTTTATGTGTGTGTTTGTTGTATACAGTTTGTTGTTGGTCTGTCCTCTTCTATTCAATTTAATTCTGGTCTTGTTTTGTCTTAGTTCCACATTTTTTAATGAAATATGATGAAGTGGTAGGCTTGTAAGTAGGGAGAAACAATGGTATTTTGTGAGAAGATGTTCTTTAAGTCATTTTGATGATTAAGATCAATTTTTTGAGTTAGCTTTGATGGCTTGTACTATTGTATGTGTTCAATACTTGTTCTTATTTAGTTGAGTTTAGGTAAAACTAGTTGGCTTCTAAAGGTATTCACTTGACCCTAAGCATAAATTTTATATCATAAAAGGTTTCTAAGTCTGTTTGGGTGAACATGTTGTAATGAAATATTAGGGTGAAAAATATATAGTCACACCTTTCATTTCTCATAGTGGTCCCCAACCTTGAACTGAGACATTAAAAATAAATTTTTAAAAAAAATAGAAAAACTCAGTTTTAGGTAATTTGAGGAACCTCCACCGGAGGTTTTTGACCTAGCTAGCATTGGAGCAAGGATTTAAGTGTGATTAGAGATAACTATGTTGGGGCTATAGATGCCTAATTGATTGTGGAACAATGTCTAAGCAAATGTTTACAAGGTATGACTCACTAGCTTGATGGTTAAAGTCACAATAAGTAATCCTTGTAGGTCTTTGAAATGGTAAATTAATTCAATTTTCACACACCAGGTCAATAAGGATGTTAAATTTGATCATTTAGCTACTCTCATATTCTATATTCTTGGATTTGTTTATGTTTCATGCTCTATTTTAGCCATAAATTTTGAGTTCTTTAACTATTTATTTGCTTTAAAATACTCGAAAGTATTTTCCAATAGAGTCATCATTTATTGTTTCTTGCACAATATGCCCTAATTTCATCTATGAAATCATGGAACATTTTTTTTTTTTTTTTGAAACCTGGTTATACATTTAGATAAGTTTTTCATGTATTTTCAGTGCCTAGTCCAGCATCCATTTATTACCACTAGGCATTCTTCAAGCCATTGAGGGGCATCTAGTGACATATGTCAAAATAGATCATAATGAGAGAAGAGCCCTCATCACTACATCATATAATAGCATACACATCATATGTAGCTAGGGTCAGGGGATCCATTCAAGGACTACCTTGACCCTACAGCCTTATCCTTCTAGCATAGTTCAACACTTTGTTGTCTAACTACTCTCTCTCTCTCTCTCTCTCTCTCTCTCTCTCTCACACACACACACACACACACACACACACACACACATCTATAGGAAACAAACATTTTTGTTTAATCTTTTCAAATCCATTGACATTTAAATGTCTCTATTATAATATACATTTTTGGACTTTACATAGTTTAATACTCTTTGGTATCCAAATATAACCTATAACATTTTTAACGTAGTTTTAGAAAGACGTTGAGGCAATACAATCATTGTGGCATTTTGTCAAACAGTTTGTGTACCTTCAACTTTGTTATACTTTGAAAAGCTATGTGAGATTTCTTGAAACATCCTTACATAACATACAAGTTAACGAGTTTGGTAACTAAAATGGGATATTTTTATATATTAATTATTAGAAGCATGTGGACATGGGGTTAACTAGCAATAATATTGTTTATATCAACCATCAGACGCAATATTGTTGCATGGTCTTTAACAAATATTTTACTCTTTCCCATATTAGTGTTCTAACACAAGGCAACATTATTTTCAAAGACTAAGCACCTAGCTAATACGATAGAGTATATACAGTCATTGAGGCAAATAAACACAACTAACTTGTGTATTATTTGGTTGGAGACCAAACACCTCCTTCGTCAAACAACGCTTCCACCTCTTTTGTCAACCGCTCTCCTTCCTTAGCTGCCTTGGAATGTCTGCCAAGCTTGATCGAATCCAAAACTTGGAAACACAGTATGCATAATCAAAACTTGGATCATGGATTATATGCAGGGCCCGAGGTTTTGTGAAATGAGTTCACGGGAATCACCAACATGCATAATCATACCGTGAATATGATTTGACAATTCAAATCATGAAAGCAAATGCTAACGCACACACCATTGTTTTCAAATCATGAAAGTTTATGCCCCTCTTATCCGTTCAGATCCTGCCACGTTGGTTTATTTTTGCATGTTCATTTGGAGGATTTGTGCGTGTTGATTTGAGACAGCTGATGGGAGAACGACGAATGACCGTTAACTAGTTTTCAAATTCATTGGATATGAAGGGCCTTGAGGTGCCACGCTAGCACGCACTGAGTTTGTGCGTGCTGGTTATAGTCAGCCATAAATAACAAGGCTGTCAAACTTAAAGTAGATGGATGTTTCCAATAACCATTTTTTGGGTCATTCTTCCACTGGATTTAGCTAATTTGCACAGCTCTGAATCTTGTTAATGCGGGTTACAAGTATATATCCGAAATATTCCCACTAAAAAATCTGAACTATTTGATGCATCCAAACATTTTCAGATGAAATATTTTTTCGGAGGTGCAGAGCCTCTCTTGAATCAGAATGTTCATTTAGATTTGGGTGGAGAATTTTGTCAATAACTTTTCCAGATGTAGTTCTAGACTTCCCCAATTTAGTAGTCTTGATTCTTCTTCAAGACAATATATGGGGAGCCATTTCTGTGGGAATATCCCACTTATCTAATCTCGAAGTCCTTGATCTGTCAAGGAATAGATTTCATGGAGAAATCCCTCCACGTGTAGGAAGCATCGTTGGCATGCAATATTCTACTGGTATATATCTACCACCCGAAAAAAACATCTATTTCTTCTACAATATCTACGTATACCTCAACGACAAGGGCAAATTCAGAGGGCTGAAATGACTCGATCATAAACTGTTGGATCTCTCAAATAACAGATTTATTGGCGAAATCAGCTGTCACATTCCACAGAGCTTTGGGAATCTGACTATTCTGGAACAACCAAATTTTGGGAAGGATCCCCTTACCCTGGCCCTCATCTCAATTTTGGCAAAATTTGACGTTTCATATAACAAGCTACGATGGAGGATTCCCTTAGGCGCACAATTTTCTACATTTGACACACAAGCATTTGGCACAGTTTTCTGCGTTGGAGAATCTTTCTGTGCGACGCACCGTTGCCCAAGCAATGCCTCAACGGGTCATCATCGATATTTACTCCCCACCTACGTCACAACTAAAATGCCTGAAGTTTACAGTGTATAAAATATCCTAAATGCATGCCTAAAATAGGATCTTCCTTTTTTTACATATTTGTTGAAGTATTAATTAGTTTTATAGAAATTTGTAAATGAACTTTGGGTAAATAAGCATTGAAAAAAAAGGAAAACATTCAATATTAAAGTTTTTGGATAATTGTGTTTTTATTTTTAGTTGTATGTTTAAAATTATTAAGGATAATTTTTTATAAATTTTTTTTTTTTGATGAAGGATTATAAGAAGTGATTTAAAATGTAAAGTTTAAAAATAATTAAAAATATATATTTTCAATAATAAAATTAGAATATTAAAATGATCTATAACCATTAATGTATTGAAAGGCGATAGATTTATGAAGTGCACTTTATTGCAGAAGATAGATATTGTATATAAAGATTCTTTGGGTTTTCTCTTAATATTTTCTAGTTAATCAAATAAAAAGCAAATAAAATTATTAATTTTTTTGTAAATGGAAGTAATGGGTTCTTATATATAGAGGTAATGGTTTCAGAGAGGTATTCATATAGATAGTAATATATTTTATTTGAATATTACAAAGAACTTCTCACTTTAGTTTTTTTCATTAATTTTAATTTTATTTATGATTTTATGATGATCTAATTTAAGTTCTCGAGTATATAAAGAAGATGTTAGAAACTTGATTAAGAATATTTTGATCTATGAGGATTTTCATTCACTACGAGGATAAATATATTTAGATTTCATTATTTGTGAGGCATTTCAATTTTAATATAAAATATTCAAATTGAAGTTTCACATATAAACAACTCTAAGAATATTAATTCTTACTTCTAAATAAGAGGTTATCACAACAATAAAATAACATATAACCATACAACATGATCTAGATGTATAAGACAACCCTTATTTTATTGGTTTCAAGATGTATTGCTTTCAAATTCTATAATAGCTACTTTTCATTATTAAAAAAAAATTAACTGATGCATTTGACACCTCTTTATATATTGGATTCATTTATTATTATTTTCAATACCATTGGTCATTTTTCAATAGCATTGGTCATTATTAACATCAAGCGAACATTACCATCTAAATTAATTTAATTATATTATATTATATGTATTGATTCATTTTCAAGTTTTTTCAATAAATTTAGAATGCTCCAAATTACAATACTTAATATTTATTTATCATGTATAAGAGTTCGCAATTTTAGAATAGAGAATTATTGTTAATTTATATAGTTTTGCAAAGATTAATTTGATTTATTTTATTTTATTATTATTATTTTAAAGGGTCATCTTTACAATAGAAATGAATGGAAAAACAAATTATATTTAGAAATATTTAATTAAGCTTTAAAATATATAAAACATTAAATCGAGTTTAATTAGTTTTTCAAAAGAGATCAGTAAATGATGAAAAAAGGGATTAGAAAAGTATTTTGATTTTCATGACATCTAGATTTATTAATAAAATTCTTACAATATAAATTAGGTTTCTGTGATAAGACTATAAGAACTTTAGAAAATTGTAGTGGGTAGCAACCTTTTTGATACAATCAAGTTCCATTTCTAGGATCTTGAATTGTAGAGAATATAGTTTTGGTAGGCAGAAGATAGGAATTTTTTTTATTTTATTTCTATTTTCATAAAATATGGGGCTACAAATCTCTCACTTATTTTCTCTCATTTATTTTTTTATAACTACACACCTAATACTAATAAATTACATTTCTTATCCAAACTTTATTATATAATTGAACTTAAAAATATAAGAAAAATGATATGTTTTGAGGCCTACATTATACTATAGACTAATAAAATTTCCTTGTTTTTTCATTAACCCTTTGACTACACATAATATAAATAAAAATAATATAATAATTCTTCAACTAGAAATTAAATCCTTCAAAATAATTATTATAACACATTCTTTTATTTTCTTAATTATAATGGGAAATCACTTTCATTATTATGATATGAACATATGATTAGATTCTTACAAACAAGACTTTATGGCTATGTAATTATTGAGGAATTCATGTTTGACTTGGTCATTAAATAGTTATTGTATTATGTTGGAAAACATTTTTGTATAAATATAAAAAGGAGGAAATTGTAAACAGTGAAGGAGACAAACAATTCCTCTTGTATTATAAATGTGGGGAGGTTTCTTTATTGAAAATATGAAAAAAGTAATTGGAAAAATACTATGTACGTACATAAGCAAACTTAGATCTCATTTACCATGTTAGAAAGGAATCCACAAGTAAATTGAAAGTTTAACATTATGTTTTTTAGTGTTTAAAAGATAAAAATAGACATGCATTAAATATATAAATAGTGTATATATTACACAAATAATTTGTTGATATAAAGTGTCATAAAAATATATTTGTACTTTAGTGAAAATAAGAATAAAGTCTTCTTTCGATCTGTTTCTCTACCAAAATTATTTCTAGTATCGAAAAGGCTTGTTAAAAGTAAGTCCACTTCTATTTCTAGTGTATAAGAAGGCGTAACTATTTTATAACTACCTTCTAAATATTAATATTATAAATTTATACGTTTTAAATTTCTCATTTTTTTCCCATTATAAGGTGAAATTAATATATTTTAAAGTAAAATAAAACTAAAAAAAGTGTATTAAATAAAATAAGAGAAATAAAACTAAGAATTCCAACTAGATATATGTAGCTTACTTAATTATATGTTATTTTGGGTGGTTTGTGCACACATACTCTGATCTCTAGTCTATGATTTCTTCAATATGAAGGTCTTGAAATTAGTCATGACTACAACTATTTCTTCCTACTTTGGAATGATCATGTTGGATAATTGTACTAGTCACATATCCATGATTTCTATCATCTCATCAATCCCCTTTAATAATTTTGAGATACATTTGTTAAGTTTGCTAAGGAAAAAATGGATATCTATCAACTTAATCATTGATTCTAGATGTAGAAAATAATTTATCAAAACAACACTTATTTTACAAACTTTTAAAATTATTATTTAAACCATGGAGATGTTTTTCATTCATAATATTCTTCCTTTATTAGCTTTCAATGAATTGCCCATATGTGTACATGGATTTTTGACTTTGTATCACTTCATCTTGTGTCCTGCACATGTAGTTCTTCAAGGACATATTTAAATGCATTTATCTTATAATCAACACTTTATAACCATAGGTGGGAGGTGTTGTCTTCATCCTAACTAAACACACCTTTTAAAATAATCTATTTTTAATCCGCATAGTCCATATCTTTTAATCTGAAATACATTTATTGAGTTCACTAAGGAAAAATGGATATCTATCAACTTAATCATTGATTCTAGATGTAGAAAATAATTTATTATAACAACACTTAGATTTCATTATTTTTTAGGCACTTAAATTTTAATATAAAATATTCAATTTGAATTTTACATATAAATAATTATATGAATATTATTTCTTACTTCTAAACAAGAGGTTATCACAACAACAAAATAACAAACAACTATACAACATAATCTAGACATATAAAACAACCTTTATTTTATTAGTTTCAAGATGTATTACTTTCAAATTATATAATAACTTATTTTCATTAAAAAAAAATTGATGCATTTGAAACCTCTTTACATATTTGATTCATTTATTATTTTCTTCAATACCATTGGCTATTATTAACATCAAGTGAACATTACCATCTAAATTAACTTTAATTAAATTATATTATATGTATTGATCTGGTTTCAAGTTTTGTCAATAAATTTAGGATGCTCCAAGTTACAATACTTCATATTTATTTATCATTTATAAGAGTTTGCAATCATAGAACAGACTATTATGGTTAATTTATATAGTTTTGGAAAGATTAATTTGATTTATTTTATTTTATTTTATTTTATTTTATTTTATTATTATTATTTTTTAGGGTCATATTTACAATAGAAATAATGGAAAAATATATTATATTTATAAATATTTAATTAGGTTTAAAAATATGTAAAATATAAAATCAGGTTTAATTAGTTTTTCAAAAGAGATTAGTAAATGATGAAAAGAGGGATTAGAAAAGTATCTTGATTTTCAGGATATATAGATTTATTATTAAAATTATTATAATATAAATTAGGTTTTTGTGATAAGACAACAAGAACCTTAGAAAATTGTAGTGAGTTGCCAATCTTTTTGATACAATCAAGTTTAATTTCTAGACTCGTGAATTGTAGAGAATATAATTCTAGTAAGTAAAAGGTAGGAAATTTTTTATTTTATTACTATTTTCATAAAATATGGGGATATAAATCCCTCACTTAATTTTTTATAAATAAGAACCTATTATTAATAAACTGCACTTCTTATCCAAACTTTAGTACATAATTAAACCTAAAAATATAAAGAAAATGATATGTTTTAGAGCCTACATTATATTATGGACTAATAAATCTTCCTTATTTTTTGTTATCTCCTCAATTATACATAATATAAATAAAAAAATAAAAAATAATGCAAGAATTCTTCAATTAGGCATTAAATCCTCCAAAATAATTCTTTTAACATATATTCTTTTATTTTCTTAAATAATGGGAAATCACTTTCAGTATTATGATATGAACATATGATTAGATTCTTAAAAATAAGACTTTATGGATATGTAATTATTGAGGAATTCATGTTTGACTTGGTCATTAAATAGTTATTGTATTATGTTGGAAAATATTTTTGCACAAATATAAAATGGAGGAAATTGTGAACCTCGAAGGAGACAAATAATCCCCCCTATATTATAAATGTGGGGAGGTTTCCTTCATAAGCAATTGGAAAAATAATATGTATAGTATTTATAGATAAAATTTTATTTGGGGTAATTAAGATGAAAACTTAGAAAAGTGTGAGAGTAAATAGTGGAGAAAAGGAGGACATTGGTACATTCATAAGTAAGCAAAATTAGATTTTGTTTAACGTGTTAGAAAGTAATTCACAAGTAAATTGAAAGTTTAACATTGTGTTTTTAGTGTTTAAAAGATAAAAATAGATATGCATTAAAAAAAATATAAATAATGTATATATTATATAAATATTTTTTAATGCAAAGTGCCATAAAAATATATTTGTACTTTATTAAAAATAAGAATAAAGTATTTTTTCAATCTTTTTCTCTACCAAAATTATTTTTAATAGCAAAAAGGCTCGTTAAAAGGAAGTCCACTTCTATTTCTAGTGGATAGAAGGTTATAACCATTTTATAACTACCTTCTCAATATTAATATCTTAAATTTATACATTTTAAATTTCTCACTTTTTTCACATTATAAGGTGGAATTAATACATTTTAAAGTAAAATAAAACTATAAAAAATGTAATAAATAAAATAAGAGAAATAAAACTAAGAATTCCAACTAGATATATGTAGCTTAATTATATGTTATTTTGGGTGGTTTGTGCACACATACTCTGATCTCTAGTCTATGATTTCTTCAATATGAAGGTCTTGAAATTAGTCATGACTACAACTATTTCTTCCTACTTTGGAATGATCATGCTGGATAATTGTACTAGTCACATATCCATGATTTCTATCATCTCATCAATCCCCTTTAATAATTTTGAGATACATTTGTTGAGTTTTCTAAGGAAAAAATGGATATCTATCAACTTAATCATTGATTCTAGATGTAGAAAATAATTTATCATAACAACACTTATTTTACCAACTTTTAAAATTATTATTTGAACCATGGAGATGTTTTTCATTCATAATATTCTTCCTTTAGTAGCTTTCAATGAATTTCCCATATGTGTACATGGATTTTTGACTTTGTATCACTGCATCTTGTGTCCTGCACATGTAGTTCTTCAAGGACATCGTTAAAGTCATTTATCTTCTAATCAACACTTTATAACCATAGGTGGGAGGTGTTTTATTCATCCTAACTAAACACACCTACTAAAATAATCTATTTTTAATCTACGTAGTCCACATCTTTTAGATATGTGGTCACACCCTTATACAATCCTATTCTTTCTTTACTATTTTTATCTCTCCAACTACTTTGGCTTATTCAACTATTAAGAATCCATAATATTTTTTACTTTGATATATGAATTTTAATTAATCTATTATCAGATATTCCACCTAGGTTTCCATTAAATTTCCATGGTTATTATACTTATAGATGTTGTTAATGGATAATTTATCAATGTCCTCCACAAGAGCCAAGTCTAGAATAGATGCTAGTGTGTCATTCATATTCAAGAACTTATTTATGTATGAAAAAATCATATATACATGTTATTTGAATTATTTATACATTAATTTCCCTTATTCTATTCTATTCTATTCAATAGTCTAAATGCAGACTCTTTGAATTTATGAATATCACTTTTGTGACTCAACCTCCCCAAAAACAATTACTCAAATTATAATCTATTAGAGTCATCTTCTATTCATTGTTATCAATCAAAGGTTGTAAAATATCCATGAATTATGCCTATAATAATATAATACCAACCTTGAAGTAACCTTCTCTTTATCTAGTGGAGGATTTTGTAAAATATTTTCCACTATGTTTAAATCAAGGCCAATAACTTCAACAATAGTTTTATTTTTTGTTTATAATTTGATGGACCTAAGTGAATGATGTGTCCCATGAATATTTGACCCTTTAAGTATCAAAAATAGAAGGAGAGTCCATTTGAGGGGTAGGATTTTTTGAAACTAGATAAGATTGTGGAGGAGGAACATGGTGTTGAGTTGGAAATCCAAGAGGAGTTGGAGAAGGAAAATTTATGCCTACAAGAGTAGAAATGAGGGATACTTAGGTACGGCCTTGATCTATTTATAAAAACTAAGGACTTGTGTTATCTATTAAACCATAAAAATAAAGGTATTATGATGAAATAACCTCACTTTTTTGGGTTCAAGAGGTAGGATCTCTTTTGATAGGCAGTTTAAGTCTCCACCATAAGTATTACCATGTAGCTTCCCATTTTTAGCATCTTCTTCATCAACTTAAATACCCATTGATATTTTTAAATGTGGAAGTTGTAAATTCACATTAGAGCTAGGTATATTCATATATAATGATAATGTTTAATGTTGACACTATAAAAAATTTGTACTCTTGGATCTTATTGCATTGTGAATTTTTAAAAAAAATTATTGGCCATTTCTGTTGATCTCATTACCAACTAGGTATGTGCATTAAAATATGGTATATCCTTTGAAACCCATTTAATTATAGGAAGAGGCACATATTGGAAATTTATTAGTGTAAATGGGGTCTTCCTTATTAAATTTTTCATCAACTATCCCCTTTGTAACCCATCTCCTTCTGAATTCAAAATCATCTATATAGTCTTCCTATTGATCTTCAATTATTGGCATGTTATGATAGCTAGAACCAACCTTGAGATTGTTCTTCAAAAAATATTTATTTTCTAATGTGAATAAGTTGGTGTAGAAATACATAGGGAAATGAATCATTTTAGACTCAATATTTTATGCATTAAGTGTAGTTCTACATGTGTAATGACTTACTTTACTATGGAATTGAATTCCAATCATATGTTTTTCTTTGCACCTTTTATAAATTTATCCTAACTTCATATAGAATTCATTTGTAATCATTTTATCATTGGCATACTTGGGTAGAAGATATGGGGTACTCTTGAATCCATTTGGTCTAATAAGATTGAATATTTAGAATTATATGAAGTATCTCCCATATTGTTTAACCAAACTAGAAACTTCTTATGATATTTTCACTATTGTGTTTTCATATAGATTCCTTACTTCTAACAACATAAAACATGTCATTGACCCTTTTAAAGTGTTTATTTCCCTTCTCACGAGTGATCTATGGGTATAAGTCATAGATCATTATTCTAGGATTGAATTATCTATCTATAGTGAGACAAGGCCACACCCTTAGGACTAAAGTTAAGTATGCAAAATAGGAGTTTATATAAAATATTTTAGTGGATGATGTGACCTTATTTGATAAATTTATTTCCCTCATAGATGATGTTCATGATCATACACATCTATTCATGGATTTCACCTTTGGTCAAGTTCCCCATCACCTTGTTCAATAGTATGATCATATCTGACATCTCTTTATAGAAATCAAATTTAATTACAGAATTTTGAAGCTTGGAGGGACATTTCCATTTTTTATTCAACCAATTTTGATTGATCATGTTAAAAAAAATTATATTTTGATCTTAATACTGTTTCTTTATCTCTTTGCTCATAGCCACTATTTCATCATGTGGTGAAACTCAAAGTGTTATTTTCAATGAGTAGCCATCCAACTTACCCATCACTACAACATTTTAAAAAATGATATTTGATATATATTTATTTTAGCACTTCACATAAGTGAATTCCAACTTTGTACATTATACTATGATTATAAATGTAAGGGCTTGTAGGAATGCTATCAAATATGTGATGTCTAATGGCATAATACTTACCATCTCATCATTTACAAAATTTATTGTAGATCAATGTGGGAAATCTTGGAGTATCCAATATCTAGAATATTGGTCTTCAATATAGAAATGGGTTTGCAACCCATATTTTTAAAATTAATTATGGGAGGATTTATTATGAAAAATATACATTTGTATAGTAACTTCAAGTCTTGGTGTGTTTAATTCTAGAATAATATTTATACTACAATTGAACATGATAAATTGTACACACATTGTAAACAAGAATTTAACTAGGATACCTTTACATGAAAAAACCCAACACAATAACCTCTTTTACTATTTTATTAATTTAACCATCTTGTAACACAGTAATTACTTCCCAATTTTATTTTTCACCTATTGCATGTGTGATATATATGCACATCAATAGGTAATTTCCTATGGAATATTAAAATACCATGGGTACTGAAACCAGGGGCTAATAATGCAACCCATAATGTTTCCCCATAAAAATATGGTTCATAACACTATCCATATTATTAATATATGTAAATTACATACAAGATCCAAAAAAATGTATTTGTTTCCAATTGTCATGCCTAGCTATATAGTATATAAGGGATGTAACACATGCAAAGTATTTTTTTTTTTTTTTTTAAATCCAACATTCTTCCACTTGTTGAACACTTTGTATAGAAGTTCACAACTAGATAATTTTATAAGGTAAGGGTAACCATGACCATTGATCTTATACACCAATAAAACCTCTCATATCCTTCATAAATGAATCAAAAACATTATTATATGCATCCACCTTCTTTAGTAGTATTTTATTCTTCTCTACCATTTCCTAAAAAAAGTGATATTGTACATCATTTTATTTCATTCAAAATTAATACTCAATATATTTTTCTATAAAAATTGTACTTTAATTGTCATAATCCATCCTTATAGCCTTTTTAATGAACTCAACAATATAACACAACTATTTAAAGTTCGATGCACAAAGTTGGGGGACAAAAATTATGACATTCCCCTAACTTTCAATTTTTTTTACAAAGGGCATATGCCTTTTTTTTTCAATTTTCAAGGCTCAGGCTTGTACTCAAGCCTCAAGGGCATACTCCCTTTACAAAGGGTGTACACCTTTTATGATTTACAAAGGGCATATGCCCTTTGTAAAGGGCGTATACCCTTTACAAATCATAAAAGGCATACACCCTTTCATTTTTTCATTTCATTTTTTCTACAGCTCAAACCCATAACTTTGGCCTTTTGATTTTTTAATATCTTCTCATTTTTCAAGTTTATATTCATGTACATTCTTTGGATTTACATCCCACCAATGGGATTCGACATTCAGGTTGTTACGGGTCATGTATGTTGATTTTTAGATTTTAATTTTTTTTATTTATATTTATATTTATTTATTCAAGTAGGATTTTTAATTTAGGTTTGCATTAGATTCTCTTAGATTACCTTAAAAAACATGTATTTATATTTAAATATAGATACAAAATTTTGATGGATCCATTGCATGAAGAAAATATTAGACAAAACCTCAAATAGTTTGATTTTACAAAAGAAGTTCAATTGTATGAACAATATAATTCAAAACATCAATAATTGTTGGGTTATTTTAGTTAGTACCACTTCGATGCTGAATCTTCCCCCCCAACAAGCCAGTGTGATGGCCCTATCACACGAGAGGGAAGCCTCATGTGCTCACCCAAAGTGTGTAGTGAAAGACTGATTCCCAAAGACTTTGTAGCATAATGTTGTATATTTGTTCATCTTTTATAATATAGTCCTTAAAAGGTTATTCAACACCATAAATATACTACTATGATCCTTATTGTCCCATATCTAACTACCACTCTAACCAAGATCACCATTACTAACAATAGTGATAAAATAAAAAGCTACCCATGACTTAGAAATAAACTATATCTCATCATTCGTAACACACTATGGCAAACATTGATTTATTATTAATTTATTACTAAATTACATGATAATGCTATCTCTATTATTCAAATTAATATCATGAAAATTATTACAATAGGATTTTTTATACTTGTTTAGCCCTGATCAAGTGTCAAAATAATATATACCATCAATAGATGGCACACAAATTCCCAAAAAACTGAGAGTCATGGCTCTTACAATGAGATATTCTTATATACTCAGGTGTCTGCACCCCTAGATCCTCACTCTATGTTATATTCTAGTATTCAAGTGTGATGTTCCTCATGGGCTAGTATATAACCTTTGATAAATGGGGTTGAAGTGTCCCATTTGATTTGTTCTTCCTATCTTCTCTTGCATCCCTCATGCTCCACTTCCCATGCAGTCCCCTATTCTTTCACTTCTATTTTGAGTCATTTGTTCTCAAGTTCCTCATGACATGTTCTCTCTTGACTAGATCCTCTTGTGCTATGTCTCCTATTCCATTATCCTTCTGTACTCAGCAAGTTTTGTGCTACAACAATTTTATGCCTGGCAACTACGTGCCATGGTCTTCCCACACCATGGTCCTTCTGAACCATGATGAACTTGTGTCAAAATAGGCAATGCTCCTTCCATGTCGTGTGCCAAAATGGAACAATACTTGGTCAAAACATAGGGGCCAACATCACCCCATACTAATTTCTTAGTCCATCCCAAACTAAGTTGCGCTAGCATCCTCCAAAAATTTAGGCCCCTTTTAATTCCTTCTTCAACATGTCCTACTAGGACATTGCATCGAAGACTTTGGCAGTTATTCCTTCAATGGTCTCTTTTGATTCTTTCAGCTCTTCAGGCTGAGTTGGATTCTTCATCTTTTTCACTTGTTTATTCAAGACAGCATTGGCTTCCTTCTAGATGTCTTCTAAATTGAAGACATCCTTATCAACCTATCCTCAGAGTATGGAAAAACTTGCATTTATTTGTTGATGATGGTTATTAATGGCATCTTCCATCATTTCAATGTTCTTAAACATCTTTTCATGCTCGATATAGTATTTTACTAGAAGTGTAGCATCAGCTACTTGTTACCTTCAGACTTCCTCATTGTGGAGCAAAGACTCCAATACTTTATTTCGGCATGTTATGTGTGTAAAAATACCATCCAAAATGGGGATAACCTCCCTAACTCTCTCCAATGCACTTTTTCAAATGTCTACCACTGTGGTGAATTGTTTCATCTTTTCTTTCCCCTCATCTCTTGGCTCAGGGCATTCCTTGTGTTTCTTGAGAAAAATTTCCACTAGGGTCTTTAATTTCTTGATGGCATCCCCATCTAGTGGTATGCCATCTGCAAGTACCAGTTCCTCCTTCAAAATTGTTTTACAAAGGTTTAAAACCCTTACCTTAACATTGGTGGCCTCTTGGATTTGTTGTACATGTCCATGACCCTAGCATGTTTTCTCTCTATAGTGCATGCATCAAAATTTGATAAAATGTTCTAGTGCATCATTTCCATGACCAATTTAAAAAATATGGCACTTTCCATTATTGAAGTGAGCCTTTGTGGATCAATTCTTAGGAGGTATAGTATTCTTGGAGCATCTGGGCCAAAAATAATACAATCTAAAGGAATATCAAATTGGGTCTCCTCACTATACATCTCCAGAAGGAAGGATACCTACTTCCTTATTTTTTGGATTGCATCCTTAGGGTGGAAGTGTTTACAAAGATAGAGGTCCTTATCCTCTATGATGAACTGGTAATGTTCATGTGTAGTGGATAGTTTTCTATATTCTTATTCTTCTCCAGTTGGCCCCTTCCCTCTTTTTGGGTCTCATTTAAGCTCACCCTTTTAATGGCTTCATATGTCCATTTCAATCACTCTCAATCCATCAATATCAATTTGATCATTGAATGGGGCCTCCTATATTAGGGATGGAGTCTTCTCATATTCTAATCTTAAAATTTGAATATGTACCTGAGAGGGGTCCCATTAGGGAGTTCACCTTGGAGGTTGTTGTGGTGTTGATCATGTGGTAGTGTTTGAAGATGGTGGAGGAAAAGTTTGTCATAGAGGTGGAGAAGGTGGTGGAGTTGGCTAAGGAGATGAAGGGTTTGGGGTAGGTGAGTTGGAAGGAGTGGAATGAGTAGGGGAAGGTGAAGTAGGAGGAGATGAAGTGTGAGGGTGAGACAAAGATTGATAATGTGGAGAAGATGATAGATGAGATGGAGAAGGTGAAGGCCAAGGTAGAGGTGGATGTTGCATAGAAGGGTGAGAAGCATAATATATTTAGGGTTGCACCTCTACTATCTTTTATCATTTTTGATGGGCCTATTGCCCACTAGAATTGGCACTCGACTCTGAATGCTTTCTCCATGGTTTTGGTGCCTAGGGGAGCCTCTCCTTGGGGTATCCATGTTGAGCATACTAGCAAGGGTGTAACATTTAGAACAAATTATAGACTTGCTCCTCAACTAGGATATTCTTAACCTCTATGTTGGTTAAGTCAGTTTCTACCCTCTCCACATGGGCCTTCTTGCTTGGGTATACATATATTTTTTGGAGGTTATCTCACCCCACATTGATTTATTTTGTCTATAAACTAATTTTCTACGTATCATATATCCAGTTGATGGAATCAATGAAGTAACATGTAGAGAATTCATATGGCATATTTATCCATGATGAAAGTTCTCTCAAAGGATTCATGTGAATGCATGCTATGAACTAATGTTGCTTTACAATAAATTTTGCTTGGTCTGTAACCAAGGGGTCAAATCCTTTGGTATGTGCCATTCATTCCCAAAATTCACCTTCATGCCATCAAATTATTACCTCATCTTCATCTTGTATGTTGGGATAATGTGTTATGGACAAGTGAAAGCTTTGAAGCACTCAATGGGGGACTTATGAGTAGGAGGGTACACCCACTTCAATGAACCTGAGTTGTAGCCATGTACACTAATTTCATCAAAAACTAGTAGTAAGAGGATTTCACCCCAAAGAAATATATACTTGGGCATCTTATGGGCCTTCTCCACATCCTCAATTATTTTTTGGGAAAAATACAGTGCCCAATTATACTTTGTTCCCTGAGGAACTTGGTGACAAATGTGTAGGTGAGCTATATCTACCTCCTTCCATTGGTCAGTCCCTCCAACCTTGGTATAAATGATCTATGCTATAACTTTGAGGGGAGGATCCTATAGGTTCTTGATTTGCATTTCATGCCCTTGCTTTTGGTACATAAGCATCATGGTAGTCTATTGAATCTTCTCTGTATCAGCTAAGTCATCTAGGACATTCATCCCTGTGCACTATAGTCCCATGACTTTGTTAATCCTTTTTGGATTGATCTTCATGTTGTGCCCAATGAAGTAGATGTATTCCTCATGGATGTATGAGAGAAGGAACTATACTGCCTTAGTAGGCTTGCTAATGGCAGCTCAAAAATTTTAAAGAGGCCTACTTTGTCCAGTTGGTTCTTAATAAACAATTCATAAACCACTTGGTTTCTTATGTTGGTGGTCTGGACTTGGTAGTGATTCTATAGTTCTACTTCATTCCCCATATATCAATGTTTATAATCAAATATTGTGGTAGTTGACACCTTGGAGACCCAGTTTTCCATGCACAAGACTAACTCTAGGTATTGCATCTCCTATATTAATAAAGATGAAGGGGGAGATGTTGGGGCATTATACATTGATGAGGTTTGTGTCCACTTTCCATTCTTCACCATCTTTACTTATCCTATGTTCTCTCTCATTTCTCCTTCCATGCATTATCTCAAGACTCCTTTTACATGTTGTACTTATTTTGGTCCCTCTTTTTGGTTTCTCGAAGCCTCTTCTATAATAGGGAACCAGTCTTTCCCAATCACCTCTTCCTCCTCTGGTATGGTTGGAAGCTTCTTGAGCATTTTGGCCTTTTTCTTCAACTTCATTATCCTTCATGGTTCTTGAAGTCTAACCTAAAACTATCCCACATCTTAAATTAAAACATGGTGTTGAACCAACTTACTTTGGCTCTCAAGCTTAATGCTTTAATAATGGTGATATTAAAACCTACAACTTTAAAATTTTCCACTCATATGCACTAATTTTAGCTTAGCAACCTCTCTTCTTGCCTTGGAAATAATTATTGTGACTTCACCAACTTTTCAAACACTCTGCTCTACTTAAGATTAAAGGAATTCAATTGCATCATGGTTATTAGTTCTCTGGTTTATTGCTTGTTCTTTGCACTAGCACTTCAAAGATTTATGCAAGGTAAAGTGAAAAATGACGTTAGCCCTCTTATTTATAAGCTCTTTAGGGTGGGTTTACCTTCAATAATTCCTTCCTTCCCCTTATCACTTCTAGCCATAAATTCACCTCTTATATTGACCTTCATACTTCAAATCTTGTATTAAGCATTTAATGCCTTAACAGTTTCATCCCATCATTCTATTCACATGCTTCTCACCATAACTAGCCTTATTGCATAATGGCCCATCATTTTTCATGCCTCTTCAGGGAATTGGATGATAACTGTGTCCCACTTTTTTGGTGTAGTGGAAGACAACTATCACTCAAATGGCTAGAACCTTTCAAAGTGCTTTTGAAGTACATTGAATGACTCACGTGCCTTTAATCACTTGCATGTCTTAGATGACTCTTTCACCTTTGGTACTTTCATGCCCACATGTCTTGCATGCCTTGTTAACTTGAATATTTATTATTACATTAACATGCATAATTCCTTACCCCACACTAAAAGGGTTCGTGGTCCTCCATGAAAACACACTAAGTATAAAAACTCAAAATTACATTAGAAAAAAGAAATGCATGCTTCAAAGGCAACACTTTTTATTGAAAGCAGTAAATTATAACTTAATGGATTAAGCCTTATTGACTAAAAAAGTTTAGTTAAGCCAAATCACAATACAATTGAAGCCTACTACCATTATAATGCCTTAGGAGGAACTGACCATCCATTCTTTTTAACCAACAATCCTTGGTAGGTCAAATACTATGAACTATGAATGGACCATCCTAATAGATGTAGAGTTTCCTAGGGTGGCACACAAACTTGGAGTCATATAAAAACACCTTCATTCCTAGATAAAATACTTTGTTCTTTAGATGGTGATCATGCCATGTTTTTTGTTTGTACTTCTTGACATCCTAACTCTAATGGGTGAGAAATCGAGTTTCATCTAGTTTCATCAACTCATCTAGTCAAGCCTTCAAAGAGGCCTCATCATCTAGTTTTCCCATACATTCTATATGGAGATATGGAACCAAATACTCTACTGGGATGATTGCTTCCTTTCCATACACTAGGTTAAATGGTGTACTTTTATTGAGGCACTTATATGTAGTTTGGTAGGCCCAAAGTACTAAAGATACTCTATCATCCCAATCAGTTTAGCCAACATTGTAAATTTTTGTTGATTTAGTACCAAGGATCTTGTTGAAAGCTTCTGCATTTCCATTGGCCTACAGGTGGTATGGTATTGTCTTTGGTGCACGATCATGAACTCGACCAATAAGATGTGAATTTTCTCATTCAAGAAGTGGGTTTCACAATCACTAGTGAAGCTTAAGGGACATTCAAAACATGTTATAATGTTATGCTAGATGAATCATATGGTAGTTACTATAATATAGTCTTTTTTTATGTTTATTTAGCCCAGTGCATGAGATAGTTTATTGCCACAAGCATATCTCCTCACGGTATTCTTCATAAGGGACTAGAGTAGGCACAGAAACTAGAGGTGTTAGAGGTTGATCAAACAAGTGTAAAGGTTACTTAAGTTCTTGATGGATGATTTATAGGTAGTCTTCTAGGTGACTTGGGTCCCCAATGACTACTTCATGTATGGCCTAAAGAGTGAGGAATAAGTCCATCTTTAGTGAAAAGTAGGAAAGTGTCAACGTCATATTCTCCTTTAGTAACTACCATAACCTAGTACCTTTGTGCCTCTCTTCATGAATATATGATGTCCACACCCAAGCACATAGAGTCCCATAGAATGCATACACCTAGAGGTAATCTAGTAGATATGTTTCTTCAGTTCACCATATTGTCTCACAAGCCTCAATGTGAGGTTTGGGTGCTTGCACACTATTGTAACTAAGTGTTCCCCTAACCTTATTATCATGATGAAATCCATGGTATAGATTAGCTCACACTTGATACCAATATAGTAAGCATTCTTTATGATTACACCACCATCTTGTGGTGATGCCATAAAAAATGTGATCTATTGATCTCATCTAGTCATTCTCGATATCATATAACTCTTCGATGTGCTAGAAAAAATCATGTACCTCCATTTGTCCTTGAAACCATGGGGCTTCATCAAGTCTTTCCAGTGGTGGTCCTATCAATGGACCTCAAATTTTTAAACCCATGAGGTGCATATACTTTTGATGTTAAGGAAGATGGCATGGGATGCTTTTTCCTCTATTGATGGTTTTACACAATCTTTTGATGAGCCCAACAATTTCAATAATTACTTGTAGTATCCAAGATAGACTAGTTGTCCATCCACCAAACAATACCATCTAGGTTTGGATCATCTTGCACATCATTTTGAGCTATAACATTATACAAGTTATTGAAGTATTCATCAGCATTTATGGTCTTAATACTGGGAGGTCCTTGTGTTTGGTCTAAAGGTATTACTATGTGTTAATCAATATTCTCAAAACTAATGTATCAATTTTTAAATCTCAAGTATGCATGGTTCTCTTAGCACCAAGGGCTTCCTAGTAGGGTTGGATAGTCATCAACTTCTACTAATTCCAAGACCTCAAAATCTACATTGAAGAGAACCCTAAGTATGTCAATAGTGGCATTCTTGAGAACTCTAATAAGATGTGCTTGAGTCTTATTTTCCATAAACAAGACATGAGGAGAGGGCTACAAGGGTGGACTAGAAAATTTACACCAAGCATCTTTAGTGAGAAAATTAACTTCAATGCCACTATCTACTATAATATCCCAATTTACCCACCTATTGATAGCATCATTAACTAGTATCTCTCCATCTTTTGAGGAAGTGGAGAAACTAGGAGTTTCCTATCACCAAACATGATTTAAATAGAGGTCTTCACTTTTTTGACTATGAGGGTGGACTTCATGTGATATTCAGGCCTAACTTTTAAGCCAAGATCTTAGCTGGGGAATAATTTCCTCATCCAACATATGCTTGCATAGTTCTTGGAAATTATCCCACACCACTGGTTAAGGTTTGGCTTCCCCTTGCACTATGGCATGTTGTGTCACATCCTTATCCTTGAGGTATTGAATCTCATCTTAGAGCTCTCATACAAGTGTCATTCTATCTTGAAGGACATCCTTTTATTGCTAAGCATCAAGGTAATTTCTTTCCCTTGGTTCTTCTCGATGTACCTTTTTGACTAGGTTCACTGTGGATTGAATTTGTCCCCCACTATGAGTGGTGATATTTAATTGTTGTACTGTTGGGATGGTTGGGCAATTGCACCATTGTGTTTTGTCTATTTGAATCATGTCAATGCCCTTTTTATTGCTTTCCTTAGTGATGGCTGCATAAATATTAGGACATTCTTCCAATAAATGGTCCTTTTTGCAAAATGTGCAAGTAAAGTACTCTAGGCAATCTCTTCAATAGTGATCTAGAGAGCCACATTTGTAATAGGCTCTCAATAGAAACTAACCACCACCTCATCCTCATCCTCTCCCTCACCTATGGTATCCACCATTATCTTGGGTATTTATGACTAAGGTTTGGTACATGCCACAAGCTTGAGCTTCATGGATATCATTAATCAAATGGTAGTCATTGGTGTCATGGGTGTAAGCATCACAAATCTTATAATACTGACACACCTTAGTGTTTGTATCCTATTGAAAAAGAGGAAAAGTATGGACATCATGTTCTTCATGATAGATCTCACATGTTTATTTTAATACTAAATGGATGTTCCTGCATGGGCAGTTGTTCCTTGTATGCCCTTCAATTTCATAGTTGATACAACAGACACCACTACGTGTTTCATGTGCATTGTTTGCCATCAAATTTTCAAGTTTTGATGCCATAGATGCTATATGTGCCTTTATAAAGGGACTAATCTTGGTATCCATGCTTCTAACCACTTCAATACAAAAGTTAGATTCCAAAGCCTCATACGTGTTGGTGAAGGTTCTTTGTGATAGTGTAGACATATAATTTCCTAACACCATTTATGTTGAAATTGTCAATCTTACTCGAATTACACTCAAATGCACATTATAGGTCAAAATCCATCAAACATGCTAAATGGTTCAAACTTTTCATTTACAAGTAACAATTTAGGTCAAAGTATCCCCAAATAGGGTAATGCAATTTATGGGTCAGCTAACTTTGATCAATTCATTTTGAGTCAAAACGACTATTTCAGATTTTGTGCTTTAGATCACTCTTTTCTCATAAATTCATTGGTATATACCACATACCTTTGTTATTTTTTGTTGGAAATATCCTAAATGGAAATATGGTTCTAACACATCTAACGTCACCTTCTAATTCTTCCTAAATCAAATTACAACTTAGTAATATGACTTTCTGACCATTTTGAATAATTGAGCGCTAATTTTCAAATAATTTCACAAATGTTGATTAACCTTGTTTAAGGATAATTAATCCAAATCAAGAGCTTAAGTGGATTTTCCATGAGAGTTGTTGAATATTTATTTTTGAAAATTGATTCCTATTATCTGCATCATCAGGTGACCTCATTTCTTGGGAAGACATCCCTAGGCCATAAATGCCACAAATATCAAGATTATTGGTCACCCATGCCTAGTTAATGCCTCCCATGCCTCTTCAATGCCCCTTCTTCCAAGGTCATGATGAAGATAATTATGGATTTAAATCTAAATATTAGGATTATCCATGGCCACACATCTCAATCTTGAGATGGACGGTCATGGTTGACCCTGACCAATCTCAAAAATCTATAAATAGAGAGGCTATGGACATGAATTTTAAACCTGAATATTGCAAAGTTATAATTTTAAATTGTTTCCACAATCCTTTGCATTTGATCATTGATTTTGTTTGCAAGCTTCATTCATAGGCTAGTTTAATGATTTAGAATCATGAGCCTAGGTTTTGTGGAGTGTTATTGAGATATTGGAGGAATTTGCTACCATTTTTGACAAAGACAAGGATGCTTGATCAAGGGAGAACATAATTTTAAGCTACATAGATATGGTGAATCCATTTAGGAAGGTAATATGATGTTCCTTTATTTCACTTGTTTCTTGTTATCCTTTGTAATTCCCATAGGAATAGATAGGCTTAGTTAGTTAGTTCTTTATGCATTTTTCATTATTTATGGACTAATGCTTGACTAACTTGCTTTTTAATCCTCTCTACATCTTGGCACGCCTGGTGGAATGAGATGCATCTCACACCTAAAGAAGATCATCTTGTAACTTTAAAATATTTATTTGGGCCCTTAAAACTCTTGCAAATTGATTTTCTAAATTTATTTTACCATTTTTGTTTTCCATAGTTTTACATAGTAACAGACGTCGACAAGTAAGACCAACATCGATTGCATATCTTAACTGATGTCAGTTAGCAAAACTGACATTGGTTAGATACCTGTCATGATGATCACATTGGTATAGCCAATGTCAATTAGATAACCAACATCAGTTAGCCAAAGTAACAATCATCGGTTGTATATAACCAATGTTGGTCACTGTGTTTTTCTTAAAACATAGACCTGAGAGCTCTTTTTCTAAAGTTCATTGTTTCAAACCAAAAATAGCTTCAAAGATAAATGACATGCTAATATTTTTATTGTAGGACCAAGCTTGACATTTACTACAAACATGTTTAGATCACCTTTTGCATGCTTAAAAATAAATTAGGAACTTTGTTTTGGTGTTTAATGAAAAATTTAGATGCTTAAATGAATGTTTTCAAAGTTCACAATCTTAAAACCAAGGGGTCAAATGAACACCACCAAATCTTTCATGTGCGCTTGAAATTGAACACACTTATCAATTCTTGTTTGCAATAGTTGTTTAATTAGATTTTGTTTGGCAAAAAGAGGAATGTTGCATGTATGATCTTCCATTTGTCCCCTTTAGGGAACCCTTGGAATCAAAAACACCATTCCTATTGCAAATAGCCTAGTCTAAGGCTTAAGAAGAATGTTTTCTAAATCACTCCCCAAAAACTCATCAAAGTTTGGGTGACCTTGAAAATAACCCTAAAGTCTTTCTATTTCATGATTTCTTTGTTTTTATGCAAACTTGGCTTACGAGGGGGACTTCATCACCTCCCATGAGTTATTTAGGGAAGTTTTGACCCAGGTTTTCATCTCTCAGCATTGACTTCATTTGACTCCTTTGGAGTTTCACATGGGACATATCTATATTTAGACATTGCACTACACTGACCGAATAGTAGGATGTAGTGGTTGTAAAAAGGACTAGACCTTTTTACAACTATCCAATTCTATGGTCACCCAATTTTTATGCTTGTCTTTTACATCATTTGACATGAAAGTCATTGTGTAATTGATTCCCCTAGAATGATGGAAACCTTGCTAGTTTAATAGACCCCACTTTGTCATACCTTGTCAGTTTAGACTTAAGATGTTTTTTATTATCATTAGCTTACTTGGTCTTGATTTGTGTCTAAAATTCCTTGTTAACTCATTGAACTTAACCAGAACACATTTCACTCAATTTTCTTGAGCAAGGGAGGCATTATGTTGTCCAGTTGGAAAATTCATCTTTTCCTTGTTCAAATTATTATCAAAAACTTTGTGTCATGTCATCCACTTTGGTGCAGTCATGCTACCCAATTGAGTCTAGATATTTTACCCAATTTGTTTAAATACTTCATTTATAATCCACATTCAAAATTGAACCTTTCTAGTTCTAAGGGTTGGTGTGTCAAAGTGGGTTTGTCATTTGCACACTAAGCTTGTTTTAACTTGGGTTCAATTTTCCATTTGGATTGAAGGTCATTTATTAAGACTCAAAATCATATTATCATCTTAGTGGACTCAAGTCATCTTGCATATCACTTGTTCTTTGAGTTATAGAACATATTTTATCCTACTGGAATCATGTGGCAATGTTGTGCTACCTATTTGGTCCTAGATTTATACTTAGTGATTCATGTATGTTTTTACATCTTGAGTTGCTTAGTTTATTTTGTATTCTTTGTAATCCAAAGAGATTTCCTCTAAACTTCTAGGGTCAACTTGTCAAAGTTGAAGCTAGCTTTTACAGTGTGGGCATATAATAAAGATCTAGGCTTTGGTGTACTAGTTTTCACCTTGGGTCTTTGAGTTACCTTACCCTCTTCCGATCTATATGATTTCAACCTTACCAAAGGTTGAGTAAACTTGTGAACCAAATCTTCTAAATTGTGTGTGGTTTCAAACCACCCTCCCTTATAGTCTCATTGGTACCTTAGTTATTTTTATTAAATAAAGCCAAAGCATACTTTTTTTGTTGCCAAGCATTGGTCCAAAATTAGTCGAACACACAAAATAGCTCTTTTAAACATGACTCAAACGTTCACTCGTAGTGGGGCCTCTTATGGCCTTAGTTATGAAGGTGACAAATTTTATGATGGTCAAGATAACCTCATTATTTTTTATGATATCCCTGCAATAGTAGGATTAGAAGATGATTGTAATGAATATCAACCCCAAGAATATCAAGATGAAGCCCTTCTTAGATTGATAAAATCAGGGGCCAAACTACCTTCTAACTTTCCTACAAAACAATTGCATACCTTAGCTAGAGAAGGAGAACAACAATGACAAGAGAAATCTTTTGCATAAATAGACATACCTTCTTCCTCTAACAAAGGAAAGAATATCCAAATAGAGTCAAAACCCATAAATCCAAATCTTCTAGTTAAGATCAAGATAATAAGTCAACAATATGCAAATCAATTTGTCAAAAACTTAACTGACTCTCTAGTTACCACTTCAATTCACAATAATGCTTTGAAAGAATAAGGAAATATGGTTGAAAGTACATAATAAATATTGGATGAGGAAATTACCATAGTGGATCAAGGTAATCTAAATGAACAGTTAAATTCACAAGAGACCTTACAAAATTTTCGATTTAACATGGAACATACATTTTTCAATCATTAAGAATCTCTTGTTACTTTAAAAACTCAGAAACCCAAACATTCAGTTTGAATCGAGGAAATCCCTCAAGACAATTTGGCTAGTTCTTGTCAACCAACCCAAAAATTGGTAAATAAACATAGAAATTTCCAAAATCAACAAAATATGAAACAACCAAATTCAAGGAATGTTTTACAAGCCAAGAATCAATGGCCTATGTTCTCAACTTAAGGAGCAAATCAGAACCAAGTCATGGATCAAAAAGTATACACTCCCTATAGATCCACACAAAATTAGGGGTGCATTCTACCCCAAAAGCAATAAAACTAGGGGCACATTCCACCCCAATAGCAACAAAACCAAGTGCACATCCCACCCCAATAACAACAAAACTAGGTGCACATTCCACCCCAACAACAATAAAACTAGGGGCACATCCCACCCCAATAGCAACAAAACCAAGGGCACATTCCACCCCAATAGCAATAAAACTAGAGTCACATTCCACCCCAACAATAATGAAACTAGGAACACATTTCACCCCAACAATAATGAAACTAGGGGCACATTCCACCCCAACAACATCTTATTCAATCCACAAATGCACCAAACATGCAAGAATGCAATTTTATGAAGGAAAATGTTCAATGATTGGAATGAATAATAGAGTCAAAAAGTATAAATTCAATGAGATATGCCCATATCCATTTGATTTATCTATTCTCCAAAACCCCTTTCCACCTCATTTTGAGGCACCCAAATTTGACAAGTACAAAGGAAATGGAGATCCATGTGAACACATACAGGCATTATTCATCTTATGTCAAGAGGTTGCTTATAGTAGAGAGTCCTTACTAAGACTATTTCCATGAAGTTTAGCAGGACAAGCTCTTGATTAGCTACCTAAACTACCCAAGGGATCAATTACGGATTGGAATGAATTATCAAAAAATTTCATTAACCATTTTTCATATAATATAGAACATGAATTAATTGTTGTTGACTAATGCAAAGCCAAGAAACATGATGGTGAAATTTTTGTTACATATCTACAAAGGTGGAGAGCATTGTTAGGTTGCTTTCAACATAATTTGCCAAACAAATAGTTGGCTAATATTTTTGCATAAAATTTGCATCCTAAAGTTACGCATAATCTATGGTTAGCTTGTGCTAACTCATTTGAACAAATTATTGACAAAGTAGTGTAGATTGAGAAAGCTCTTATTTATAAGGGCCTTGTTAATATTTTTTCCCAAAGTCAAGCATTTAATCAGACTAAATCACTAGTTCAAATAGCTATGCAAGATAAGCCTAAGGGCTTTATCAAAAATAAGAACATAGTTGGAAATGGGGTGACTGAAATAAGATATGTACAAATTGTATAGGTTATACCTCTTCCAAATGTATAATTAACTCCCCCAAATCCGCTACCTACTTTACAGAGATAACCTCCACGAAGGATATTTCAAAACAATTTTAAAATCTTTAGCAAGTTAGGAGAATCAGTTGAAATAGTGTTACAAAATCTCATTGCAGCTAATTTAATTATATGGCTAGTATCAAGGCCATTTCCTCAAGATCAACCAAAACTAGATTGGTATAAAGAGAATGAAGGGTGTAACTTTCATCATGTTTTTGGTCATGGTGCATATCATTGCATTCAATTACAAAATATTATTGAAGACTTTATTAAAAGTGGTGAGCTAGAAATTAAGTTGGCCCCTAATCAGGATATGGGAGTCTACAAAGACCCCTTTCCTTGGCATGATCCACCACCACTAAGAAACAATCAAACTGGTCACAATCAAGGATAGAGGTAGAATCAGAACCAACAAGAAGGTTAGAATTGTAATGAGCATAATTGAGATCATAATGCCCATACTAATAATTTGGCTTATAACAACGTACCTTATGATTATAATAACATCATGGGACATATTTTTGCAACCCACATTGCCACTATTACTATAAATTCATGTGGCCAATCTTGTGTTCCTTGCAATATGAGACCCATCATTATAGGGTTAGAACCCTCTCCCCCTAATAATATTGTGTCAAGTTTACATTAACATGTTACTACTATGTTTTCATGGGTTACTAATATTGAACAACAACACCATTCTCCTAATTATAAAGGTTTCTCACTAACCCAAAATTATAGTAATACAGTTAGTCACCTGCGAGTCACCATCTAAGGCCCTTTGCCTTCCTCTTCTAATTATAATAACTCCTTTCCACCTCTAGGTTGTGCAGTCATAACTAGAGGCATATGAGTTACCATCTAGGGCCCTTTATCCACTTATTCCATAAAAACTAATTAGAACATTGTGCTAATGGTTTCAAAGATGAATATTGTCCCAATAAAGACAACTAGTTCAATCCACAATTCAAAAGCCTTATAGTCTAATAGATCAATTAGATAAAACCCCTGCATAAATTTCCATATTAGAACTCTTACACAAAACTGATATCCATATAACCATATTCAACAAAATTTTGCAAGAGTTTGTTATGTCTAATGATATAAACCTTGATCAATTCCAGAACCTAGTTGGACACTTATCTTCATTTTAGCAAATCACATTTTATCAAAAAGACATGTCCACCCTCAACTCAAATCACAATAACCCACTATACATTGAGATAATCATTACAGATCACAAGATCAAGTGGGTTCTTATAGATAATGGTTTAGGGATAAACATCATATCTCTTAAAATTGGTACGATGATTGGGATACATTGATAAGGATATTTAGCCAGAAACTATTACAATCAAAGCTTATGATAATGTTGAGAGGGAACCATCTGGTAAATTTGGTTGTCGATCATGGTTGCGTCTATTTCTCATCACATATTATTCCATATTGTGCATATTGAGCTTCCTTATAACATACTTCTTGACCATCCTTGGATCCATGAAGTATAGGTATTTCCATCTACTTTTCACCAATGCCTTAAGTTTCTCCATCTATTCCCACTTATCAGTAGCCATATCAATACTGTAAACATCTTGAAGCGGAGTTTCATAATTATAACTATTGCTCAAGTTCTAAATTCATTGAAAAGAAGAACAAAGCCATCATTTCTCATCCATCTCCATCTAATTGTATAGACCCTGGTGATCTAGCCTCCACTTTGGCTGATCCATTTCTTGCAGCTCTGGCCAAGAAGGTTATTATTGAAGATGTAGGCATTTCCACATACCATCTAAAAGACATCCTCCATATTTAAAAATTACCAAAATCCCCTAAAACATTTAGTAATCCTAAAACTTCATAGACTCCTAACAGACCCAATCAGATTTGGTAACCAAAGAAGAAGCAACCAAAACCTCCTATGGTTTTTGTACCTACAATTACACCAAAGAAAGATCAAGAGGCTTTTATTGAGGGAGATTGGTTATGTTTTTGAAGGTCTTGTTAATTGTTTTTATAATCTAAAATATCCTATCCCTAAAAATATAATGGATCATCTTGACTATACAGGGAAAGCCCTTGGCCCATAGGCACAAGGAATTTTAGAACCCTTATCAATTGGAGTTATCAATTGGAATCACGGTCTCAAATTTAAACTGCTAGAGGATGCCCTCATGACATTTGATGGTGACTCTTCTGAAGTGACTAGTAATGAAACTCCTAGTAGTGACATAATGTCCCATTATAGCCTTTTCAATGAGCTTTTTGACTCAAATTTATTTGATTCAAATGTCATATTAACCATAACACCTGTTAGAGCTTCCCATCCTAAATAAAAAACTTGTCTTAGCGGTGCTTCCCTTCTTGAAGTAGGACATTATATATTTACCATTAGAGCTCCCATCCTAAAGCAAAAACCCATCCTATTGGTGTTTCCCTTCCTAAAGTAGGCCATTATATATTTACCATTGGCACTTATATATTGGTGTAACCTATCATATGCCTCGATGAGTTTCAAAATGAAGAATCAATTATAGAATATATGAGCCTACGAGATGCATTCCCCATTGGTGATCATAAGCAAGGTTTTGATTTTTCATTGAATTCTTTTGTCTACTTTGGAGATCGAGTAAAAAAAATTGGTCATAATAAAGAATAAACATCAAGATATTCAAGTGAAAACCTCTTTGAGGCACTTATTGATCAAGGAAAAAGTAAATAAAAAGACAAGCCTTTGAGTGAAAACTTGTTTCAAGTGCTCCCAAGTGGGAAAATTTGCTCATCCCCTCAGGATGTAGAAATCCCATCTAGCCCAAGTTCCATAGCTAGTACAAGCATCTCTTTAGAATAACATCAAATGTTTGAGCATCTTGCTCTTGATTTTCTAGAGGTTTTTACCAATTGGCCTTTACCTGAGAAGGCAGATTCTAATTCTTCATATTATCTGGATCTTTGGGAGGAACAATAAGAAGATATAGCAGAGGAAAATGATCATGACCATACATTGCCTATAATTCTAGAGGATGGATCCACACTCCTTATAGAGAACACAATAAAAGTAAATTTGAGAACCCATGAGGATCCCAAAAAAATTTATCTTGGAGCTTCCCTTCCTGAAGCAGATCGTGAACATATTATATCCATTCTTAAGGATTATATAGACATTTTTGCATGGGCATACTCTGACATGCTAGGCTTGGACCCGGATTTAGTTATGCATCATCTTGTTGTTCACCCTAGTGCTAAACCAATCAAGCAAAATTTGAAAAAGATGCATCCATGAATTGCCCTTTTGGTTAAGGCCAAGTTGGAAAATTTATTAGGAGCCATTTTATCAAATCACTAGACTAATCTAAATGGGTTTCTAAAATAGTACCAGTGAGTAAAAAGACCCTAGGCATATGTGTTTGTACTAATTTTTGTGATATCAACAAAGCATGCCCCAAAGATGATTTTCCTCTACCCAACATTGACATGATCATCGAATCAACTGCTAGGTATGATATAATATCCTTAATGGATGGATTTTCTAATTACAAACAGATCAAGATAGCCCCTAAAAATTAGCATAATATCATGTTCACCACTCTGTGGGGGACATTTTATTACCAAGTCATGCCATTTGGTTTGAATAATGTTGGAGCCACATATTAGAGTGTAATGACTATCATTTTCCATGACATTATCGAGGACTATATTGATTATATACTAGCAAAATAAAGAACAAGATCTAGACATCCTGACATTCTATGAAGAATATTTGAGAGGCTCCATACATATAAAGTCTACTTAAATCCTAAGAAATTTGTATTTGGAGTCACATCAAGAAAATTGATAGGGTTCATTATTTTATAATGAAGGATCAAAGTAGACCCTACAAAGGTCAACACTATTATGGAAATGCCTCCACCAAACAATCTTAAATAATTTCAAAGTCTACAAGGAAAGATCCAGTCTATACACAAGTTCATTTCTCAATTGGTAGATAAGTGTCACCCATTTACCCACCTCTTAAAGAAGGGGTAACATTTTAGTGGGATGCATATTGTTAGCTATCATTTTCAAAGCTTAAAATATACTTCACCAATCCACCAGTCTTATGACCTCCAACATAAGGAAATCCACTACTTCTTTATTTACTAGCCATGGAACATGCACTGGGGGCACTTTTGGCTCAGCATGATGATCATGTTAAGGAACACACTATTTATTATTTAAGATGCACATTGGTATCCTATGAACATAATTATATGCCTATTGAGAAGGCATGTTTAGCTATGGTGTTCACCACTCAAAAATTGTGACATTATATGATAAATAACAAAACTATTGTTATCTCCAAATTAGATCCTCTCAAGTTCCTCTTATCTAAAGTGGCTCTTCAAGGATGCATGGCTAAATGGATTATGATCCTTAGTGAGTTTGATATTGAGTACCAAAATCAAAAGGTAATCAAAGGACAATTTCTTGATGACCAACTTGTAGAAGCTCCTATTACGACCATTTAACCTCTCAAATTTGACCTTCCAGATGATTCTATCATGACGATAGAATAAGCATCATAAAAAATTGAATAGTGGATTCTCTATTTTGATGTATCCTTCACATCTCGAGGGTCTAGAGCTGGCATATTATTGATCATGCCATAGAGAAATTTTATCCCCAAAGCATTCAATATACAATTTTAGTGTACAAACAATATGGTTGAATATGAGGCCTTAGTTGCAGGGGTCCATCTTTCTATTCAGTGGAATATTCAAAGCTTAAAGGTATATGGAGATTCATAACTAATCATAAGTTATATAACTAACCAGTATCAAACAAGGGATGATAAGATTGTTCTTTATAATTAAATTATCGATAACCTCAAAACACATTTTAAATCTCTATAGTTTGAGCAAGTTTCATGAGTCAACAATAAATTTGTCGATGCCATGGAAACAATTGGTTCCATGATTCAAATGCATGACAGTACTAAAGAGTATCAATTCTTGATTAAAATTCCTCTTCAATCGACACATATTCTATCAGATTCAAAGAGGATATGCACCATTGTTGATCCTAATCCTTTGTCTGAGCTACCATGGTACCAAGATTTTTATAACTATTTTCATAATCATGTATTTCCCACCAACCTTTCCAAAAACTAATAAAAACTTTTCCTTTATCGCTTAACATGTTATATCCTCATTGGAAACACACTTTATCATAAAGGCTATGATAGAACTCTTCTTCATTATTTATCTTTGGGAAAATCCAAGCTGGCACTAAAGGAGGTTCATGAAGAAATGTGTGGGGACCATACCAATGGTGTAGTCCTAACAAAGAAACTCCTCAAAATAGGCTATTATTGGCCTAGAATGGAGATAGATGCTTGTAATTATGTAAAGAAGTGTGTCCCTTGTCAAAAACATGGTAACTTGTTATATGCACCTTCCTTACCATTGCAGTTGATTTCAACACCATGGCCATTCTCAACATGGGGTCTCGATCTCATTGGGAAAATTAATCTGACATTTTCAGACAGTCATAAGCACATTTTGACTAAAACCAAGTACTTTACCAAGTGGATTGAGGCCATTCCTCTCAATTAAGTTACCAAGAAACAAATAGCCAAATTCATTCATTACCATATTATCTATCGATATGACATCCTAGCCTATATTATATCTGATAATTGTGGATCCTTTGTGAACCAATATGTGAAATCTTTTTGTGCAAAATTCAAGATCAAGCACAATAAATCCAATCCATATAACTTGCAAGGTAATGGACAAGATAAGGTGTCAAATAAAACCATTCTATCCATCTTAAAGAAGATTTTTAATGATGATGGCCATAATTGGCACTTGCAACTCTTTCTTACTCTTTGGGCTTATAGAACCAATCATCGTACCCTAACTGAAGATACTCCATACTCCCTTATTTTTGGCATTGAAGCTATCATCCCAGTTGATATTGAGATCCCATCATTAAGAATATCACTAGATCACATCGAATATAATGAAGACTATAGGGCCTCATGACTACACAAACTAGAGATTCTTGATGGTAAGCATTTGGATACCCTAGAAAGCTTGTAGGCCTATCATAATAGATTGTGGAGAAGATACAACAAATGCATTCTCCCTCAATAATTTGAGATTGGTGACTTGGTTTTGAAAGGAAACCAGAAGAAAATGAATGTTGAACCTAAAAATAAAGGCAAGTTTTATCCTAATTGGTTAGGACCATATATTGTCATAGAAAACTATCGATCAGGAGCATATAAATTGGCTAAACCTAATGGTGAAGAACTTTCAGAGCCCATGAACATCATACACCTTAAGAGGTTCTATGCATGAACAACTTTGAACCATTGTCTATAAGACCATTGACTTGGGGGAAACTTGTGTTTTCATAGTTTTATCCCACCTTTTTATCTTACCTTGAACACATTTTATACTACCCTAGTCCACTTTTCATGATTCCAGACAATAAAGGCTTTGAACCCTTGGCACTCTAAACACATTCTTCATCCCATTCTAGATTGTTCTCTTCAAGAAGCATATTCATTGTTATATCTAAGGTATGTTATAAGCTTCAACACTTTTTATCATTTGACCAATTATGATCTCAATTATGTCTCATATGAACATCCTCACAATAGTTCCACAAAGTAGTTCATCCAGGACAATATTGTGCAGCTTCAAACAAGTGAATAAAAAAATCTTCTCAGTTCCAGACCATTACTACACTATTACAGATAGGTGAATGTTGATACTTCATGTTGCACATTATTTTATATCACATTTTCTTCTCTTTATTGTTTTATCAAGATCCTCACTCTCATCGATTCATGAGTATGGGCCATTATAGCCAACCTAGCTATCTTATTGGAATGTCTCCTCTTAGGACGTGTATCTCCTCAAATAGATGGTCCCACCTTGTGCATATTTTATCCCAAAAATACCAAAAACATTAGAAATACTTTTAAACTACCAAAAACATCTGAACATAATTCATAAAATAATAAAAACATTTTTTCATACTTCTATACATTTGTACATTCTCATTCCACCATGCTATGCTCTTGCCATTTTACAAGCACAAAAACACTAGTTCATTTCATCTTATCCCACACACTTGCCATTTTGCAAGATCATTCTTTCTCATCTCATCAACTTCTTATTTGCCAAACCATTCTCATTTGTTTGTTGTACCTTTCATTTCTTCTATAAACATTAATCATGTTGGTCTGATCATCATTTTTCTTCTATCCCATTTCTTGGGAGAACTACATTTGGCCTGAATTTCATGTTGGAATATGCATCCATAGAACTATGTAGGCAACATCCACTTGTCTGATACATCTAGAGTCATCTCGATCAACCCCTTCCTTTTCTTATCTTCCCCCATTTATTCTATAATTGTTCCTCTTTAATTAGGAAACAATTGTCATTGATCTTTGTTATGATGTAGTGGAAAGTAATGCCTCTACCACACATGCATGAACATTTATCTTTAAACCGCACTAACTTGGTTTTTGGTTATGTGTGTTTAGTTGTTGTTTATTGGTGTTTTATTTTGCTTTCTTACCTCTCCTTTTATTTCTTCTCCTTCTCTTTTTTTTATTACTTCTTGTCTCCATTTTTGGTCTTATGTTTCCTTGATTGTTTTTTGCTTATCTCTTTTGTGTTTTAGAACATCTTGATAATTCACATGGTTCTTAATTATTTATATCTTGATACTATGTTATTACATTGTTCTTGGACCATTTTTGTTTATTTGATTTGTTTTGGTGTCTTATATTTCTATTTGATTTTGCTTTTCTCTTTTAAGTTCAAGAATGCCTTGATGGTCCACATGGATCTTGATTATTCATATCTTGGTCTTATGTCATTAAGATATTCTTGACTTTTGTTTTTAAACATTTTGTTCTTACTTAAGATCATAACTTGATTTCAAGATAAGTTCATTTATATTTATCTTTTTATTTGTTTTTGTTTTTTTATTTAAATGTAAATTGTTGTAACTCTAGTTTTGGTCATTATTTTACCATTCTCCTTAGTTATAGATATTCACATTTGAACTAGCTCAATGCAATTAGAATCTTATGTCATTCTAAGTTATTCATACTTATGATTCCTAATTTTTTTTGCTATAGCAATCACTTTGTGCTCAAGTCTGAACATCTTAACATCAACATCATCATCGATGAATGATTCTCAAGAACACTTTGTAAAACCTAGGCTCATGATATGGAATTAGGCTTCTATGTAGCATGCATTTTAAGATTCTTTGTCTATCCTTAGATGTACATCTCTTCACATACATTATGATTCTAATCAATTCTTGGTCATTTTTCATCATTCCTCATTCCATTCTCTCTAAAACTTGGGTGAACTACATTAGCCTAAAGATCATGTTGGAATATGAGTCCATGAAACTATATAGGAAATGCTCAATTTTTATTGACATTAGCTCAGCTATCTCCATTATTATTTTCATCTCTCACATCACTTTGTGCATTCTCATATTCTTGGTTTTATATAGCTTTCTAAGCTATTACACCATCACATGTACATTTGTGCCCACTTTCTTTAACCTATCTTTTCCATTATATCCTTGAGCTATTTTTTCTTGCTAATTACCCATGCTGGGGCCCAACATCTTAACCACATATAAATCAAATTAGTTAGACAGGGGAAAATCATTATTTATTTTTTATCAATGATCAAGATTCACCCTACTAGGGTATAACTATTTTATCATGATCACATCTACTCTACTAGAGTACTTATTATCTTCTCTTTAGAGACCCTGCTCTAGTGGTGCTTCCCTTCTTAAAGCATAATGCTCTCTCTTTTACTCTAATTCTAAGATCTCCACATTAATTCCCATGATGGAAATATTTTAGTGTGTAACTTGTCTCGAGATTGATCAATGTCGTAAGCGCATAGCTTATACTCTCAAATTGGGTACATTTAAGTGTGTCCCTTACATTTATGGATTATAGCTTTCTTATTCCCCCCATCTCTGGGGCCTATTATACTTCTCATTATATTTTTATCATTGATGGTAATCACATGTACAAGCATTAGTTCATTTAGATGTGATCTATTCCATGGGTTAATCTCTCACTTTCTCTCTCTTTTTGAGAGTTCATCCTTTTCTTCCATCCTAGTATGTCCTCTCGAGGGGACATCATGAGTCTGTTCCAATTTCATATTGACAAATATTTTATTTGAAAAGATTTTACTTCACCTAAATGTCTCACTATGCTTTCTCAAAAAGTGGTAAAATTTAGACATCCAATTCCTAACGCCATTTGTGTTAAAATTGTCAATCTTACTCGAATTGCACTAAAATGTACATTTTAGGTCAAAATCCATAAAACATGTTAAATGGTTCGAGATTATCATTTAAAAGTGTAAATTTAGGTCAAAGTATCCCTAAATATGGAAATGCAATTTATGGGTCAGCTAACTTTGATCAATTTATTTCGAGTCAAAATGATGATTTTGCCTTTTGTGCTCTAGATCAGTCTTTTCTCATAAATTCATTAGTACACACCACATACCTTTGTTATTTTATGTTGGAAACATCCTAAATGAAAATATGGTTTTGGTGCAACTAATGTCACCTTCTAATTCTTCTTGAGTCAAATTACAACGTAGTAATATGACTTTCTAACCATTTTGATTAATTGAGGGTCAATTTTCAAATAATTGCACAAATGTTTATTAACTTTGTTTAAGGCTAATTAATCCAAATCAAGAGCTTAAGTGGATTTTCCATGAGAGTTGTTGAATATTTATTTTTGAAAATTGATTCCTATTATCTGCATCATTAGGTGACCTCATTTCTTGGGAAGACATCCCTAGGCCATAAATGCCACAAATATCAGGATTATGGGTCACCCATACCTAGTTAATACCTCCCATGCCTCTTCAATGGCCCTTCTTCCAAGTTCATGATGAAGATAATTATGGATTTAATTCTAAATATTAGGATTATCCATGGCCACACATCTCAATTTTGAGGTGGATGGTCATGGTTGATCCTGACCAATCTCAAAAATCTATAAATAAAGAGGCCATGGACATGAATTTTAAGATTGAATATTGTAAAGTTATAATGTTAAATTATTTACATAATCCTTTTCATTTGATCATTGATTTTATTTTCAAGATTCATTGATAGGCTAGTTTAGTGATTTAGAATCATGAGCCTAGGTTTTATGGAGTGTTCTTGAGACATTGGAAGAGTTTGCTACCATTGTTGACAAAGACAAGGATGCTTGATCAAGGAAGAACATGATTTTGAGCCACATAGGTATGGTGAATCCATTTATAAAGGTAATATGATGTTTCTTTCTTTCATTTGTTTCTTGCTATCTTTTGTAATTTCCATAGGAATAGATAGGCTTAGTTAGTTAGTTCTTTATGCATTTTTCATTATTTATGGACTAATGCTTGACTAACTTGATTTGTAATCCTATCTACAATATAATCCATCATAAAAGTAATAATAATCCTCCCATAAACCATTATGCATGCTAATCAAGATTTATTTCAAATGATAATCTAGAAATCAAGGTTTTGAATCATTTATCATACTCACACACACTCTCTGTAAGTCCTTTATTTATGTCATTTAGTGTCATTATACTTTGCTACTCAAACTTGAGAATATCAAACTCCTATAGGAAGGCTACTTTGAGCTGGTAATAGTTTACCACTACTTGTTGAGGGTCAAAATTTTGATACCATTTATATGCACACTCTAAAAGCATGGTTGCAAACTACATAGACTTTCATTTAGAAGATGTGATGTTGTGCACTCTCCAAATTAATTCACACTTGTGTACATTATCATATGCATTTTCTACCCCTCAATATTCAAGTAAATGTAATTTTATCTCATAATAGACCATATTATGTTTTTGAGTGGGTGGTTTCTAAAAATATCCACCTCTAGTTCCATGATGGGGTACGCTTCCACCTACACCTCCCCCTAATCCTCCTCCATTGCCTCTAATAACAGTGCTCATGGGAAGAAGTGTGGTAGAGGTTTGGTTTCCCAAGTTTTGGCCTATACTATAGCTTTAAGGTCAAGATCAACTAGGCATCCCAATGTCTTATAGAATTCCATTGAAAAGGGAAAGATGATGTAAATTCTGAATGATTGCCTAATGGCCTAGTTTTAATCTCCCTTATTAGTTTAATTTATGACTCTAAATTGTTTGTATCCCAATTTTGTATATATATTATATCTAACTCAAAGGAATGATCATGTACTATGGTGGGGGAGCTTGGTTGATTTAGACTTGGTTCCTCAATTCTTGAAGTCTAGATCAATTCTCCTTTAAAGCATAGAAATGGCAAAGAATATGGCTCGAAGGTGATGGGTCCCTCATGTGTGTCTGCCTTCCTACAAATATTCATAAAACTCCTCAAGGCTTATTAGTCTCTTCCCCTACCTTTAACTCCCATGATCCTCTGTCAAACTTCATCATACTTCCATTTCTATAATGCTCATTGGCTTGTTACCATGTTGAACCCACAATCTTCAATCAACTCCTAGTCTCCTCTTCTAAATGTGCAGCTCATGCATAATATATTTTAGCCCTCCATGGGTAGAGTCTCCAATCCAAGGTCAACAAATATATTCTTAATTTTAAATGTAAACAATGAGATATAAAATCTCCTTAGCTCTCATAGAAATTAGAATTTCACTTCCTCAAGACATGAATAGGTGGTCACAATGTACTCTAAAATGTAGTTGTTCATAATGCCTCTCCACCAAAATTTAATTGATCACATCTAGGGAACTCCAAGCCATGATAAAATAATCTACTATTCAAGTGTCCAAGGCTACCTTCATCTAAGATTTTAGGATCATCCCTGAGCATATGCTAATATCCAAGCATGCAAGAGGGTTGGGACCTCAAAAAATAAAGTTTCATACATAGAAATATAGATATTCTACTATACCCACTATCGTGTAGAGATTCCTATTTTAATATATAGAACTACAAAGTTATGTTCGACACTAGTAACCCATTCTTCAATATTCTCTAATGTAATGCACTCAAATATTTTCCCATGATTATGCTCTAATTGCTTTGGGTCCTGACAATGGAACCAAAATGTTGAGTTCTTTTAGTTAGTTCTACTTTGGCACTAAAGCTTTAAGCCATTAAACTGTCCTTATCACATAAGAGGTAAATATCACACACTCAAATAAATCATGTAGTGAAATATTGGTTCCTGAAGACTTTGTAGTACAATTTGTATGTTTATTCATCTTTTCTAACATAGTTTTTAAAAGGTTATTCAAAACCATAAATATACTACTATGATCCTTATTGCCCCAGATCTAACTACCAGTATAACTAGGTTCACCATTACTAATAGTAGAGATAAAATAAAAAGCTACCCATGACTTAAAAATAAACCATATCTCATCACTCGTAACACAATATGGCAAACACTAATTTCTTATTAATTGACTACTAAATTACAAGACAATGTTATCTCTATTCTCCAAAGGACCGTCATGTAAATGATTAAAACAATAGTTTTTATACTTTTTTAGCCCTTATCAGATGTCAAAATAATAAATAATATGAATATATGGCACATGGACTCCTAATAAACTAAGAGCCATGGCTTTTACAATGGGTTATTCATATATGCTCAGGTCTATGTGCCCCTAAATCCTCACTCTGTGATATATTTTGGCATCTAAGTTTTCTATTCCTTATGGGCTAGTACAAAACCTCTGATGAATGGGGTCAACATGTCCCATTTGACTTTTTCTTCCTAACTTCTCGCACATCCCTCATGCTCTGCTTTCCATACATTCCCCTAGCCTTTTGCTTCTATTCAGAGTCCTCTATTCTCAATTTCCTCATGACATGTTCTCTCTTGACTGGGTTATCTCATGTTGGGTCTCCTATGCCATTTTCCTTCCACACCCATCAAGTTTCATGCCATGACACTTGTAAACTGGGTAGCTATGTGTTATGGTCTTCCCATGCATTGGTATTTCCACACTGTGATGGACTTGCATCAAAATGGACAATGCTCCTTCCACACCATGTGCCAAAATAGAACAATACTTGGTCAAAACTTAGGCGCCAACATCAATTATAAATAATCATCAATGGTTTATGTCAATCTTCAGTTGGTAGTACACACATTTCACGTATCAATACACTAGAGACTATTTTTAATTAAGTGGGAAATGTAACTTCACATCCTGATGCAATGTTGCATCAAATAGAGGCTATGAAACAATTTTATTTTGATAACTTCTCATATGAATGTGTTAAAAAAATAATAAAAGAGGCTACGTACTCTATGTTTATTAAGCCTAAAACCAACCAACCTCCACCAACGAATTGAAAACATATTAGTATTGATGTCCATGAGGAGATGAAAAAGAACTTTTGGGTTAGGTGGTGGATGGTTTTTGATGAGCTTCCATGCAAAAATAATGAGGTTCCATTACACTTTTTGATAAAATTATATTGTGAGTTTGTGTTGTATGAAATTCTAAACTATTTTGACATGAAGGCCTCCCAAGGTAGTGTAGATGGGTCTTCATTTGATAGACCTAGTGCTAGGTGAGACCAAAACCATGATAACCAAGCTCAAAAAAACATAAAGATACAATCACATTCATCTATTCCTAAAATTTTACATCATAATATACATATGGACACCCTTGAGGTGGTTACAAGTCTGACACAAGTTATGATTGAGCATATATGCATACATTAAAGACTTCTACTTATCCTACAAGTGGTGCTAGTGGTAGTGATGCTAGTGGTGTTGATGGTAGTGGTATTAGTGGTAGTGGTAGTGGAAGTAGTGGTTTTGGTGGTGTTGGTATAGGTACTAGTGTCCCTCCTCCTACTCATTTTATATTTCTTATCCATCATGGCACATCATGTGGGAAGAAGTATATAGGACCTCATGTTTAGGTTTGATATACATAGAGTACATTTATGGAGACTAGCATGTTAAATCATATGCCACCTATAGATGATTCAACAACACATGACACTAGCATGCTAGAAACTAACATGTCAAAGCATATGCCATATGTAGATGCTTCAACAATGTGTGATAGTAGCATAATAGACACTATGCCCAATGTATTAGCTTCATTAACTCCTATTAGGATATCCATCCTATTATGTAAGAGTTATCAGCTTTACCATCTGTATTAGATACATAGGTTTAATTTTAATTATAGTTTTTTTATGTTTGTAAAAGAATATTAATTTTATTTTCTAATATGTGTTTACTTAATTGACTAATTTATTTGATTGAACATATTATTTGCTACTTTTATATATGAATAGTGATATTTGGGTTGCTCAATAGGATTTGGCTTTATTGTAGAGGCTAAAATTGGCATGGGTGTACACTATAAATAGGTTTTAAAACATTTAAATTATATATTTATTCATGTACGTGTTTATTATCCTTTGAAAAAAAACCTATGTTTTAAGATATTAATTATCATCATAGATTTTTATCATGTTTATTAGATTCACACATTATTCAATTATTGGTCTTATAAATGATGAGGGATGATATGGGAACCCCTCATGGATGAGAAGAAGGTTTTTTTTGATGTTGTGGCTATATTGGAGGATCCATTATCTTTGTAGTAGGTTGTGATTTAGGGACAGAGACTGGTGAGAACACATAGTAAAATTATTTTCAGCTTTAAGAAATTATATTTTATGTCATATTTACATAATTGTATGCACATCTAGATTTAATGATATATGTATGCTCCATAGGATTCCCCATCGTGGGTGTATATGCAGTATTGTATCATTAGTCAATAATTTAGATGGAATATGGTGAGTGTAGAATCATTTTACAAAATTTTGTTCCTAATAGGTTTATCAAATTTTCAATATACAATTTTAATGCATTAATTTTTATATTTCATGTGTTGTGCAGACACAACAATTTTTAGTGGTTGTCGATGAAATAATGGATGTCTCACATGTTGAGAGGAGATTCTCTCCTTGTATTGAGGCATCCAACACCCCTGAATCTATGTCTATTCCAATAAAGCATAATTTATTTAGAGGCAATGAGGAGCAGGAGAGTTAGTTGTTGCGATAGGGGTCTAGTTGTAGGCAAAATCAATTTTGTATGACAATATGGCCCACATCGTATACCTATATGGTGCATTTGTCTATGTACATGTTATGGTCTACATTTTTTCTTGATATATGTCCTATTAGTTATGTTAAACTATGACATAGAATTTTGCATGTATCACATATATACTATTTGACAATATGATTCCTTTAACTATTTGTATTTTCTATTTTGATCATTTAATGTTTACACATTATTGGTTAATGATCATTATTACTTCATTTGGGGTTGAAAAAAATCACATTATTCTCTAAGTGAGGTGCTTCATCATTATGTATATTTTACATTTACATGTGATATTTACTATTTACATGTTTCATTTACATTTAGTTACATATCAATTTGTAATTGTGATGTAAGTGGACTTGTGATTAATTTCATGGAAATGTAAATATTATAAGTTATACTTGATCATTGTTGTTAGGAGGTCTAGTGATGTAGGAGCAATTTACTATTTAATTGTTTCATTTACATTTAATTACATATCAATTTGTAATTATGACGTAAGTAGACTTGTGATCAATTTTAGGGACATAAATATTATAAGTTGTACTTGATCATAGTTGTTAGGAGGTCTAGTGAGGCAGGATCAATTTACTATTTACTTGTTTCATTTACATTTAATTAAATATCAATTTATAATTGTGATGTAAGTGGACTTCTGATCAATTTCAGAGATGTAAATATTATAAGTTATACTTGATCATAGTTTTTAAGAGGTCTAGTGATGATGCAGGAGCATCCTACCAACATGTAATAAGGTCCTTGTTTAACTATCTTATAGGTCCTATAGCTTGCATTTACTCAATAAGAGATCTTGCTTGACCTTCAAATAGTGAAATATAGATCCTAGATGGTAATTTAGTGTTTTCCCACCAAAAAGTTCAATTTGAATTTTTAAATATGAATATGTAAGGTTGTGGATAAATTATAATGATTTTTAAATTATTAAGATTCTAATAGGTTTATAATGGTGTTATATGTGTCTAGAAAGGGTTCTAACTGTCTTAAAGATAAAATTAGTTTTAGGTTAAATGAGAGCATACAATACCATTTATAATTGATTAAGTTTATGAAAGCCTTGATATCTCAATATTCTTGATACTGAGAAGGGAATTTTGCCTCAAAATTTTCAACTTCAAGTCTAGAAAGGTGAATTAAAGTTTGGAGCACCTTTATTATGCTTGTACAGACTTCCTAGTGGTGTTATTTACATTTAGAAAGGAGTATTTTGTGTTTTGACCTATTAGTAGCCATCAGGCCTACTAGGTGTAAAACATGGTTTTGTGTATAAAAGGACCTTTACTTTTATTTTTAACCCGTGAAAACCCATAAATTTATGTATGTAGCTTTTAGGTTGATTAAGGTGAGTGTTCAAGTTAGTTTCAAATAGGATTTTGACTTATTGAGTGATCTATTAGACCTAGAATCCTAAAATAGGGTTTTAAAGTTTTAGACCTAATCTCTTAAGAAATCAACAATTAAAATTGGTTTCTTACTCATTTTAAATCAATACTATAATCTTACATAATTATCAAAACCATATATACTGATAAGATATTTTAGAATTAAAAAATAGTCTCACTAAAAATTCATAAGAAACTCATTAAAAATCAGACCTAGAAAAAGTATGTTCAAAGTGAAAGAGTAAGAAGTACCAAAGGTCATCAAGTGATGCAAGAGCATCAGTCATTAGGGTGTATATAGCACATTTTTTGTAATAAATAGTCTATCATGGATTTAATTTGTTTGTAATACCTATACACCTTACCTTTCATGTTTCAGGTAGTTTAAAGCTTTAGACAAACTATCATATCCTCCTCTAACTTTGGTCATGCATTGTAACATAAACATAATGTATAGAGATGAGCAATCAGGTCCTACACATGCACTAACAAGTCTTTTAAAAAATCCCAAGAGGATTTTATCTAAATTGACATGGATGAGATGCAGTAATGAGGTTTCTCTCATGGCCAAATATCTTAGAACGGGCCAAAAGTTGGTCACTGGGGCTGTATATTTTGACTCATTATCCCAATCAATGAACTATCTATGTGGACACATCAAAATAGGTATTTAAATTCTATAATATCCATTTGTTGGTCTTATTCAGACCATGGGAGTGAAGGTTGCATTTAATCAAAGGCGTACCTTAAGAGAATTCACTCATCCCTAAGTGTACAAAATGAGCAAACTTCTATCACACATTACAAGATAACCATGAGGGATAGAGACAAATCATTATCTCCTACACATAAAAAGATGAGTCCTCTAAGATATATTGGTAGGATTATCTCTAACTCAATCTGGGTGGGATATGGAAATGATGTTCATCTCACAATTAAATCTCTTAGAACATGCCAAAATTTGGTTAGTAGGGGCCATATATTCTGACCTATTAACCCAATTGATTAATCGTCTATGTAGACACATCTAGATAGGTGTTTTAAGGCTAAAATGGCCATTTTATAGTCTCAGTCAAGCCCCAGGAGTGAATGTTGCAATTGGTCAAAGGCATCCCTTAAGAGAATCCACTCATCCTTGAGTGTGCAAAATGAGCAAACTTTCATTACACATTGCAAGAGAACCATGAGGGATAGAGATGAATCATCAGCTCTTACATGTGCATGGATGAGTCCTATAATAAATCCTAGGAATATTTTATCTAAATTGAGATGAATGAGACATAGAAATGAGGTTTTTATCATGGTTAAATCTCTTAGAATGGGCCAAAAGTTGGTTAGTGGGAGCTATATATTCTAACTCATTAGCCCAATTAATGAATTATCTATGCAAGCACATCTAGATAGGCTTTTTAAGGCTAGAATGACCATTTTCTATCTTGATCAAACGTTAGGAATGAATGTTACAGTTGATTGGAGGCATCCCTTAAGAGAATTCACTCGTACTTAAGTATGTAGAATGAGCAAAATTATGTTGTACATTGCAAGAGAACCATGAGGGTAGAGATAAATTTTCAACTCCTACACATGCATGGATGAGTTCTCTAAGAAATACTAGGAGGATTTTATCTAACTCAATATGGATGAGATGTGACAATGAGGTTTCTCTCATGACCAAATCTCTCAGTATATGCTAAAATTTGGTCAACAAGGGCCTATATTCTAACTCATTATCCCAATCGATGAACCATCTATGTAAACACATTCAAATAGGCATTTTAAGTCTATAATATCCATTTTCTAGTCTTATTTGGGCCTTAGGCATAAATGTTGAAGTTGGTCAGAGACATCCCTTAAGAGAATCCACTCATCCCTAAGTGTACAAAATAAGTGAATTTCCATCATGTATTACACAAGAACCATGAGGGATAGAGATGAACCATCAGCTAGTACATGTGAATGGAAAATTAATCTAATAAATCCCAACAATATTATCTTTAATGCAATATAGGTGAGATACAACAATGAGGTTTCTCTCATATCCAAATCTCTCAGAACAAGGTAAAAGTTGGTTAGTAGGGGTTGTATATTCTGACTCATTATACCAATTGATGAATTATCTATGTGGACACATCTAAATAGATATTCTAAGGTTATAACATCCATTTTTTGGTATCGATCAAGCCCCAAGATGAAAGGTTGCATTTGATCAGAGGCATCCCTTGAGAGAATCCACTCATCCCTGAGTGTGTAAAATGAGTAAAATTCCATCATGTATTGTAGGATAACTTTGAGTTATAGACATAAACCATTATCTCTTAAACATGCATGGATGATTCCCCTAAGAATTCCCAAGAGTATTTTATCTAACTCAATATGGATGAGAAGTGGCAATAAGTTTTCTCTCATGACCAAACCTCTTAGAATGGGCCAAAAGTTGGTCAATGAGAGTCATATATTCTGACTTATTAGCCCGATTGATGAAACATCTATGTGAACACATCTAAATATGTGTTTTAGGGATATAAAGGCCATTGTCTTATCTTGGTTAGGCCTTGGGAGTGAAAGTTACAACTGATTAGAGGTATCATTTAAGAGAATCCACTCATCTTTGAGTATGAAAAAGAGTGAACTTCTACCATGCATTATAGGAGAACCATGAAGGATAGAGACAAATCATCAATTCCTAAAAATGCATGGATAAGTCCTCTAAGATATCTTTATAGATTCTCTCTAACTTGATCTAGGTGAGTCCTGATAATGAGGTTTCTCTCATAGCTAAATCTCTTTAAAAATGCCAAAATTTGGTCAGTAGGGGTTGTATATTTAGACTCATTATCCCAATTGATTATCTAATTGTAGAAACATGTCTAGATATATGTTTTAAGGATATAACAACCATTTTTTAGTCTTGGTTGATCCTCAGGAGAAAAGGTTACAGTTGATCAGAGGCATCCCTTAAGAGAATCCACTCATCTTTGAGTGTGAAAAATCATCAAAATTTGATCACACTTTGTAAAAAACCATGATGGATATAGATGAACCTTAAAGTCCTACACTTGCATAGATGAGTGCTTTAAGAAAGCCCAGGAGTATTTTATCTAACTCAATATGGATGAGATGCAACAATGAGGTTTCTCTCACAACCAAATCTCTCTAAATGGGCCAAAAGTTAGTTAGTAGGGGTTGTATATTCTAAATTATTAGCCCAATCAATGAACCATATACATGGACACATCTAGATAGGAATTTTAAGGCTATAATAGCCATTTTTTTATATCTTAGTCAGGCCCATGATTGAAGTTTGTAGTTGGTCAAAGGCATCCCTTAAGAGAATCCACTCACCTCTAAGTGTGCAAAATGAATAAACTTTTGTCATGCATTGTAGGAAAACTATGAGGGCTAGATACAAAGTGTCAGCTCTTACACCTACAAAAATGAATCCTCTAATAAATGCTAGTAGGATTTTATCTAACTCAATATGGATGAGATGCATAAATGAAGTTTCTCTCATGGCCAAATCTCTCAAAATGGGATAAAAGTTGGTTAGTAAGTGCCTTATATTTTAACTTGTTATCCCAATTGATTAACCATTTGTGTAGACACATCTAAATAGAAATTTTAAGGCTAGAACAACCATTGTCTAGTCTCAGTTGAGCTTTTGGAGTGAAAGTTTTAGTTAATCAGAGGCATCCCTTAAGAGAATCCACTCATCCTTAAGTATGCAAAATGAATTAACTTTCATCGCATGTTAAAGGAGAACTATGATAGATAGAGATAAATTATTAGCTCTTACACATGCATGAATGAATCCTATAAGAAATCCTAAGAGTATTTTATCTAACTCAAGATGGATGAGAAGCAACAATGAGGTTTCTCTTGTGGCCAAATCTCTCAAAACAAGCCAAAAGTTGGTTTGTAGGAGTCGTATATTCTAACTCGTTAGCCCAATCAATGAATCATCTATGAAAAAACATTAAGATAGGGATTTTAAGGCTAGAACATCCATTTTATGTTCTTGGTTTGGCCCTAGGAGTGAAGGTTGAAATTGGTCAAAGGCATCCTTTAAGAGAATCCACTTGTCCTTGAGTGTGTAAAATGAGCAAACTTATGTCACATATTGCATGAAAACCATGAGGGATAGAGATGAATTGTCAGCTCTTACATGTGAATGGATGAATCCTCTAATATATCCTAAGAGGATTCTCTCTAACTCAATCTAGGTGAGACATGGAAATGAGGCATCTCTCATAGCTAAATCTCTCATAATATGGTAAAAATTAGTCAGTAAGGGCTATATATTCTGACTTCTTAGACCAATCAACAAACCATCTACACAAATATATTTGAATAGGAATTTTAAGGCTATAACAGTCATTTTATGGTCTTGGTTAGACACTAGGAGTGAAGGTTTCCATTGATTAGAGGCATCATTTAAGAGAATCCACTCATCCTTGAGTGTATAAAATGAGTGAACTTCCATTTCAGGTTGCAGGAGAACTATGAAGTCTAGATACAAACCATTATATCTTACACATGAATATATAAGTCCTCTAAGAAATCCTAAGGGGATTTTATCTAAATTAAGATAGATAAGATGTGGCAAAAAGGTTTTTATCATAACCAAATCTCTCAAAACATGCCCAAAGTTGGTCAATAGGGTTGTATATTTTGATTCACTAGCCCAATCGATGAACCATTTATGTGGACACATCCAGATAGGAATTTTTAGGCTAGAGTGGCCATTGACCAATTTTGGTTGGGTCTTAGGAGTGAAGGTTGAAGTTGATTAAAGACATCCCTTAAGAGAATCCATTCATTCCTAAGTGTACAAAGTGAGTAAATTTCCATCATGCATTACAAGAGAACTGTGAGGGCTAAATATGAACCATTATCTCCTACACACATAAATTAGTCTTCTAATATATTATGGGATTATTATATATAATTGATCTAAGTGAGATGTGGAAATGAGATTTCTCTCATAGACAAATTTCTCATAATAGGCTAAAAATGGGTCATTGGGGGCCATATATTCCAACTCATTGACCCAATCGATGATTCACCAATGCAAACACATCCAGATAGTTGTTTCAAGACTATAATGGTCATTGTCTAGTCTTAGTCAGGCCCCAAGAGTGAAGGTTGTAGTTGGTCAGAGGCATCCTTTAAGATAATCCACCCATACCTAAGTGTGGAAAATGAGTAAACTTCTATTGTACATTACAAATAAATTGTACGGGCTAGAGACAAATTGTCAACACTAACACATGCATAGATGAGTCATCTAAGAAATCCCAAGAGTATTTTATCTAAATTGAGATAGACAAGATGTGATAATGAGGTTTATATTACATCCAAATCTCTTAGAATGGGCCAAATATTATGACTCATTAGCCCAATCGATAAACTATCAATGAGGGCCATATATTATGAATCATTATCCCAATCGATAAACTATCTATGCAGACACATTAAATATGTATTTTAAGGCTATAAAAAACATTTTACAATCTCAATTTGGACTTGGGAGTGAAGGTTATGGTTGATCAGAGGCATCCCTTAAGAGAGTCCACTCATCCCTAGTATGCAAAATGAGTAAACTTCTATCATGCGTTGTAGGAGAAACGTGAGGGATAGATATGAAATGTTAGTTCCTATACATGCATAGATGCCTTATCTATGATATCCTAGGAGGATTATCTATAAATTGATCTAGGTGAGATTTAATAATGAGGTTTTTATTGTAGCTAAATCTCTTAGAATAGGCCAAATATTGGTTAGCAGGGGCTGTATATTCTGACTCATTAGCCTAATCAATGAACCATCGATGCAAACACATCAAGATATGCATTTTAAGGCTAAAAAGGCCATTGTTTAATCTCAATTAAGACCTAAGAGAAAAGGTTTTAGTTGATCAAAGGCATCCCTTAAGAGAATCCACTCATCCTTGAGTGTGAAAAATGAACAAACTTCTATCATACATTACAAGAGAACCGTGAGGGCTAGAGATAAACCCTCATCTTTTACACATATACAGATGAGTGCTCTAAGAGATATTAAGATGATTATCTCTAAATTAATATAGGTGAGATGTGGAAATGAGGTTTATCCCATGTCCAAATCTCTCATAACATGCTAAAATTTGGTCAATGAGAATTGTATATTCTGACCCATTATTCCAATAGATGAACCATTTATACAAACACATCTAGATGTGAATTTTAAGGATAGAACGGTCATTTTTTGGTCTTGAGAAAGAAATAGTAGTGAAGTTTGTAGTAGATTAGAGGCATCCCTTAAGAGAATCCACTCATCCCTGAGTGTGAAAAATGATCAAACTTCCATTGCACATTATATGAGAATCATGAGGTCTAGAGACAAACCATTAGCTCATACATGTGAATTAATGATCCCTCTAAGAAATCTTGGGAGTATTTTATTTAATTAAAGATAGATGAGACATGGAAATGAGATTTATCTCACAACCAAATCTCTCAAAATGGGTTAAAAGTTTGTCAATGGTGGTCATATATTCTAATTCATTAGCCCAATTGATAAACTATCTACACAAACACATTTAAATAGGCATTTTAATGCTAGAAAAATCATTGTCCAGTCTTAGTTGGGCCTTAGGAATGAAGGTTACAGTTGATTAGAGGCATCCTTTGAGAGAATTAACTCATCCCTGAGTGTGTAAAATGAGTGAACTTTCACCATGCATTACAGGATAACTATGAGGGTTAGATATGAATCAACAGTTCCTACACATGCATGGACAAGTCCTCTAAGAGAGCATAGATAAGATTTTTTCATGTTTTATTGAAAGGAAAAACATATTGAAGGTGAAAATTGGTTTTTTTTAAGTAGATAACATTAATATGAATTGTTTTTTGGATTCTCTCCATTTTAAGAAGATAATATTCTCTACTCATGGCACCAACCACGTGAATATGGAAGCTCATCTAGTGCCACTAACCTACATTAAAATTGTCAGTAAAAAATTTATATAGAAATAAACACAATGATAAAATAATTGAAAAATGAAAATATATTAAATCAAATAACTTTACTATATTAATTTGAAACACTAGATAAACTTAACAATTCAATCTAACATACCTTCAGGATCAGCTCTATTTACAAGTGTTTCAAGAATCGCTTCATGGTTAGATTCGTGCACTTTCCACAAAGTTATATTTTGAGGATTTCCATGATATTTGATCATTTGAATATTTATATCAATAATCAGATTTGAATATTGAATCACCACCTTATGTGTTTTAGAATCCTCAAATAACAATTATTTTATTTTTTTATGATAGTACCTATTGATATTTTTTCCCCAAAAATAACATAACATCAATTACCCTAAGGGAGACCCCCTAATTTTTTATGAAAAACCTTTGAAATTCCCAAAAACTAACTTTCCCTTTGTATTGCAAGATCTAAAACTCTATATGCAATTTGTAATTTGAAAATTTGTAAATTGCTTCTCAAGTTCCACCTCCCATAATACACTTTCCCTTTATATTGAATAATCCATAAATCTAGATGTAATTTGTAATTTACAAAATTTAAAATTCCTTCCTGAGTTCCACCTCCTATAATACACTAGTTTCCCATAATTGGCAAAATCTAGAACTCAGGATGCAATTTGAAATTTTTCAAATTGCAAATTACATCCTGAGCTCTAGATCTTGCAAACGAAACACCCCCCATGTGATTTTAAACTTGAATTGCAATTTTAAAACTAAAAATTACATCCTGAGTCTTACCTCCCACCAACTACCCAAGCCATAAAATCCAAAACTCCAAGTGCAATTTGTAATTTTACAAAATTTCAAATTGCTTGTGGAGTTCCACCTTCCCATTTCTAAAGTGAATCAAAATACTAATCTTGTGAAAATTGGACTTGCTCCAAACACCTCAGGGTTCTACCACTAATGACTACGAGAGCATTTATTATAGGGTTTTTTGTATAAATAAAGTCAATCAAGATTTTGTATTAATTATTTAACTTTGTTAATTGAGATTTTGAGCTATGGCAATAATCCTACACCTCAACCATGCCTCAATCCACACATCTAAGCCACATTTGTAATCAAGGTGCCACATCATTTTCCTCACTGTACAGTATTCCTAAGAACTTCTTGTGATTTTTGCCTTGGTTTTCTATAATTAAAAATTGTTAAAATATTTCCTTTCCTAATGAAAATTTTCAATTTCTTAGGGTTACTATTGTTTTTCTTGGATGCTTAGTTTAGTATTCCCCTATGTTTTGTGAGCATTAATCTATATTAGGGTTGTTTACAAAGTGTTTGTTTTCCAAAGTTACATTGGTTGAATTTTAGGGTTTTTTAAGACAAAATATTCTAATTTTATTATTAAAATCCTAGGGTTTTCTACCAAAGGATTTGCAATCAAATATAGGGCTTTGTCAAAACCAGGTGAATATTCCATAGCATATTCCCAAACAATCCTAAGAATATTCCTTATGATATCCTCCAAGTCACTATAGATATGGACCTACCTTGAACACCTCATATTTTTGTGGGTTTTAACATTGCTCTAAGTACCTAAAATCCCTACAAGTTTCCAAGTCCATATGGACAATGGACATGTTATCATCACCTCAAAGTTCTATTGGAACTTTTATCTACTTATAAAAAATTCCCTTTCCACTAGAGATCTAACTTGTTAGTAACACCTCCTAGTTTTGCCAAAATTGCCATTGCTTAGAAAACTTCCTAGCTCTACAGAGTTGTCACCTACTTATAGCACCTCCCATCTCCACTAGAGATTACATTTGCTTGAAGAACCTATAAACCCCACCAGCTTTTATATTTGGTTTTCCACAAGCATTAAATCCAAATTTAATGTCTCTAAAAGAGATGAATTTCAAATCAAAGGGCCTTTGGGGTGACCCTTAGCTTAGAATCTATCACAACAGAGATAACTAATACAGACCTAGGTCACATTGACCTAGGGGACTTCTAGACCTAGATCAATATAGAGTTTAAGAATGATTGGATCCAAGGTATTTATGACTCTAGACTTCCATAGGAAGTAGCCTTTACACTAACGGTCCTAATCCTTGAGTTGGTGCTGATAGTAACCCAACATTATGATATTGATAGATGAGAGGTTATGAGTGATAAATGTAAGAAGATTTTGAATCTAGACCCCAATTTCATCAATTTAGTTTTTTTTATACTATAGTTTGATAGCTATCTCAATATAACTCTAGATACATCCCAATAAATCTTTAAAGATAATAAATAAGGGTGTCAGAAGATGATAAATAAATAATGGTTGAAATCCCCCAAAGATGCATCCACCAAGTTTCCTAAGACCTTGTATATGATTGACTTTATAGATGAAGTTGGAGGTATTATAATATTGATGCACATGATTATTGGTAGTCCTAATGCTAAGATATTCCAAGACTGGATGTACTAGTACATCTAGGTCATCCAATAGAACACCTAATGCATACACTATGCTCAACTCATTAGTGATTCTGTCCATAAGCAATTGATGGAGGTGCAAACAACTCGAAAGTTCTTTATGACTTCTTACATTGTATACATTTTGGCCAAAGGGAGATCTTTCCTAGGCCTTAACATAGTACCTAGAGAGATAAGTAGAGTATACAACTACTATCTTGACCTCACATTGGAGGCTAGTAGACAACACTTTAGGAGATTTAATGATGCTTTCATCTATTACATCATCATCATGTTTGATCAAGAACTGGGGAGAATGAGATTTTCATAGTCAACAATTGTAGAGATTACAAAATGGGGCTCTTACTTCATCTAGTTCCCTACTTATTCATATATTAGGGCAAGTGGAGTCAGTGGCTACCCCTACATACTCCCCAGATATGTCAATGATAATTGGGCATTGATGGATCTGGTTAGACAACTTATTGATACCCACAAACTTCTATCCAATAGGCACAATTTAGGAATTCACTTCTCAATCAGTATTGGCAAATATACATTCCCCTCACTCCTCAAATCCAAATGTGTTGAAACAAAAATGTGATAAATTACCCTAAGGACTTTGGAGTCTAGGACATATTATGATGTTTATGTAAATATCACTAGCACACTGGGAGTTTTTACATACCTCCATGTTCTATATTTTGAATATTATTGGGAGGTCTTGAAGGATGAAGAGATTTAGAATGAAGGATAATTCTTGAATGACCTTGAAACAAATCAAAGATTATGATTTGGCACTAGTCCCAGATGACTTGGTGGATGATGACTCCATTGTGGACCCAAAATACTACCAACATGTCATCACTCAACCCTTACCACTAGTTAGGTGGTCAAATCTAGAATATTTCTCCTTGATTGATAAAATGACACATCTGATCAATAGAATGATCAATCAATTGAGGAGCAAAGGAGTTCAAGTAATAAAGGATAAAATAGCTGTTAGAGAAAATCTTTTAAAACTTAAAGTAGAAATAGTTTCTCCATCAGTAGAGGGTCCTAGTGGGATAGTAGGTGAACAAGAAGAAGGTCCAGTGAACCATCAAAATAAGAAGAAAACTAAGGCCAAAAAGGGGCAATACATCAAATAGGGGTCAACAATGGATCAACCAATCAACATCTCTTAAGAAGACACAGTTGTAGTAGGAGCTTCCATAGCTTCTACCCTCATTTATATAATAGTAACAAATCCAATTTCTATTTTTTACCTACCTTTTATTTATATTTTTATAGAAGATCCAACACCTCTACCTTAGGTTTCCACTTCCCCTATATCTGAGGTCTCCACTTCCCCTCTCATTCCTACCACCTCACCTACCGTAATAAGTCCATTGAAACCAATGTAATTAGTCCATGTGGACACACATGGTCCCTAATTAGTGGATTCTCAAGTTTTCAATCCACTTTCCCTTCCTACATTTTCACTCCCTCCATCCATTTAACTTCCCTTTTCTATTCCATTAATAATTCCTTACATTCCATCACCATTAATGTCTAACACCACTCAATAGTACAAAGTTGTGGACTCACTCATCTTGACTTTAGTTTCACTAATTGTCCCAACTCCTGTGATAAGTGATGCATCATCTTCATCCCCTTTCATCTTCCCTACCATACCAAACCTGAGTGGCCCAACACATTTTATGGATTCATTCAATGCTTTTGTTTCCTCCCTTCCACCCATTCCCAAATTCAAAGCCCCTATGTCTATTCCCCCAATAGTATCGATTCCATCTTCCAATTCCATAATAGACACATTTTTTCTCATTACCCCCACCTCTTCCACTTCCATAGTTTTCATAAAAACTTCAGTTAAGGTAGGAGAAACTCAAGTTCTTGGTACAAATGTAGATTTTTAAATAACTGATGGAGATGGAACTTCACAGGCATCTCCTGAGTAACCCATGAAAACATCTACTCATGATTTTATAATTATCATAGTGCCTACCAGTACAGCAACATTAACTGCTAATTTTTAGGTGATAATATCCATGAAACAAGATTGTGTCCCCAATTAGCTATCAAGATTGTGTGAAAGAAGAAAAACAAATGATTTCTCTAAGCACATTAGACTTTGGCCTTTCAGATGTGAAGAAGAAGTCCAAGTCTACTCCCCAAATCTTCTCTAGGATCTTGAGTGATGGTAAATGGAAAAGATATGCTAATATTATAGTCCCCCCATCAAACAAACCAAAAGAAGATCTTGTGGTGGGGGACTTTAAGATTTCAAATATCCACCTTGGATGGCCAACAAGGGAGGGGTTAAAACATGATGTTTAATCTAGAATCAACTCCCTCTTTAAGAGAATAGATCATGATAAGGCCAATAAAAGATGAATTAAAAAATAAGGTGGATCAACTCATGGTTTCCCTTAATAAATTTATAGATCTTAGTGGATCATCAGAACAACTAGAGTCAACAAAACCAATCAGCCAAATCCCAGATCAGGCAATAATAGACGTAGTGATTGAGATTGATAGTATGGGAAGGGCTATGAAAAAAATGGTCAGAAGAACTAATTTCCAAATGAAATAATATTATATATATAATAATGGACCATTGTGAAGTTACTAGATAGAGAAATAATGTCCTAAGAGTATAGGTTTGTGAGTATGAGGGAGAAATACAAACCTTAAATCTGTATTATCCCAAGTTGATAGTTTTGGATTAAATTTATATAGGCATCCTCCTTGATGAAAAGATACTAAAAATGATTCATATAAAGAGGAATTACATAGAGTATCTCAATTCTAGATAAATTTACTTACATAATCTAACTATAAGGCCAAGGTTTCACATGACAGGGATATTGATATGATGTATGACATTGAAGGAATGCTAAGTAATTTTTCATGCCAGCTAACAGATGATGGAGATAACATATTTCTAGTAGAGTAAGTTCAAATCAAGTTCAAGGAGGTAGTTGAAAAATAATTTATGAAAACTACAGTCTTCACCATAAGTTCTATTCATCGCTATATCATGTAGCAGAATGCATTGGACCAGATGAGAAAGAAAATGTAGGGAATCAATAATTTTAGGAGGGAAATGTTTGAAATAGTAGAAAATTATGTGGCCTCTAACTTATAATCCTTAAGACCAGATGAAGAAAGGATATAGGAAATTTTCAAGGCTTTTGATGCATATGTTGAGAAGCTATAGGCTGAGAAATACAAAAAGGCTAAGGAAGTTTTGTAAATTGATTACTCCTTTCTGTTGAAACATTTCCATGTATTGTATTTTCAGCATTATAAAAACATCATAAAGTTGTATATTATAAAATTGAAACTATATTTTATATATCTTTTTGAGAAAGAGAAATATGTATTTTACACTTTATATTTTTGATAGGGTGAAATTTTGTAAAAAGCACAATTGCAAATTACACTTTCTATTTTGACAAGTTATAATTGCTAAAAGTGTAAAAGCATGTATTGAAAATTACAAATTCTATTTTGACAAAGTGACATAACTTGTAAGTTGTAAAATTATCACTTGTAAATTTCAAGTTAGGGTTTTGAAAAAATTAACTTTAGTTATTTCAAAGTTATATTTTTAATAAATTGTTGAGTTCCATTTTAGGCATCACCTATTTGCATGAAGAGCCACTTCTAGCTGCATGAAGAGGGAGAAACATTTCATGAAGATATTCCAATTCCATCCATGAAATTACAAGCTAAAGATCACACCCATCTCTTGAATTCTACTTTCCAAACCATTTTACTAAGTCCAAGGGTTCCAAAAATAGAAGATCGAGCCTCTTTTTGCATGGAGCTTTAGATTTTCATGATCCTTCTATTGGACATAAAATTTTTAGTAACTACATCTCATCTATGAGATATTTTGTATAAAGATGGGTATACCCCATGTACCAATCTATCTTTTTACTGTTAGTGATAAATCTATGCATTTTGAATGTATTTTGTACAAGTTGTAACCTTGAGAATGAAAATAAATTGAAGATTTGCCTTTCTTGTCTGAGAGATCCTTATGTATGTAGAGTTATTTAAGTATTTGTGGATTTTTAATTCTTATTTCAATAAAAATAAATTCATTTGTGGTATATATTACCATTATGAAATATTTTTTGATAAAAATAAATGAATCTTGTCCCTTTTATGAAAAATAACAAATATTGTCTTTAATTTCCCATTTGCATGAGTTTGTGCTCAAATAAATTTCAATCAATTTAATTTTGTCTTGTGTTCATCAAAGCAAGCACTAAGACCAAATAAAAATATTTGGTGAAATCACCATTTTTAGTTTTTTCAATTTTTATTCTCAAACTCTTTTCCCAATCAAACCCTAGTTTAGGATCAAGAACACTAAAGGAGTGAAATTCTTATAAAAGTGATATTTTATCAGTTGCATTGGATTTAGTGAAAGGAAGTTGGCCTTCTCCAGAGAATAACCTCAATTTTATAAGGTCCCATGGTTTTGGATTTTTTTTCCATTGTATCATTAGGTATTTGCACAGCAAGCTACATAATCAAGAAAGGTGAAAAACCTATGTGATAATAATGTTTGACATGTTCGATGGGACCATGAAAATTATAAAAGAGATTGGTGATATTCTCAATGAGTATTGTATGAATTTAAAAAATCACTTGGTGACTCCAATAGCATATGAATTTATAATTGCAAGGTTCACATATGCCAAGAAAATAAATAAGATCATCTACCAAAGGTAAGAGAGATAATTTTTTAGAATTGTCATTTCCTTCTAAAAAGAGGTCAAAATCAGCCATCCCTAACCATAGAGTATATCCTATAATTTTATTTACATATCCATAAGTTACTCCCATCAATTTTATACCTCCCATAATGGCTAGAAATCTAAATTTTGTAGCTTTCAATAGAGGCATCCCACTCCAATTGGCCCAATACAATGATATACCTACCTTGACTTTAAAATGCCTACCATATTTTAATGGATAAACTTCCACCAATCCTATGGAACACATCCAAGATATTAATAATATGTGTTTAGTACAACATTTGGTATAAAATAATGTTGTAATCAAACTCCTAATTTCCTCTTTCAAAGGTAAATCCTTACAATGGTACAAAATTAAAACTCCCAACTCCATTCGAGTTTGGGATGAGCTAGGCACAACACTATGTACCCAATTTGAAGATAAGAGTGACCACCTTTCCCTAGTTGACTTTAATTTCTATTTATAGAATACATGGAATAAAATTCTAGTGTTAGTCAAGCCAACTACAAATAATTATTTCCTATATTACTTAAAATCCCTGAATAGTGATATAGTTGTTATGATTTAGTATATGGATGGCACCACACTTCTTGATGCCTATGAGATTGATATAAAGGAAGAAAATTACTTAATCCAAGAAGGTAAAAATTCCCCAAGGACCAATGCCTCTATTTCTATAAATAGATCCTATTCCACCATATATAATTACTCTAATTTCCACCACAAGTAAAACACCAGCTTTAACTTCTACAACTACAAATGATCTATATGAGGTCAAATCATTACTCAATATTTTTGACAATGAGTTAGTAACAATGAAGAGATAGCAAACCTAGAATTACAATATTTTTTAGTAGACTAACCCACCATACCAAGGAGATAAGCAACCTTTCCAAGGCAAATCACAACCACAAGGTTAAGGTATGTAAGCAAGACCTTCAAACAGCCATTCTTTACTTGCATCAGGTACTTCTAAAGTTATAGTACCTATTCAAAATAACCTGACTCAAGAGTATGAGTGGTGTTATCCTTGTTCTCAACCACATAATCAGAACACTTGTCCTAATGGTTTTATTAGTTAAGCCTTGATGGTACAAAGCATATCAAGTACACAAGAATAATAAGAAGAATCTACTTCCAAACAAACAAATATGTAAGAACCTACTCAAGATGAAGCAACTTTTCTAAATTGGAAAGAGGATGACTTTTATGGTGTAAATAAAAAGGAAGACTTTTTCAATGGTGGACGTCTAGTGACAACTAATACACAATCAAAGAAAAGAGCAATAGAGAATGATCATCCCCCCAAGGTGGAACAAGCAACAACTTCCAAAGTTGTACCAGAAGCTACAGAGAACAACACAGTGCAAAGGCCACCCTTTTTACCTATAAGAAAACCCAAGGCAAAAGTGCCAATTCCAGATATCATAAAATAAGACATAGCTCTTGTAAAAGCATCAGAAAAGGTTGGTAATATTCCTTTCAGTATTATTGAGAAAATAAAGAAGACAAATCTGAATGTTATCATGTGGGAAACACTATCTATTCCTGCACAAAGGGATTTGTTGTAAGAGGCTTTGAATAATTTATAGATATTAGACAAGGTTCCATCTAAAGGGCCTAATGCTACAATTAATTTCTGTTAACCACATATTGACACAAAAAACAAACAAAAGTGGTAATACTCCCCCTTTCTATATTTCACTTATAGTAAGGAAGTATCTTGTTTATAATTGCATGGTAGATTCAAGGTCTAATAGTTCAGTGATGCCCAAGAAAATAGCTGATGCACTTGGCATAAAATATATACCCATCAATAAAGGAGTAGTGAAATTGGATGGAAATATTTTTCAAATAGTAATAATAATAAAAGGGTTGAATATCACTATCCACACTTGTCCAAGCTTGTCAATATCTCAGGACATCTTAGTTATAGATCTTCCCCCTTACTTTGCCATTTATCTTTCATGTGATTTCACTACAAATATGGGAGGATATCTATCTATGATTTAGTCTCACATATTGCTTAGAATGAGATATGGAACTAGAGTAACAATAAGATTTGATCCAATTGCAAAAGATCATATTAAACCATACAATCTAGGCTCAAATATTTCTTAGGATGAGATATGGAACTAGAGTAACAATAAGAGTTGATCCAATCACAAAGGATCATATTAAACCATACAATCCTATCCCTATAGAAATGAGTTTTACATTGCAAGATCAAGAGGAAGAGAAAGATTTTGAAGTTTCAACACATGTAGAAGAGATTCTAAACATTCATCTAGATGAATGGGGTTCAGCCCTATAATTTGATCCTTATGATTATATACAGGAAACATGGTTGGGTACATATTACATTCATGAAAATGATGCAATTATATTGAACTTAGTCAAACTGGTTAAAGATCTTATAGGGATGTGGAAATTGTTTTTTGATGGTTTGAGAAGCAGAAATGGTGTAGGTGTAGGTATTGTATTGATTTCTCCATAGAAAGAGAGATACTTATATTCTTTTAGACTTTAATTTATCTGCACAAATAATGTAGCTAGATATGAGGATTTGATTCGAGGCCTTTAGTTATCCAAAGAAAGAGGAATAAAGTTATTACAAATATTTGGTGATAGTGAGCTGATTATTCACCAAGTGATATCCAAAAATGTGACTAAAAACAATTTACAAAGTCTTACAAACACAAGGTTTGGGACCTATTAGAAGACTTCACTGGTTAGAACATTCAAGTGGTACCAAGAGTAAAGAATAAAGATGTTGATCGTATGGACTCAATAAGATCCCAATATAACCTACCAATAGAAATAAAAAATAAAAATAGCTAGCATGTGAGGTTGATAGTAAGGACATATATTCATAATAACATAACCAATTGGAAATTTTTTGATAGTGATCAATAGATTGTCAAATTTTTGAGAGAAGAAGATGAATTCTCAGATAGGAACCAACCAAGGCTCTAAGACCAATATGGAGATCAAATAATTTAATTAAATATGAATAAATTATCTATGGGTCTTGTTACTCTATAAAATGTCTTCAATTCAGATGATCAACTAAAAGGAGAGAAGAAAAACATCATGGTGAGTGAAGAAGACTATGAGCCAGTGGTCATCTCAAAAGGCAAAATACTGAAGATAGGCAAGGTATGCAATGATTGTGAAAAGAAAGATTTTGTTGAGATGTTTCAAGAGATTGATGATAAATTTTCTTAGAGTTATAATTATTTAAGAGGATTTTATCCTATATTATCCTAGCATACAATAGAATTGGATCTAAATATCAAGCCCATCAGACATAAATAGAGACCTATTAATCCAAAGATAGAACCCCTGATGAAGAGTGAGCTCTCTAAATTGATAGAGGTTAATATAATTTTTCTTATCAAATACTCATCTTGGGTTGCTAATCTAGTCCCTATCAGAAATAAAAATGGTGAAATCAAGCTTTGTGTGGATTTTAAGGATCTAAACAAATCATATCAAAAAGATCATTATCTTATATCCCCCATGGAACAAATTTTACAAACTATGTCAGGATCTAAAATATTTTCCCTTCTAGATGGTTATTCTAGTTATAACCAAATCTTAGTGAAGGAATTAGACTAATTCAATATTGCCTTCACCATAAAATAGGGCACATATGCATACAAAAAGATGCCATTTGGTTTGACTACTGCTGGTGTAACATTTTAGAGAGCCATGGACATGAAATTCAGAGGTTTGATAAATGAGATGATCTTAATATATCTAGATGATATCATTGTCTACTCAAAGCATGTTAATTCACACTTAGATCACCTTTAAAAAAAATTGAAAGGTGCAGATAATTTGGGGTTTCCCTTAATCCCTAGAATTTTTTTTGCACAATTTAATAAGGGAAGATACTAGGACACACTATGTCAAAAGAGGGTATTACAAAAGACCCAAAAAGAATAAGTGATATATCTACATTATCACTACCAAGCCATAAGAAAGGACTATAGATCTTTCTTGGAAAAGTCAAATTTGTAATCAGATTTGTTCCAAATTTTGCCTCTATGGAAAAACCCCTTATTTCAATCCTAAAGAAGGGTATCCTTTTTAGCTAGACATAGGAGGGAAAAGATAGATTTGAAGGCATCAAGCAGGCTATTTCCCAGGTTCCTACCCTATTCAACCCAAACTATGAGAAGAATTTAATTCTCTATGCATTTAGAGAGGGAGAAAGCATCTCAGCTATTTTGACTCAACACAATCAAGAACAATTAGAACAACCAATATCTTTCTTCAGTCAATCCTTGAAGGATTACAAAGACAATTATAGTTTTGAGGAGAAGAAAGTGCATGCAGTGATTAAATCTCTCAAGAAGTTTAGGCATATTATCTCCAACAATAACATACATCTGATAGTGATTCATTAAAGTGTCAAAGATATCCTATTGAGTTGAGATTTAAATGAAAAAAGAGTAGGATAGATCACAAAGGTCATGCAATATGATGTGGATATCAATATAACCAAACTAGTAAGAGGAAAGGGATTGTGTGAACAATTAGATTTTGACATCAAGACTACTAAATTAGTATCTAAAATAATATATGCTCAAATTGCATCTTAGTCATCAAATCCACTTCTTTTCAATAGTTGGATCCATGATATGACTAATTTCTTATAGATTGGCGAGTACCCATATGAATTTTAGTAGTCAAAGAAAAGGTATTTCAAACTCTAGTCTATTCCCTATGTTCTTATTGATGGAATATTATTTTTAAAATATATGAATGGAGTCATGCTAAGATGTATTGATTAGGATTAATTTCCTAAGGTGATTGAAGTATTTTAAGGATGGCTTGATAGGTGGATATTTCTCTGCAAGAACCATGATCATCAAGATAATGAGAGGGGGTTATTATTGGCCTAAATTATTCAAAGATGCCCATCAATGGGTAAGAACTAATAAAAGTGTGCTTACTTTACCAGTAAGTAAAGGTTAGCAGCCTTTCCTCTTAGACTAATTCAAGTAGATCAACTATATGCTCAATGGGGATTGGATTTCATCGGTATGATCAATCCACCATCAATTATAGGCCACAAATGGGTCCTCACAGCAATGGACTATTTCACACGATCGACTGAATTAGTTACACTAAAATATACCATAGATGCATCACTTCTATAATTCATGGATAGGATAGTCTTGAGGTTTAGTGTTCCTCACACCATATCTCAGATAATAGTAAAGAATTTATGGGTACTCAAGTGATTGAATGGGCCATAAATCACAATGTGTATGTGAGTACTTCTTCCAATTATTACCCTCAAGGTAATGGCTTTGCCTAGTATACTAACAAGAACCTCACTAGAATTATTAAAAGAATAATGGAGGATAACCAAAGGGCATGGAACATAAAGTTGAAATCAACATTGTGGGCTGATAGGATCACTCCTAAGAGAGCCATTGGTAATTCCCCCTTCATGTTGGTATATGGAAGAGAATCAAGAGTCCCACTATCAATTGAGCTACCATCTCTAGAGCACAATCACCAATTACATTTGATTGATAATGATAAAATGATAGTAAGATTGGTTGAACTAATAAAACTTGAAGAAATTAGGAACCAATCAATGAAAGTCTTGGAAGCAAATTAGGCTCAAATGAAGAAGATTTTTGACAAAAGGCATTTGACAAAATCTATAATGAAGGAGAAATGGTTCTCAAATAGGATGAAGATAAGGCTAAACTAGGCAAACACACCAAGTTTGATGTAATATGGAGTGGTCCATACATTATAACTCAATACAAAAGAACTAATGCATTCTATCTATCCAAGTTTGATGGATCAAAGTTGTCTATCCTAGTCAATGGGATATACTTCAAAGCTTAATTTTAAGGTAGGAATTCATTCCAAGAAGTTAAAATTTTGTATATAATAGGTTGGTTGTGTTTTTAAATAAGTGATTTTCCACATGTCAACTCATTGGGATTTTTTTTCCCTTAGTTGTGGTGTTTTCCCTGATTTTTTTTATCTATTTTTCCTTGGTTTTGTTCTTAGTTAGGAAAATCCCAGTTTGTTCTTCACCAGGTTAAAGTTTGTTAAGCCAAAGTGACTCCATGCCCAATGAATTATAAGGCTACTAGATAAAAATAGATTGGTAGGCAATCATCCTACATAGGTCATTAAAATTTTTGATATTTTTTCCCCAAAAATATGATAACATCAATTACCCTAAGGGATACCCCCTAATTTTTAGTGAAAATCCCTTGAAATTCTCAAAAACCAACTTTCCCTTTGTATTATGGGATCTAGTACTCTAGATGCAATTTGTAATTTAAAAAATTGTAAGTTACATCTCGAGCTTCACTTGCCTCAATACACTTTCCCTTTGTATTGTGAAATCTAAAACTCTAGATGCAATTTACAATTTACAAAATTGTAAATTGCTTCCCGAGCTCTACCTCTTGTAATACACTAGATTCCCATAACTGACAAAATATAGAACTTAGGATGTAATTTACAATTTGAGATTCAAATCGTAAAAACCAAACACCCCTATAGGATTTAGAACTCAAACTACAATTTGTAAATTGCATCCTAAGTCCCACCAAATACCCAAGATGTAGAATCTAGAATTTGAAGTATAATTTATAATTTTGAAAAATTGTAAATTGCTTGTAGAGTTCCACCTTCCCATTTCTAAAGTGAATCAAACTCCTAATCCTATAGACATTAGAATTTCTCTAAGAACCTCAGGGTTCCACCACCAACCACCATGAGAGCATTTATTACAGGGTTTTTTATATAAATAATGCTAATTGGGATTTTGTATTCATTGTTTAACTTTGTTAATCTAGATTTTGAGCTTTGATAGTGACATCGCACCTTAACCATGCCTCAATCCATGCATCTAAGCCACATCTATAAGAAAGGGGCCACATCATTTTCCTCATTGTATGGTATTCATTTGAACTTATTAATATTTTTGCCTTGGTTTCTTGTAATTAAAACTTGTTAAAGTATTTCCTTTCCTAAAGAATTTTTTCAAGTTCTTAAGGTTAGCATTGTTTTGTTTGGACACTTAGTTTAGGGTTTCCCTTGTGTTTTATGAAAATTCATCTAGATTAGGGTTTTTGTATGAATTTTTTATTTTCCAAAGTTCCATTGGTTAAATTTTAGGGTTTTCTATGACAAAATCTTCCAATTTCATTATTAAAATCCTAGGATTTTCTACCAAAGGATCCACAATTGAATCTAAGACTTTGTCAAAACTAGGCAAATATTCCATAGCATATTCCTAAATAATCCCAAGAATATTCCTTATGATATCCTCCAAGTCCCTATAGACATTGGACCTAACTTGAACACCTTGCATTTATGCAAGTTTTACCATTGCTCTAAGCACCTAAAATCCTCGTAAGTTTCCAAGTCCTTGAAAATAGTGGACTTATTATAAGAACCTAAAAGTGTCATCAAAACTTTCATCTACTCAAAAAACCTTCCCTTTCCATCAGATATGCAGCTTATTCCTAACACCTCCTAGTTTTGTGTAAATTTCCATTGCTCAAAAAACTTCCTAGCTCCATGAATTTGTCACCTACTTAGAGCACCTCCCACCTCCATTAGAGATTACATCCACTTCAAGAACCTATAAACCTTTTTAGTTTCTATAGTTGGTTTTCCACAAGAATTAACTCTAGATTCCATGTCTCCAAAAGAGATGAAATTCAAATTAACGGGCCCTGGGGTGACCTTTAGCATAGAATCCAACATAATAGAGATAACTATTACAGACTTAGGTCACATTAACCTAGGGGACTTCTATACCTAAATTAATGTAGAGTTTAAGAAAGATTAGATCCAAGGTATTTATGACTCTAGACTTCCATAGGTAGTGACCTTTCCACTAACGATCCAAAGCCCTAAATTGGTGCTAACACTATCCCAACATTATGATCTTGATAGATGAGAGGTTATGAGTGACAAAGAGGAGAAGAATTTGAATCTATACCCTAATTTCATCAGTTTAGTATTTGTTATACCAAAGTTAGAGAAATATCTTGACATAACTCCAGAGACATCCTATAAATTATTTGAAGATAATAGAGAAGGGTGTTAGAAGATGATAAATAGACAATGGTTAAAAGCCCCCAAGGTTACATCCACAAATTTTCCTAAGACCATGTATAGGATTGATTTTATAGATGAATTTGGATATATTATAATATTACTACACAAGATTATTGGTAGTCATGATGCTAAGATCTTCCAAGAGTGGATGTACCAATACATCTGGGTCATCTAATAGAATGCCCAATACATACATTGGGCTCAGCTCATTAGTGATTCCCTTCATAAGAAATTGATGGAGGTGTAGACAACTAGAAAGTTTTTTATGACTTCTTACATTGTATACATTTTTTCCAAACGAATATCTTTCCTATGTCTTAACATATTACATGGAAAGATAATTAGAGTATACAACTACTATCCTGATTTCACATTGGAGGCTAGTAGACAATACTTCAAGGGAGTTAATGATGTTTTCATATACTGCATCATCATCATGTTTAATCAAGAACTAGGGAGAACAAGATTCTCACAGTCAATAATTGTAGATATCACCAAATGGGGCTCTTACTTCATTTAGTTCCCCACTTATTCATTTATCAAGGTAAGTAAATTTAGTGGATACCCCTACACACTCCCTAGATATGTCAATGATAAGTGAGCATTGATGGAGATGGTCAAACAACTTGTTGATACCCACAAACTTCTATCTAGTAGGCACAAGTTGGGAATTCACTTCCCCATCAATATTGGTAGATATACATGCCCCTCCTTCATCAAAGATAAATGTGTTGAATTATAAATTTGACAAATGAAACTAAGGACTTTGGAGTTTAGGCCATATTATGATGTTTATAGAAATATCACTAGCACACTAGGAGTTCCTATATACTTCCACATTCCATATTTTGAAGAATATTGGGAGGACTTGGAGGATGAAGAGAGAGATAGAATGAAGGATCATTCTTGAATGACCTTACAATAGATCAAGGATTATGATTTTTCACTAGTCCTAAATGACTTAGTGGATGATGACTCCATAGTGGACCCAAAATACATGTCATCACTCAATCCTTACCACCAATTAGGTGGTCAGCTCCAAAATCTTTCTCATTGATTGATATAATGTCACATGTGATCAATAGAATGATTAATTGGTTGAGAAGCAAGGGATTTCATGTAACAAAGGATATAATAGGTCTCATAGAAAAGATTTTAAATATTAAAGTAGGAGTTTCTCCATCAGTGAAGGGTCCCAATGGGACATGAGGTGAATAGGTAGAAGGGCAAGTGACCCATCAAAGGAAGAAGAAAACTATGGCCAAAAAGGTGTAATCCAACAAATATGGGTCATTAATGGATCAACCAATCAACATCTATTCAAAAGACACAACTACAGCAGGAGCTTCCACATATTCTACCCCCATGTCTATAATAATAACCCCAATTTATATTATTCACCAACCTCTTGTTTATATTGTTCCAAAATCTCTAACACCTCCACCTCAAGTCTCCACTTCCCATGCATCTCAAGTCTCCACTCCCCCTCTCATTCCTACCACCTCACCTACCACAATAAGTCTATTGTAACTAATGTAATCAGTCCATGTAGACACTCAGGGTCCCCAATTAGTGGATTCTCAAGCTTCCACTCCACTTTCCATTCCTCTAATTTCACTCCCTTCTTCCATTTCACTTCCTTTTTTATCCCATTAATAATTCCTTCCATTCCATCACCATTGATTTCCAACACCACTCAACAATACAAAACTGTGAACTCAATCATCTTGAATTTAGTTCTACTAGTCATCTCAACTCCTGGAGATAAGTGTTACATCATCTTCATCCCCTTTCATCTTCCCTACCCTACAAGCCTGATTGGCTTAACACATTTGATTGATTCATTCAATGCTTTAGCTTCCACCCATTACCAAATTCAAATCCCTTGTGTCTATTATACCAATAGTATCAATTCCATATTCCACTCCCCCCAATAAACATATTTTTTCCCATTTACCCCACCTCTTCCACTTTCACAAATTCCACAACACCTTCAATTGAGGTAGGAGAAACACAAGTTATTGGTGTAAATGTAGATTTGAAAATAGCTGATGGAGATGGAACTTCATAGGCATCTCTCGAGTAACCAATGGCACCATTTACTTAGGATTATATAATTTTTATAGTGCCTAATAATGAAATAAAAACATTTTTTGATTCTTAGGTTACAATATCCATGTAACAAGATGCTACCCCCAGTTGACAGGTAAAATTAAATTATTTTTCCAAGCACATTAGACTTTGGCCTTCCAAAATTGAATAAGAATTCAAAGTCTACTCCCTAGACCTTCTCTATAATCTTGAGTGATGGTAAAGGGAAAGACATTTTAAGATTGTAGTCCCCCCATCGAAAAAACCAAAAGAATATCTTGTGATGGGGGACTTTCATATTTTAAAGATCCACCTTAGACACTTCCTCTTTAAGAGAATAGATCATGATAAAGCCACTAAAGATGAATTAAAAAATAATGTGGATCAACACATAACTACCCTTAACAAACTTATATATCCTAGTGGATCATTGGAACAACCAAAGTCAACACAATCAGTTAGGAAAATCCTAGATCAAGCAATAATAGATGTAGTGATTGAGATTGCTAGTATGGGAAGGGATACCAAAGAATGGTAAGAAGAACTCATTTCTAAAGGAAATAATATTATTGATATAATAATGGACCATTATGAACTTATCAGATAAATAAATAATGTCCTAATAGGATAGGTCAGTGAGTATGAGGGATAAATATAAACCTTGAATTTGTATTATCCTAAGTTGAGAGTTGTGGATTCAATCGATATGGACATCCTCCTTACTAAAAAGATACTAAAAATTATGTAGATAAGGAGTAATTACATAGAGTAGATAAATTATAGATAAAGGTACCTACAAAATCTACCCTTAAGACCAAGGTTGCGCATGATAGGGCTATTGATATGATGCATGACATTGAAGGAATGTTGAGTAAGTTGTCATGCTGACTAGTAGATGATGGAGATAACCTTTTTCCAGTAGAGAATGTTTAAAGAGGTAGATTAAAAATAATCTACTAAAACTACAATCTTCACCCTAAGTTCTATCCATTGGTATATCAGGTATCATAATCCATTGGACTAGATGAGAATGAAAATGCAGGGAATCAAGATTTTCAAGAGGGAACTATTTGAAATAGTAGAAAATTATGTGGCCTCCAACCTCTACTCCTTTGAACCTGATCAAGAAAGGATATAGAAAATTTTCAAGGATTTTGATGCATATGTTGAGAAGCTACAAGCTGAGAAGACAAGAAGGCTAAGGAAGTTTTTCAAATTGATTAGTCCTTTTTATTGAAACATTTCCATGTATTGTATTTTCAACATTATAAAAGCATTGTAAAGTTGTATATTGTAAAATTTCAACTATATTTTATAGTTATTTTTGATAAATATAAATATGTATTTTACACTTTATATTTTTTATAGGGTGAAAGTTGTAAAAATCACAATTGGAAATTACACTTTCTATTTTGACAAGTTATAATTACTAAAAGTGTAAAAGCATGTGTTTAAAATTGCAAATTCCATTTTGACAAAGTGACATAACTTGAAAGTTGTAAAAGTCTCATTTGTAAATTTCAAGTTAGGATTTTACAAAATTTAACTTTAGTTATTTCAAAGTTATCATTTTAAGAAACATTAATTTCCATTTTGGACACCACCTATTTGCATGAAGAGCCACTTCTAGTTGCATGAAGAGGGAGAAGCATTGCATGAAGATCTTATAGTTCCATCCACACCATTATAAGATAAAGATCATGCCTAACTATTTCATTCTACTTTTCAAACCATTTTACCAAGTCCAAGGGAATTATAAATAGAAGATCATGCCTTTTCTTGCATGAAGCTTCAGATTTGCATGATTCCTTATACTGGGGATTGAAGTTTTGATAACTACATCTCATCTATGAGATTTTTTTTATAAATATGGGTATACCCCATGGCCAAATATATCTTTTTTTTGTTAGTGATATGTCTCTACATGTTTAATGTATTTTATACAAGATATAACCTTGAGAACAAAAATAAATTGAAGATTTGCCTTTCTTGTCTGAGAGATCCTTGTGTACGTAGAGTTATTTGAGTATTTATTGATTTTTAATTCTTATTTTAATCACAAGAAAATCATTTTTGGTATTTATTACCCTTCTAAAAATTGTTTGATAAAAATAAATGAATCTTGTCCCTTTTATGAAAAGTAGCAAATAGTGCCTTTGATTTCCCATTTGCATGAGTCTATGCTCAAAAAAATTTAAATCAATTTTCTTTTATCTTGTGTTCATCAAAGTAAGAACTAAGGCCCACTAAAAATATTTTGTGCAATCACTATTTTTAATTTTTTCAAGTTTTATTCTCAAACTCTTTTCCCAGTCATACCCTAGTTTAGGATCAAGAACACTAAAGGAGCAAAATTCCTATAAAATTAATATTTTATCAGTTGCATCAGATTTAGTGAAAGGATTTCAGCCTTCTCTGAAGATTAACCTCAATTTTCCAATGTCCCATATATTTGGATTTTTTTCCATTATACCATTAGGTATTTGCACATCAAGCTCTAGAATCAAGACACGTGCAAAATCTATGTGACAATAATACCTACAAAGCCAAGTTTTGGTAACCACTACGGATCTAGTAGGATAAATTATCACTTGTCCATCCATAACATTTGTGTTTACCTTTTTTTTCCTCTACATAATGACATAAGTAGTATTCTATTCCCTCCTCATTGTCCTCAAGAGTAATGACTGCAAAAACATGCCCTATATTTAAAGTATAATCAAATTATAAGTACATCTAGAAAAAATAAAGATATAACTAGTATCTAAGGTTGTATATTTAATTAAAGAATAACTTTTTTTTGGTTTCACAAAATTTGAGATGTAGTCAAAGTCAACTGATGATGACATTTCATGATCCATTAATTGTTAGAGTGAATGGCTACTCTCTATAGGTCATATGGGTCTAAAATACTATTCATCAATCCATTCTTTTAACTCACATTCATTCCATTTAAATTTAATACATGGGGAAAAAATCATGCCATATCCCTAGTATAAATAGTCCATGAACTTGAATTTGAGCTTTGAATGGAGTGGAAAACACTCGATCTAGGTACTGTACTATAATCTTCATACATTGTCTTATGTTGTTACTCTATTTACCAAAAAAATCTTTGTACATGAGAATGTTTATCATATCCATGACAAATATTTTCATTACGCCAAGTCAAAATAATTGGAGCATCAATCAAATTAGCACCATCCTTGTGCTTTTCCTGCTCTCTTTTAAGGTCTCTTTTTACACATGCACCTGCACCATCATGTTCCCCTTTTCCATGCCCAACCTAAAAGAAGATCCAAAAATATTGAACATCATTATTCTTATGCATTTTAATTAACTAGTAAAACATTGTAAAATTTTAAACTTCCCTACACAATTATCTGACCAAATGTAGTGTGTATCAAACATGATTTCTCTTAAATTTATATTTATATAAAATATCTCAAAACATTCTTGGATAGATTCTAGAGAATGCGATATGTCATCACTCATATAAAAGTGGTACTCCCTCAAAATATGTTTTTTGTCATATGTGCTATCAGGTGCATGTTTAATGTAATATGAACAAAAAATACAACTTGAATTAAATTATAGTATTGGGATTAAACCTCATTTTGTGGTTGTAGTGTGTAGTTCTTAGAAAATTCCACAACTAAAATAATAGTGCCAATTGGGAAGTTGTTCTTACATACCTTAAATTGATTATTTAACCATTTTAATGTGTGTATGTATCTTGCATTTTGGTAGATAATATTATTTTTGAATTCATACTTGAAATTACATACAGAAACTATGGTCATAACCAATTCACATATTGATGATTCTTTTCCATCTTTTAACACATACTTTATTGATTTGTACTTATTATAATCAACTAGTTGTTTTCCAAATTCATGTAAATTTTATTCATGTATATAACTCGTCAAAATTTGAAAAACCACCACAACTGTTACATGTTCCATCTAAACATTATTTGACAAAAAAAATTGTCCCTCAAGTCTTTGATAGAAAATATCTTAGATTAATTATCTTGATGTATTAGGTGGGGAAGACACCATACATCCCTTCAAAATCTTTTTAGTATGTAAAGTACAATGTATATGATGAAAAAAACAAAATTCATAGTAAATTTAACATGTAACTTACAACAACATGGGGAGCATGCTTGGTTGATTTTAACATATAAAGGCTTGCACATCTCAAATGACCTTTGGCTAATTATTAATTGGTCATTAAATTTTTTAATAAGCTTTTTATAAAATTCTATTTGTTCATGTCTAAGAAATGTTTTGCATGTGGCTCACCATTTTTTGAGCCTTTTCTTCTTTTAACAACATCTTTTACATTATATGAGACCCTTGTGTTATCGTGTCAAAAAATTTCAATCAAATGTCTTGTTCCTTCAACTAATACCTTATCTTTTCATGGGAGTCTACCACTAAATGCTCAATAATCTGTGAGTGAATGGTTGTCAAGCCTTATTCTTTTTTCTTTTTTTTTAATTATTAGATTTTTTCTATTTAAGTTCAAGGATATAGTTGTTTCACTAAGAATTCAAGATTTAGATGTTAACTTACTATATATTCCATTATTACTCATCTTGACACATTTCTATCTTTTTCTGACTTTTATTTTCTATTTCTTTATATGCATTAAATAGATTATTTACTATTGTACTATTTCTTCCCTCATTGTTAAATGTTCTTAATCCCAAATTATGCATCACATGGCACATTTTATTACATTTTTATTAATTGAACAAATAGCTGACATTGTTTTGTATGGGTTTTATTCTCAAATGCATAGTACCATACACGTTGAGCATGACATTGAAATAATCTTTTTGACATTTTACCTTCCATATGTTCTATTATTTTCTCATCTATTTCATCCAAATACCTTGGTGTTTATCTTATTATCCTTGGAGGTGTGGGTGTATGAGCTATATTTTGTATTAAATTGGGTGGTGTTACCACTTCAACCATAGTGCCGATAGTAGAGTGTTGACTATCTATATTAGACCCTAAGGAAAAATTAAGTTCCTCTTCATTAAGAGACACATGATTTGGGGTTATTACTTAAAGTTGATTATCATCATACTCAAATTTTTCATTATGAATGGATGTTTTATTATATTTTTTTGTCCATATGTTTCATCACTCATTACAAATTCATTATTTACATGCTCTAAATTTTGAATTTCAACATGCAACAAAGATTGATTGAGTTCTCTTATCTAATTTGAAGACATTTCTAAACTAAATTCTATAGAATTGGGCATGTTATTTTCATTTTAAATATTACCTGTTGCGGAGGAAGCACCTTTACCTTGCCTAGAATCCCTTATGGATACTCTCTTATCTTCTTGTCTTTTTCTTTTTTTTTTCTCTTTTCTCTTCAATTTTCTCATTTGTTAGCTCTTTGATTGGCCTTTTTCAATGACTTCTTGACCCCATTATTTTTATTTACCAAAATAAGATAATTGTAGATTTAAACTTGAAGAATTTGTAGTGATTCAAACAAAGTTAATGGAGAATTTACCAAATTCACATAGTTACAGTAGAAAACCTAGTTTATAATTCACAAATAACAAAAAAAATGAGTAACTTTCATGGGAAAACTAAGAGAAATTCATGAATCACAAAGGGGATGTGTGCTTTTGAAAGCATGCACACCATTTGTGATCCACAAAAAAATGGGAAGAAATAATTAATGTTCAAAAAGTTGGTTTGCATAAGACATACACCCTTTTCAAGTTTACATTTTTTTTTGCTACTTTCCCTCCAAAATTGCCTTGGTTTTAGTCCTAAGGGTCTCGAACCTAGTCCAAACTCTATCATGAACTAGCTAAAGAGATTTCTAAAATCTTTAGGGGTTTTTCATCTTTATCGACATCTGATCAGGTGGTTTATATATATATATATATATATTCTAAAATCTTTAGGGGTTTTTCATCTTTATCGACATCTGATCAGGTGGTTTATATATATATATAATTTTAAAATATTATTTATTATTATTAATTAATTTATACATAACATACCTTATTATAGACTATATACATATCGTCACAAATTTTCTTATAATTTTTTTAATATTAATCAAACATTTATAAAACTTATATCTTAACAATCTACATGTTGTTAACTATTCTTTAAAATAAATTGATTTTCATGAAGTTAAGGTCAAAAAGTTATGTCCGTACACTTGCAGTTTCAATTTTTTAGTTATTTTGACTTGCAATTTTTTTTAAAGTATATATATATATAATAATAATAATAAATATTCTAAACAATATTTGACATTTCACCTATCCATAAATGAAGTTTCATACAAAAATTAATTCATTTGCTCAAAAAAAGGGTGTTCATACACATGTGATCTCCTTATCTTTTCACCAAAAATGACCAACTTATTATCATAAATGCATCTATTTCACACATTTTTATCATCTAGGTATTGAAAAAAATTATATATTTATAAACTACATTCAAAATTCCATAATTCATATTCTTATGTCATTGTCAAATTCCTTTTCGAAATGTCTCTAACTTCTCTCCAACTTCAACTATTATTATTTTTAGAAAAAAAAAGTGTCATTTTATACACCCCCACCTTTGTCCCCTATTATCCTACATCTACCCTTAATCAAAATTGATTCCTTGCTAACATTAGTATAAACTATGTACTCATCCTCTATGGTGGATATAGAAACACTCAAGCTTGTCATGTTCTAATCCAAATTATAATTCCATTGAACAACTCAAATAAATATGCACTTATATATCTATGACGTTCAAGATATCTAACCCAATCAGAGTCCAAATATCCATATATACTTAATGTCTTGATTTCACCAAAATTACCTTGATAGCATATTTCAAAATCAGATGTCCCATGTGAATATGTAAATATCCTCTTCACCATAGTCCATTGTTATTTTCTTGGATTTGACATAAATTCATGCACTAATCCTAATACACGATCAATATCAGGTCTGGCATAGATAATTACATATATCATACTTCCAATAGGACTATCATATGGGACTAGAGAGATGTTCTTAATTTACTATTATGTCTTTGGACACTATTCAAAAAATGGTTTTTGATCAACCAGAAAAGGATTACTCACAATTTTACTTTCCTACATCTTAAACCTTTATAGAATTATCTTGATATATTTTATTTGATTTAGCCATAGTTTTTAACACAATCTCTTTTAATTTCCATGGCCAAATTAAAAAAATTAGGACCTAGATCCTTCATATCAAACCAAGATGATAACTGAGACTTAACTTGATTGGTTATTTTATTATTGTTACCAATTAATAAATTAATCTACATAAAATAATATGATTTCAAATTTTTCATATTCCTATTTAAAATACATACATGGATCAACTTTTCTTCATTCTAGCCTAAGTCCCAACACATACCTATCAAGTTTATGATTCCAAATCCTTGGTGATTGATTTAAGACATAAAGAAACTTTTTTTAACTTATACACTAAATCCACCTTTGCCTTTACCTTAAAAAAAATGGTTGCATCAATTAGATTTCTGCCTCAAGCTCACCATGAAATAAATTCATTTTTACATCCATCTATTCTATTTCAATATTGAAAGTAACAATAATAGCTAAAATAAATATAATTTAATTTATCTTAACAACATGAGAAAATATATCACCAAAATCAAATCCATCTACTTGAGATAATACCTTTTCTATAAGGTGATATTTATACTTCTTCATTTTCGTTTATTCATTATACTTCTTCTTGAATACTCATTTTTAGCCAACATGTTTTTTACATGAAGGTAATTTCACCAAGTCCCATGTATCATTTTTATCTAAGGACTCCATTTATTCTCCATAACCTTCTTCCAAGCCTTATATTAATTTGATCCAAGTGCCTCCTTTATAGTCTTTAGGCCTTCATTAGTAACTAATAAAACTAATAAAAGAAATGTAGAGCAAATATATGAGTAATATACCTTTATGGTATTCTCATCACTCAATCTAGTATTCATAAATATATATTATTTTGGTTTTGCATCTTCAAGTTCCTCCTCTTTTACTTTATCTAAAACTTCCTCTTACAACTCCCTTTCTGGTTCATCTTTTGTAGTTGCTTAGAATTCAGATACTTATTATCCCTCTTCTAGTTCAAAATGAAATTATTTATTTTCATCCTTTGGTTGTCCTTCCTATTTTTGAATCCCCTTAACCTTTATATATATATAGAATTTAAACTATGAATAGTACTCTTCATTTTGTAGTTCCATAACTTATATCTTTTTACACCACTATTATATCCAATAAATATACACTTTGTTAGTTTATTTCCAACTTAGTCTTTTTTTATTTTGTAATATACATATAATCATAAAAAAAAACACCCTAATATATTTGAGAGTGTTTCTTACCATTATATATTTCTTATGGACTTTTATCAACCAGGGATGATGTGGAAGATCTATTAATCAGGAAATAAGTAGTTGTAGTTACTTCTTCATAAAACACCATTTCTAATCCTGTGACAATTATCATACTTATCACTTTAGATCCATTAGATTACTATTCATTATTTATGAAACTCAATTTTGTTTTAGTGTATATGGATTCATATTTTACCTTTCTATTCCACAGTCCTTACAGAACTAATCAAAAGCTTTAGAGCAGTATTATTCACCATTATCACTTCTCAAGACCCCAATATTCTTTTATTTCTAGATTTCAATAAGAGACCTAAACTCCTTTAACTTCTTGAAAACCCAAGATTTATGTATAATATGGAAAACTAATGTTTTTATCAATTATTTGTTTATGAAAGACACATAATACAATAAATTTTACATAAATGGAATTTGTATAGGTCTAAACATATCATTTACTCTAGTAGCACTACTGATAAACTTTACTTTTTTTTGCTTCCCATATAAACCATGTTCATACAATTCAATATCTAAAGCATAATAGGAATTACATTTAGCCATACCTTTAGTTTTTAGTGCTCAAATACCTTTCTGTCCAAAATGATATTTCCTTTGATTTCAAAGAATTTATTTTTCAGCATGTAGTGTACGAGTTTGTTTCAATCCATTTATATCCTTAAAAACAACCAATATACTACACCCATCACTTATAGTATTTTCCTCAAGCTTGAGCAATGTTAAAGTGAAAAATTATCTTGTTAATGTTATGGTTGTATGGACCATCTTGTAGCTTTCCTTGTTAAATATCACTTAAGAACACCCACATCATTCATCTTACTTATAGAAATTAGATTTATATCCAAACTTGGAATGTGAAAAACACCCTCGAGGGGTTTAACCCTTTCATATTTTAAGATCATCTTGACACTCCCTCAATAAATAATCTTTAAGTTATATTTTTCTCCCAAGAATACATCACCTTCATTTATCTTTTCATATTCATAAAACCACTCCCTGTGGGGATTAATATGGAAAGAGGACCCCAAGCCAATCAACCATTCATCATGAAATCCTCATGAGCTTGATGATGTCAGGAATAAATCCCTCGAGTCTTTATTGGAAGTTTTTTATTTATGTAGATTAGGAATCATTAGATGGATTATCCTTTTCAACCTTTTTAGATATATAATATTTATTTAAATTCCCCATTCTACTATAGTTCTAATATTTCCTCTTATATTTTGTTGTAGTCTTATATTTACCTCTAGATTTTGACTATCTAGACTTTTATTTACTTATCTCTTGTGAACTACATCTCACAATCAAGGCATCCTTCATTTGATAGTCAATAATGTGTTTTCACCTTATTTCTTCTAATAATAAGGATCCGACTGTGTCTTCAAATTTTAATCTTGATGTATTAGTAATTATTGCCCTAATTAAATTATCCCAAGATTCAATCAAAGGAAAAATAAAATTAATACACTTTTCTTCTTCATCCATTTTAATTTTGATAAAAATTAACTAAATTACCATAGTATTGAAAGCATTCATATGTTTAGCTATAGAGTCACCATCATTCATTCTCAATAAATACAAAAAAAATTGAGAAATAATTTATTCACTATAGACTTTATTTGATAAAAATTCCCCAAATTCTCTCATAGTTCTATAGAATTTTTTGTCATTAAAACATTCAACAAAATGGAATATGAAAAAGACAATCTGATTGAACTCTTTTTCTTCCTAGTGACCTTTCATAATCTTCTACCTTCATACTCATAGGTTGCACTCTTAACACAATAACCCACTAACATTTATCCACACATGAGCTTCCACAAATCAATTTGTTTACCATTGAACTTTTCAATTTCAATTATTTTTTATTCCTATCATTCTCTTTCACACAAAGATTCCCATGCACAGAGCCCCCACTCATGAAATAGTTTATCATAGTAAATGAAACCCTAACTCTTCACAAAAAAATCTAAAATATATCTTTGATGTTAAATGAAGATAAAATTATCAATAAACCAATATAATAGAAGCTATACTAAAAATATGTATATTCTAAAATTGAGAAGGAGAAATCGCACACACATAATATTATACAGTATACAAGAGTTCACATGGGAAACCTAATGGGGAAAAACCCCAAAAAATAACCTCTTTTATTATTGTATTAACTTAACTATCTTAAAATAAATTAACATGATTCTCATTTTTTAAAGGAACACAAAACAAAGCATTCCAAAACATAAAAATCTATGGTGTTAGTAGAGAATCACATTCATAAAAATAATAATCTGAAAGTAATTTGATAGCATAAACTTACAGGTTGATTTTAAAATAAAGAAAAACTATATCATATATTAAATCTACATAATTTTTTTAAATACAATGAAATATATTTCATATTTATGAAAAGAATATCAATCTTAACTAAGAGATCAAGCTAAGTGATCAATCATAACTAAGAGATCAAACTAGAGATCAAACCTAGGAATAAAAGATAACTATCCTTAAAAGATAGAAATTATCTCCATAATATATAAGAGATAAATATGTAATATATCATAGTATCTAAAATAATATAAATGAAATATCCACATGTAAGTGGGTAGGAATAATAAAATAAAGCACCTAAGTGAACATGAGATAAGGTAAAAAAAACCTACTATAACACCCCCCAAGTGAAGTTAGGGGCCAAAAATAAAGTGGTATGTCTGCAATATGAGTCCCAATAATAAAACCTGATCAAGTACTCATATAAAATATATCCATGAAGAAATCTCTCATAAAGTGGAGAAAAGGAGAAAACCCATAGAGAAAGCCCCCGCTAAAAAAGAATGAAAAGAATGAAGGAAGGACTTCATATAGAATCCCTCCTAAGGACAACTTCCTTCACCCCACATAAATATCAGTACTATATATCATACGTACATGTCAAAGATGTAAGAATCTATATCCATATGAGGTGAAAGAGTCTCATGTACATAATCCATGAATTCTCCCCATAAGAAGAAAATTCAACTATTCTATGTGATCACAATGTCTTAGAGATACATCACCTATAGAAAAACTAATGTTATGATGACCTTGACAAATAATAAGCCTAATAGGAGATACAATATTTTTTTAGTCACTATCAATAAATATGTTGGTGTATCCATAGATTCAAGTGTGTAATACCCAAAATAATACTATATATCTCAAATAAACCAAGAATATCATAAAATGAATCCATCATAGAATAAGTAACAATAGCGATAGTAGAAGAAACAACAAGCTCCAAATTATAATATGCAACAATAATAGGTTCATCATGAAAATCACCATATAAACACATATCCTCACAAACAAGAGGAGTAGGTAATGAAGGAACAACAATTATGGCACAATAAAATTCATCCTCAGGAAGTCGTGATGGTGTCTCATCTATGATCTCTAAAAGTGATGGTGGAGGTGCCACATCTTCAAGAATCATGTCTTCTCAGTAAATGAAATAAATAATAGGAGTATAAACTATATGATGAGTAACAAGAACCTTAAACAAATGACCATCAAAAGACAAGTCCTCACTGATAGGAGAAATGATGTATGTGTAATCATCAAAAAATAAATCCTTGTAAGAGAAAAATAAAGTGAAATAGAAGGATGTGGAGTAAAAGAGGGTTCAAAATACCCAAAAGACTTAGTAGTCTTAATAAATAAGGTTAAAAAGTGGTCCCAAATGTATTTGGGTGATGTGGCACATGTGATGTATGATTGAAAGTGTTTGACATGTGGAGGCTAATCAAGCAAATAGTCTCATCTTGCATGGATGCAATCTAGGCAGTACCTTCTTCATCTGTAAAGTGAGTAAATTTTCCAAACATAACTCTCCACAAGCCTTTGAACTACAAGTATATATTCATTTTTATCTTCCAAGTATTTTAATTTGAGTTATTGAGGCACTAGAAGAATAGAGAATCTATTGTCAAAAAATAAAGAGAAAGATAGGATGTAAATTAACCCTCCCAAAAAAATTCTCCCTTGACAATTTAACATCTCTCAATGAAAATAATGAGCACCCAAAATTTTGGCACTTTATAATTTAATGAATTTAAAAAAATAAATGACACTAATAGATTGTAAATAAAAAACATACACTTTTGAAAAAACATCACTCAATTTCAAGTTGCCGATCAAAAGATATAATTAATACATATTTCCTATCATAAATGGGTCAAATAAAAATGCACAAAATTTAAATGCTTTAAAATATTTAATTACTTAGATATTCAAGGGATAGAATTTAATCGCCCGCCCTCCCACTTCCCTCGTCCGCCCTGCCCCGCCCCCCACCCCTATTAGTAATAAAAAATTAATCCCCCTCCATGTGACCACACCATATGACCAAGGGTCTAAGTGTGAGGATGAATCTATAAAATAAACACACTCATGATGCAAGAAAAATGTAGAAACAACATTGAAAATACATAAAAATCATAGAATGTCACATACAACATGTCCACACCATAAAAAATATAGAACCAAATGCATATTTTCATAACAATATTGATCTTATTCTTTCTATATCCTTGTTGCAAATAATGTGATCCAAAACCTGCAACAAAATATAGATATCATCTTATTGGATGTCATAGAAAACATAAAAAATTGAATATACAAAAAAAACGTCCTTTCAATGAATTTACAAATCAATTCTTACAACACCTTAAACTTTGGTACCATGAAAGGAATAAAAAATAAAGTGTTCCAAGCCACAAAGATCTATGGTGATAGTAGAACATCACATTCATAAAAACAATAATCTAAAAGCAATTTGACAGCGTAGACTTATAGATTGATTACAACACAAGGAGAAGTTATATCATATATTATATCTCCATAACTTATTTAAATATAATGAAAGATCCTTGCATATATATGTAAGGAATATCAATCATAATTAAGAGATCAAGCTAAGTGATCAATCATAACTAAGAGATCAAACTTACAAATAAGAAATAATTGTCACTAAAAGATAGAAATAATTAGAAATTATCCCATAATATCTTAGAGATAAATATGTAATATCTCATTATATCTAAAATAAGATAAATTAAATATCCACACATAAGTGGGTGGGAATAATAAAATAAATCACCTAAGTGAACATGAGCTAAGGTAAACAAACTACTTTAACATTTTTTTATTTTTACAGATTACATGTGAAAGAATATAGAAGTATATTAATAGACAAATGCCCAATATATATTATAATACCATGAGTACCAAAAACATAAACCAATAATACAACCCTTAAGGTTTCCCTATAAAAGTATGGGTCATAACACCACCTATATTATTAAAATACATAAAAATATCTATAATATTAAAAAATGATTTTATTCTTAAAACAAAATTCTCAAGAGATCCCATCTTAAAACTCCCCAACCAGAATAATTCCTTGTACCCCAATTTTTATACCTAAAAATATAGTACCTAAGATATGTAATACAAAATAAAACTATAAAAAATATATCCAATAATTTAAAAGCATAAGTGTATATTTGAATGAAAATAAGGGTCAAATTGGTCATAAAAATTTTAAAACTATTTCTTGCATTCTATGGTTCAACCAAATTTTTGGCATGCTCATAAAACCTTCCACGTGTAAAATTATCTATATGGATAAAAACTCCATAAAAATTCATGGGGAAGATTTTAAAATTCTTACGAGATGTAGTGGCTAATTGGCAGATGAAATGGGGAGGACAAGTGGGGGAAATGGACAAACTCTTAGCAAGGTCACCAAAAAAATTTATGAAGAGAAAGGATGAAAAAAGTAAGACAATGATGAAATGACCAAAGTTGTAAAAAAATGATAAATATTAGAAATGGCATGTGATATAGACCTCTACGGATGACCATAGAGATGAAACAGAGTAATCATTGTGAGCGAGCATGTTTGGGACCAATAAACTTTGTAGGAAAGATTTTTCAAAAGTTTTGTGTGAAATAGAGTTTGAATCATGACTTCGATATTAAATTCATTCAAAATATATTCAACCACTTTACTCACTCTATTTAATTCATATATGTTTTTTTTAACTTTCCTCACTTTATGTCTTTCCTGGTAGATGCAACAAATCTTTAAATTTGAAAAAAATATGTTTTATTCCAAGGCTTCTTAGTGAATTCAATTCATTCATGTATACCACATCTCTTAATAATGTAACTTTACCATTCATCTAGTGGATGCCTCGGGTCCTTTAAATATGCTTTATTTTCACTTTTAAAACTTCCCTTTGCCTTCGTCATCCTTTTCACTCCTTTCGTAAACTTTGGGGACTTTAAGCACCTTTTATTCCATAAATGACAGACGTGAAGGGCATTTATATTTTATTTTATTCTTATCTTATCCAAAATTTCATTATTTTAGATCGTATGAGGAACTTCTTTAACTTTGATGGGCTCACACACATCATGATGCACTTTGGGAACTTTGAGAGTACCTTGAGTCTACAAAATACATGAAACTTATGGCATTGGTTTCAAGGAAAAATATATATTTTATTTAAATGTTTATATCCTTGGGACTTTGTCTATGCATTATAAACAAATTGGGAGTTTTGAGGATTTCAATCTTTAATGATACCAAGTATCTCTTATTCAAGATTTGGACTGAAAAAGATAAAAGAGAACTATATAATTTTTTGGTTTTAGGGATTAGTGCTTTGACAAAATAGTTAAATTATTATTTCAAGTATTTATGACAAGATGCTTAAAAAAATGGAATTATATAAAAAAAAAATGGGAAACATGCCAAAATGGAAAGAAAACACAAAAAAATCACAAAGGGAAAAAATCCTTACTCACTTATGTACATGCAAGGGATAATTTACTTTCACTAGAAATAATGCTTCAAATATTTCCCATTGTAAGTGAATATGTGCTCCATATTTATACACAATGTAGTTTTTATTTCTAATTTATAAATGATGAATCTTGAAGAGACTCATTCAAAGAGATTTAAACTTTTGGTGATTACCTTTTGGATTTTTTCTCTTATCCCAAAGAAGAACCAGATCACCAATCTTGAAATCTCTTTACTTAGATATTTTTTTAAAGAGTTTATTTAATATATTTTGATGCTTCATGATCTTGTCAATGACTATGATCCTTTCTTCTTCTATCTTAATTAGGTACATGATCATTTTTTAAAGATAATTGTGGAATTCTCATCTTCCATTTTTCTTTACAATTGTAGTGTAAGTAACTCTAAAGAGATGGGGATTTTAACATACATACCATATAAGAAATAAAAAAGAGACATTCCAATAGCTCTCTTTGTATTTTTTTAATATGATCATAACACATCATATATATTCTTGTGCCAATTCATTTGATTCTCATATACCAACTTAGGAATGATATTAACAATGTTCTTATTATTTGATTATTCTTATCCTTTATAATGGGGGTGATAATCAAAGGAATGTGATAAATATATTATGTATCCATGATGGAAGACAATGATTTTATATGAATATAAATTATAATAATTGTCTTTTACGATTTTATGATATATATCAAACTTGACCAAAACATTCTCCTTGATAAAGTTGAACATTACTTCAAAAGCGTTTTGTTTCATAGGGATCACCTCAACCCACTTTCTAAACTAATCCATTCACGTGAGAACATGCATGTAATTTTAACTTTGATTCAATTTAAAAATACCAATGAAATCCAAAAACCCTATGTTAAAATGGTTTTGCAATTATTATTGGCTTGAGATAAATCGTTGCAAGTCTTAGCCTTCCAAAAAAATTGTTGGCGTGAACCCATTCATAAAAATATTTGAAAAGTGTGAGCCATTAATAGTGATATCTTATTATTTTTATTTTTATAAAAGATGTAAAGAAATGATCACTTTCTCTTTTTATGTGCTTTATCAAGACATTACAATAATAATCCATTAATATACTTTTTGAAAAGATTATTTTCTTAGATGATATATTTGGTAGCTCACAACTTGACTAATTTATTATATTTGGTATTTAAGTGTTTATTAAATTATATGTATGTTATAAAATAATCTATATTTGATTACCATTCGTCAATAGAGCCACATATATATATATATATATATATATATATATATATATATATATATATATATATATATATATATATATATATATTTCATATCCTTAAATTATTCTTTATTCACCACTTCTAATTCAACTTTCCTTTGATCATCAAATCCTTTTACAATCAATTAGAACATGCCTCGACCTCTAACTAAAAATGTGGACATGATATCTAAATCATATTCTTTCACTTTTTAAATCTATCATCTTATTTTCAAGTTGAGTTCATGTTGTTTCAAGATGGAATTGAAAGATGTGTTAGGGACCATAACTATGGTATGTGAATTTAGGATGTATAATATGAGATGCTTCATAACTTTTACCATAACATAAACATGTTTTTAAAATTGAGATTATTTAAGATCTTTATCTTTGAGAGGATAGGTCATGAAAATAATTGAATATTCTATTCCATATTCATTCTTCTAAATTAAAATGGCTAACAACGTGTCCTTAGAAGAATATTAATACATGATAAAATACTTCTTAAAACTAGACATACTAGCAATAACATTGGGGAATTAGTAATACCATTATTTATCTCATCAAATGTCTTATTACCATTGTTGATCCATTTAAAATACATTTTCCATAACATAATTTGAGCTATATTCTTAGTGAGTTCTAAAAGATTAGGTATAAATCTCCTCAGAAAATTTACCTTGCTAAAGGAGTGTGTCCCAAGTTGAGAGAGATAGTTGTTGGATTTATTTTACTCCTTAGAGATCAATATTTATTCCTTATTTTAAAAATACAAAATCTTAAAGTTTCCCTTCAGTGACTTTAAAATTAACTTCTTGCAAATTGATGAGATTTATAGAGCTTGACATCTATTAAAAACCATCTTGAGGTGTTCATAGTGGTCTTGTCATTTCTTAGACAAAACTATAATATTATCAAGGTATACCACAATGATTTGATTCTTAATATCACTAAAAACCATATTTGTATCCCTGTAGAATGGTGTACCTATGATAATGAGTCTAAACTCCATTTTCATGTATGTAGAAGTACCCTAAAGATTTATAAAGGCAGTTATATACTAGTCTTTATAAGATGCTTCTACTCGATTATATCTAAATAAATCTTCAAGCATAGGCATCATCTTATATCTAGTGACTACTTTTATGATTTGATCCATTATGGGTAGTGATTAGTTGTCTTTAAGAAAAGGTTTATTTTATATTATGAAAATTGACACAATTTTTTATTTCTCCACTCTTCTTCTTCACATGTATAATATTTTATATCTAGGTTGAGTAATGAATTAAAAATATTATCCTTATATCTAACATATTGTTTTCTTCTTCATATATTGTTCCAACAACTTTAGGGTTATAATGCCTATGTTTTTACCTATAGGGTTTGACTCTAGGTTTTAATAGATTGTTATACCTCATTTATTTTGACCTAAAATACTTTAGATCAACATAACACTAGGAAAGTATATATTTATATAGTTTTAACATATTAATGATCCTTTGTATTTCTTCATTAGAATAACATTTATTGATGTTCACATATATATTTTCTTCTACGATACCAATGTTTATCTTTTTATACTCTGTAGATCTTGTTGGTTATTTTTGAATTTTAATGTGTGTGTGTGTGTGCACGCGCACACGCGCGCACATGCACATACAAGAATTTGTATATATATACATACATATATTTCAAAGATACTATACCTTTCAAAATCTTTTTCCCCTTGAGCTGGAAGAGTCCAACATCTCCTTTCTTATCTTTAATCTCAGACTTATTTTTAGTTTCAGCATTAGTTTCACCTTCAACATTTTATTCTTTGGATTGGTATTGGGATTCTTTATATGTATAAGAAGTCCCTTAAAATTATGTATTTTTGAATTTGTTATCCTTTTCAAGGAAGGATATGATCTATTCATTATTATTAAATATTTTCAAATGTTTGTATTCATTAGGCACGCACAATTTTTAGATCATTTTTTGGTGTGTGTTTCCTTATCAATCCATGAAAGAATAATAAGTAAAGAATTTGATAAAACTAGGGTGTTAGCTCTTATATGTTATTCTCTATGGACTTTAGCTATTAATAAGGATTCAAAAGTTTAATGCAATCCCATACTTTTTTCTGATATTATTTTTAGGAAACCATTATTCACTTGATTATAATATTGTTTTATGATCAATGCATCATATCATTGAACTATTAGACTATTCATACCCATCTCATTTTAATTTGTAAACCAAGAAATAGAGCTTCATATTATGCAGTGTTGTTTTTGATTTCAATCTACAATTAATAAGAGAATGAAAATATTTTATTAGTCAGAGATATCAAAATAACTCTAGAGCAAACACCAATAGAATAAAAAATCCCATTGAATTAAATATTACATACTCATTAATATCAATTTTGATTATTTATGTCCAATTTATAAATAATTTTTAGACATCATCATGTAATTTCCCATTACAACATCCTCATATAGAATATCAACATGAGGATCATATCATTTTTATATCATGAATCTCATTTTGATCTTGAGTTACAACCTTTATTTCACTCATTTCACTAGGATCATAGCATGAGACAAATCCATCTATGTTTCACTACCTAGGTATCTATAGGAACTTATTTCTAATATAATTTCATAATTTAAAGGAATTACTACAACTAAGATGGTAATTTTTACTCTCTTTTGTTAGAAAGTATCTAAGTCTACTTGAGCATCTTTGATCTATATGACTAAGGGTACTTATTTATATTTCCATAAGGTATCATATACCAAAGGTTTTGGTTCATGTGAGGCCTAATGCATAAAAACAATTTATAGGCATTACACTATGAGAAGCTAAATAATATATGGTGTATTTACTAAGTTTGAAACATTTAATGAAAAGAGAGATGTAAAAGGATTCTAATTTCACAAATCTTAAAGTAGAGGTAGCCATAAAATTATATAGATGTGAATTTTTTTACATTAAAAAGATACATTAGGATGCATATTTATAGGTACGTAGTCTATCTACTATAATTAATCAGCCTAACCTGTCAAGTTGATATAGATTAGACTAAAATTTATAGTCCAAGACATTTGGATTTTATCTTTTTTACATGGCCTATTTTAAAAAATATGTAAAAATTAATAGAGGTTGAGGCTTTTGGATTCATATTATCCTGGGATGTATTTAGGTAAACCTTAGTAAGGAGTTAATTTATGATAACTAATTATATGATATGGCAATGAGGTACTTAATTTCCCCTATGTCTATTTATCCTTCAGTTGGTTGGGCAAAGGAGAACCTATAATAAAAATAACCTTTGTATAATTTTTTTTAATTTATTTCCTTATTCTTCATCTTCTCTTTATCATTTGGTTTCTCATATTCTTTCCCTTTCTTTACTTTATTCTTTTGATTCTATGAAATTATAAAAATAGTGAAGGAATAAATTTTCATCTCCTTGACTACATTGTCATGATCATCATAATCAAAAATCATACTCAAGCTATCCAATGTTATAATGTTCATCAATTTATTCAACTTCATGCTCTTGAAAAAAAAAATTGGTTTATTCATAACTTCACCATATTCATACGCATCCTTAGATTCAAGTACTATATTGATATAGGAATAACCACAACTAGAGGAACTTCAATGTATATTTTATGTTATAATGTTAGGAGGTGAGGATAGTTACCATTATACGGTACATATTTACTTCTCAGTGCATCTTCATATAAAGGATATATTGATTTTTTGGTAAATGTTTATTATAATCCAGAATGTCATTAGTGTGGGATTCTAATTTGAAATCTAGCCTTTGTATTGTGCAGGATCTTTCATAAACTTTATCTCCATGATTAGATCATATTAGATTTCAATAGCCAATACTTGATCATCATTTATATCTATCCCTTAGTTCATCCTTAAAAGAAAACATAAATTAGGTAGTTATGTATTGATAAATATATATATCTTATTATCTTTGGTGGGATTACCTGTGATCAAAATTTTGTTTAGTATATTGTTGAACTTAGCAAAAAATTATCTAATGGGCACATGATTTTATTTATTCATTTATGTCAAATTATAAATGAGGGAATGAGCATATTATGGTAGTTTGAATTAGATTTCAAAATTTAACTTCATTTTGTCTCAATTATGAATGGATCCTAGAGTGAGGTGATAAAACTATTCAGTAGTTCCATATTGCATAGTTTCAACAAATAATTTGATTGCCATATCTTCATGGTAAACACCAAGCATACCATATGTAATAGTAAACGTAGAAATATGTTCATCTAGATGTTTTTATCCATATCTAATGAATTTTTAAAAATTATTTATAGAGCCTTTAGGTATTTTCATACAATTGTCCACCAAGGATGAATGGTCTTATATGTAGATCCCAAGGTATTACAACCATGATTCTAAACTTTATAGTTTGAGGGAAAATAGTTTTAAAGAACCAATAATTTTATTATTAAATTTCCACATTATTATTTTACTTTATCTAAAATGGAATGTGTACTTGAAATTTTAGTATTTTTAGGTTTCTTTTATCTATTTCCTATATCTAGAATTAGTTAGAAATCATTTTTTTGTTGTAGGTCAAAGAATGGGTCTAATTTTCCTTATGTTTTACTTTCTTTAGTAAATTTATTCTCAACAAGGATGCAAAAATATTATTGTCTTGGAGTATTCAAGGGTTGAATGTATTTAAAAAAAATCTTACTAAAATATGTCTTGAGTTTTTTTTTTTTAAATGAGGATTGTATCTCTTTGTGCAAGTTCAACTCTATCATATTCTTCATCTAGGACTACTAAAACTCTTTGTTATTGAGTGGTACTCCCTCTATAATCCCATGAAAAATCTTGAATATAAAAATAAATGTATTCTTCACTATCTAAAACCCAATAAATATTTTATTGATTGATTAACACTTGATTTCATGATATGGTCATATATATGGAATGTGTGTTTTATGAGGAGCACAAAAAGGAAACAAAAAAGGTATCCCACCATGGTCACCAAAAGCTATTTCAAACTTATTTTTCATAGAGGCAAAATGTAGGAATTTTTCAACATTGAAGGGGACAAACAATACCTCCTCTATTTTGTGGGGAGGTTCCATTAATGAAAATAATAAAATATAGGGGAAAAGGATATGTACAATATGCACAAGAAAAATTATATTTAGGGTGTTTGGAATTGAAACTTAGAAAGAAGTGTGAAAGAGTAATAATGGAGAAAATAAATAAATATGTACATGCATAAATTAGAAAACTTGTATCTCACTTAGCATATAGTAAATGAACTCATAATTAAACTGATAGTTCAATATTACATTTATTAGTGTTAATAATTAAAAGACAAAATTGCATTAAATAAGGAAAAAACACATATCTTAAAAAAATAATTTGTTTGTGCAAGGTTCCACAAAAATATCTTTATATTTTCTTGGAAATAATAAAAAAGTATTCTTTAAATTTTTCTTTCTACCAAATTTCTTACATTGTCATAAATCCTTGTCACAATGAACTCCACTCCTATTTATAATGTATAGGAGGGCATAACTATTTTGTAACTATCTTCTCAAGCTATTTTTATAATTTAAATTTCTCACCTTTTTCACATAATAAGGTGAAAGTAACAAATTTTAAGTGAAATTAAATTAAAAAATGTAATGAAGAATTATAAAAAGAGAGATAAAAATAACAAGTCCTAGAGAGAGTTAGCTTGATTGATTGGATGTCCTTTTGTGTGGTCTGTGTAGGCACACTCTAATCTATAGAATGTTATTTATTCAATATGAAGGTCCTAAACTTATTCATAGCTACAAATATTTGATCTTGCTTTAACCTGATGGTGTCAAATAATCATATCAGCGACGTATCCATGACTTCTATCATCTCATCAATCATGTTGAAGAAGTTAGAGAGACATTTTTTAAATTTATTAAGGGCACAATGGATGGATGTCACTCAACTTATTCATTAATTACATGTTAAAAGAACTTGCTTTGTATAACTCATATTTTACCAAATTTTGAAATTTTTATTTCAAATTTATGTCTATGTATGGTTTATAATATTATTCTTTTATAAAATCACAGTGGATTACCCAAATGTATAAAAATATTTATCACTTCATATTATCACATTTTTCTCTTGTTGATGCAAGTTTTATGTACACCAAAGATAACTAGTTTTCATCCTTTCATTTTAGAATCATGAAGGTGACCCAAGGCATGAGTTTTATATTGTGATTCTCCTATATAGTCATGGTGGAATATCATGTCATGTAACGTACATCTCATTAATGTAATTTCACAAAACTATCCCAAAACAACACTCAAAACTAACCACAAGATGAATACTCACAATGATGTTATGTTATATTAATATGATCATCATAAAAAAAGGTCAAAATAAATGGAAGGGTAGAGTATAAAATAAGGTTTTAGATCTCCACTAATATATTATTTTGCTAAAACAAACACTTTCTAACTTTCACTATGAATAACCAATATTAATCAATTATAACATTCAATTAAATTTGAATAAACACAATGAAAAAGTATAAAGACTAATAAGTTATGAGTAGATTCTAAAAATATATATGTACAAGATAAATTTACCATGTAAAATAGAAAAAAATTCATTTAACTACAATAATTAATAAATATCATAGGCCATTTTAGAAAATAGTAAATTTTCACATCCATATACAATTTTTAGACATCATAGATTGTCTTATAGAAAATATTAGAATAGTAGAAATACTCAATCCATCCTAATCATAACAAAGTATATAAAACTAATTCAATGATCACTTAAATTAGTAAATATAAAACATCAATTTAAATTGAGCAAGAAAAAATATGAAAAAACTCACAAAACATCCTTTGTTATTTCTCAAGCTTACCAAGTTTCCCAAAGCCTTTCGTAATCAAATTGTCACAATACAATATATTTATAATAAAGAGAAGTCACTGCCATGATTTTTGAACAAATATTTTCATGTGGTCACACTTATTCAAAAATAATAAAATAAAAATAAGTTACTAGCTTTAAATCTAGTTGTAAAGTAAAATTATTTGATATAGAAGAGATAACTAAGAAAAATCTCCACTTTTAGGATACTTGGGCTTACCCTTTGCCTAAATTTAGACATTTTATAAGTTTTCGGTTGATCATGAAAAATATGATATTTTTATCCATTTCAAAATATGTTAAACTATAACATCCACCATGCAATTTTAGAATTTATGCTCACTATTACCTTACCTATCCAATTGTGATATCCATTGTTACATATATTTCATGCTCTATTTACTTCTCACTCTATGTGTTTATTTGAATTTTTAATTCAAATTTCACTAATTTATAAGATGACAATATGATAATCATATTAACTTTTGTGAAAAAAAAATATTACATTCACCTTTTAGATTTAGGTAATCTCAATGGTCTAGATTTGAAAGGTTGCTATGTGGATTGGAGGAAGTCTTTGAATTGATTTGACTTTTTTCAAATTCTTATCATGTGATAGGTTTCAAATTTAGCTCAGTGTGAATTAATAATTTATATCACCCATATGGAGGTATCATTAAACATGTAGTTCACAAAATTATTTTTCATTCCATTGTATATCTATAAACTTGTTGATTTATTCAATTGCCATTTTATACCATTTTCACCTTCACCCTTCAATCATGGAATTTTAATTTCATGGTTTCTCTTTTTGGTTATTCATAGCATGCTTGTGTTCAATCGTGACCCTTGACTCATTTCTTATTTACTATTTTTCATTCTTAAGTAGTGACATGTAACTCCCCTAATTGGTTTGCAATCATAGATTCTCATAATTCCCCAAACTCAAGTCCATATATTTATTCCTCCATATAAAATCCTATTGAGACACATGAAACCCTTCCATTTACCATGAATTTTTTGAGTACTATGTTTATAGATTCCACTTTTTCACTTTAGTTATTAATTTTTTTGACTTGGAGTATGACATGTGGCCATAATTGAGGTATCCTTGTGTGGTCCACCTTTCACTTACAATTTACACAGTGACCCACATGTTGTATGTTAATTTATTTAGATTCAACACAATATTTAAGTTCATTCTTGGCTTAATATCTCAATATTTTTCTTTTGGATGCATGGAATCTACTAATTCTCCTTTAGTTTGATTAAAAACTCAATGCCTATGAACCATTCACCTATCAAGATCCTGTGTTGTACATTTTATGATGTGATTTTTTATGCTATGATACTTTTTTATCTCTTCATTTATCATAACCAATAGTAATTAACCACATGTCATGTTTTGATTCAATTGGATTTACATAATTCAAAAAGTCATTTTTCATTATGATCAAAGGATTCAACGTGGCCAATTAGAATGAGGCAAATGGCCACCTATGATTGCTTCATATTCAAAGAGCATATAGAGTCCTCTTCATTGTATATAAATGATTTGTACAAATAGGTTCACCTAATTCATTATATATCATTCATTTGATGTCCACACATTCACCTACGCATGAATAATGTAGCACAAGTCACTTAATAAGAATATAGTTAAAAAATAGCCTTAATAATTCATGCATGAACAAGATACCATCAAAAATTTGGTTAAACTAGGTATGATCATCCCCAATATATGTGTTATTTTTTAAATCAAGGAGGAAATGGTTATCCATTTGTTTTTGGAGTGCCTTTTTGTGTCTAAGATCTTGGATTCCCTTTTCCAAATGTTCAATCTGACATCGGTGAGACCCAATTCTTTGTTTATTCTTATCAACTAATGGAAACCTCCATGGAATTTTCCTACGTTATAATTATTATGGTACTTTTCCCTCCCCCACTAAGTGTGTGGAGTCAGGAAGGAGAGTAAACTCACATCTTTCAATACAAGAGAAGCTACCAAAGGGCTATAGCCTCCAAGGTTTTGGGTGATATCAAGGAAAATTAGAAATATCTATATTTAAAAAATAAATCCCCCATATCTAATTAAATTTATTCCATTTTCAAGGACTAGAACATCTCTCCAACAATTAAATAAAACTCTCCTAATAATTTGGATAGAAGCCAAATACAGTGGTCAAATCCCCCAGACTCGTGGCTCAAATTAAACTTTGTTAGTGCAGCCAAAGGCAATACAGGAATTATAGGGGGATAATTATAATTGAAAGTAAATGGGCCATGGTGGTTGATTATGCAAGTTTAATGTGTATTCAAACTAATGATGTGGTAGAAGCTAGAGTAGTTTTCAAGGAATTCAATTGGAAGTCAAGTTGTAATTATATGATATCATCATTAAAGGTGATTCAATGCATATTATTAACTACCTAATGATAAAACCTAACCTATATGGATAATTCACAATGATATTTGTTATGCTAAAACCCTCCAGAGTAAGCTCATGGGCATTAAAATCATCCACACTTACATGTATGGAAATAAAGGTGTTGATACCTTCTAAAATACAAGGGTTATTGGTTGTTGTTTCAACACATGTAATAAGTAAGGGGACCTCCCCACCCACATAATTAAAAATTTTAATAATGATTATTTATCTAAATCAATCCCCTAAGAAGGGGTGTTATGAAACCATTAGAGTAATAATGTATAGTCCTGTTATATCTAATTGGACTAAGTTTGGCAATCCTCCTAATCATTTATCCACATGGGTAGTCACCTCAAGGCATGTCAATTTGGGTGTCATTAATTCTCTCTTCAAAATGGTGGTAGATGGTTTGATTAAACTAATATGTGAGTCTATTTTCATTCCAAGGATGAGTAAATAAGTTAATAAAATAATAGGAGGTGATAGAGATAAAATTGAGCCTATTACTTGTGATGAGGTCAAGAGCAATGCATCCATCTGGGATATCCTACATAGAGGAGGGATAACTAACTACATGAAAAATAATGTGGGTATAACCCCATCCTTTCCATATAATTCATTATGGATGATAATGATAGGGAAGTCCACTTATGAGGGATGACCATCACCATCTCTGAGGAATTCATTATGGAGGTCACTAGGATGTCCTATGAAAGAGAAAAATATTTTAATTAAAAATAAAGGAAAAGTAATATGGTTAAAGGTTTTTTAAATATTGATGATATACATCAAAAAAGAAAAATAAAGGTTATCTAAGGATAGACATTCCTTATCTATGGCCTATTGTATGTCTTCAAATCATGAAGTATATAATGTTGGAATAAAAATGTAGAATTATCTACTCCCATCATTTCATGTTCCTTAACCACTTTAAGGTGTAGGCTAAGATGAACCTACCATACTTCATTCTTATGTCTCTAGAATGTTATGTGGTAGCATATCAATCAAACTATTTTGAAGACATAATTCATCGGGATTTGATTTATTTAATTGTTAAGGTAGATAAGCTTTTGAAAGGAAAAGAGAAAGTGGAATATATAAGCAAAGGAATAATCTGACATGCAAGGTATCACATATGAACAATTATTCAAGTAAAAGGTTAAACTCAAAGGGAGGGGGAAAATTAGCTCTAGCTCTAGCACCAAGAATATTAAGTGACCCAAGATAAGTCCCAATATTGATGAGTCAAATCTTATCCCCTCTCCTTCACTAGGGAGGATGAGGAATCACATAATTGGGTTGAGGACAAATCTAAGGAAAAATGATTGAATAAAGGGTTCCAAGGCTATTTGGTTGAATAGGGTGAGCAAGAGTAGGTAATTTTAATATTAGGGAATAGTAGAATGAAGGATTTAGAGGCTAGGATCATCAGATTAGAGGATGAGGGATCCTTACATTTTGGTAATTAGAAGGAATTGATCTAAAAGATAGAGGAATCAAAGAGGTCCTAGAGAAGTTTTAGTCCATGAGTTGAGGATTGGTGAGGGAATAAAAAATTTAGTGTCTTGAATCTAGACCTAGATGAAGCTATAAAATAAGAGAACATTATAATCAAATGGGAGGAGGAGTAGGATCAATTTATGAAGGCCAAAACAAAATTAGGAAAGCATTTAAATAAGGGTAATGAGGCCAACTAAAATAAAAGTTCCAATAAGGAGAACATTGAGGTCTTGATAAAATCTACTAGGGGGAGCCTCAATAAATTCAAGGGCAATGTTGGTTTGGTCCCCATGAAGGTTGAAAATGAAGTCATTCCCAAGGATTTGGTTGATTACTTTAACTTTAAGGATCCCTTAGACTAATTGTGTCTTTCTGTAATGATGTCTATAAGTCTAGGGTTTTTTCCAATCTTTGGCATAAGTATGGTGACTTCTTGCTAGAAGTTGGTCTATAGTTTATTTTAGTTTGGGTCACCATGTCTTATCTTTTCATTATGTAATGGTTGCAAGGCCATTTAAAATATATCTATTTACCTTATCTAATAAAAAATAATATGTTTAAATTATGAAATTAAATATATATTAAAAAAATCATGTGATAATCTTGAAGAAACATTTGGCATTAATTAAATTACCATCGAATCATGAAGTTTTATTTTATTCCAATTGGTTTTCTTGAGGCTATGGTTCTATAGACTATTAAAATCCAATGGATAAATAATTGTCTACTCCAAATATAACACTTGAATAACTTATGGTCACATCATTATATAAATAATACCTATGAATTATTAAAAAAAAAAACTTAAAAAATAAAAGAGTGCAAGAAATATTCCCAATGTGATCACCATGTCATAGGATTCCAAAGTTTAAAAAATTCAGAATAAGGTGGCTCCATGGATTTGTGTAATTTATGAATGGGTTGTGGTGAACATAGGATGGGTGTAAAATTGAGAGCTATATAAATAAATCCCCAAATTTTAAATGTGAATTTTTAGAACTTAGGCTATGTATATGTGTGGCCACTAAGTAACTCAAGATTTTTCAAGGTTATTATGTGACCATTTGAATTAAAGCCTAAACTAAGTTTCCAATGTGAATTGAACTTGGAATGCATTATGAACATTCAATTTTTGTATATGTTCATAATTAATGTGGTCCATATTTATTAAAATTAAATTGGGTTTATTTATCACATCAAATTTAAACTTTTGTAGGAAAAAAATTTAGGTATTTAAAATCTAGAATATCTAATTTCACCTTGAGTAAATCCAACTGATCGTGCAATAAAATTTCACATCTTAAAAATAAATATGAACATTATTTTCATTTTTATCACATAACATACTAGGCCTTAACATATTATAAGATTCTAAAGTGTGTGTGAAGCTATTCGTTACTTTGGTTTTGAGTATTTTGATACGTCTCAAGAGAAATCACCTAATTAAAACTTTTTAAAGGGTATTATTGTTTTATTTTTTATTTTTTTATTTTATGGGAATGACTTTGGGTAAAGGCTTTGGTATTTCTCTACTGCAATCCATGCATCTATATCCTTGAAATATATGTATTTAGATCCACTATAGACCTTTATCCATTTCCAACAAGGTGTCCCTAGCCTTGATGAAGGTTTTAGTAACATAAATTTTATCACAAGCACTTGATCATGATTATGTTATCCCTTATTACCATTAATTGACATGTACACTTAATTCACACCTATTTCACCAATTTTACCAATCATAAGCACAAAAGGACTCATAATTTCATCATAAGTCCATATGGTGTCACATATAGAAATGATCTTACTACTAAAAACACCTACATACATCTATATGTTCTAACCTAAACTCCAAACTCAACAAATTTATAAATGGTCATGAACATCCAACAAGGACAGGAATGTCCAACATTCCTATCCTTGTTTATCATTACTATCCTTCCCTAAATTAATAGTCAAATTGGTAATCACCCCTAGGGCCTACCTTTAGGTTTATAAACTTCCTAATGGGTATTTATCTCTCTTTAACCACTGTAAGCACATTCAATTCAATTTTTTACACATATATGCACATCTTATAAATTCCACTATAAGGCTTACTTAAGTGCACATTGAGCTAAAGTTTCCTATAATTCCTAAATCACTTTACAAAAACTTCAGTCAATCATGAGCCAAGTATGAATTCATTTGTATGTATCCATAGCCAATCATCATCAAATTTAATATATAAACTTAGATGCATTCATATAGTCAATTGAGCATAATTGCATAAATCACTTAAGTGGGATAACCACATGAGGTTTTATCCCTATTTAGAAAATTGGTATGTAGGCAATTTTAAACACAATGGAGTGTTTAGGTCTAACTCAATCTCAAATACTAAACCATTTTTAATCCATATCATTTGTCTCTTTATGTCATAAAGTTATGATTTTCAACTTCAAGAATGCACATACAGGACTCACACAAAATTATGAAGATGAAATCAACAAAATAAGACCTAATTTTTAGTGGCACACCTAATTATTTTGTAATTTAGAGTTTTCAGTAAAAAATACAAAACCAATAGATAGGGACAATAGTGGTAGTCTCTCCTATCCTCTACTAGATGATATGTCTTTTAAGGTACTCAGGCATAATTTTCAAGAGGTTTTTAGGTTTTCTATAAGTCTATGTTTGTTCCTACATTATGATTTCTAGTTAAGATAGCTAGCAACTCAAAAATATAAGTTCATCTCTCTTTTACATAGTTTATCCTTGTTTGTTTCTATTTCTCTTAGTCCATTTTAGTGATTTATCTATAGTTTCTATTTAAAAGTGAATTTATAACACCTTGCATTATTATATTATATTTGTGAATTATAGTTAATTAAAATATTAATTCAAATTCATCATAAAACAAAATAATTGATCTAAACAAATTTAATATTAAGTCTATGTTCCATTGATGTTGTTTACTTTTACATATTAGATTACAACTTTGATTTTCTATTTTGTTGACCCTTAACCCTTATGTGATAATTATTAATTGATGCATCTCTATGATATCTTGTGTGTGTTTTATGATATTTTAACATGTACTTGTTTTGGACTTTAGCCCTATGTGTGTGTAACATTTGAACATGGCCCTTGTTTGTGATATTATTCATGTTTATGCATATTTTTAGGACATTTGAGCATGTCCTTGATTTTATTCATTGGATTATCTATTCTTTTTTATATCATATGTGCTTGTTGTGTGTGTGCTTGTTGAGATTTATGAGTTTGGTACATTCCATGATCCCTGCCATGCACTCAAAAAATACTAACATATTAATTATATGTGCTTCATTGATACATTATATAAGCCTTGCCTCTTAAGTTTTGTGTAAAATTCAAATCTTCCTATGCTAACACACTTTTCCATATGCTAAAATTTTCAATGATAATATCATTACTACACATGTTTCAATTTATTTTGATATGGATGAATTTATAGGAGAAATTACCTCACAAAAATGGGGGCATTTCAATGGGCTTCTCATGTATGAGATAAGCCATTTTCTGAGAGCAAAAATAATTTTTGGAACAATCATAGTTTCAAAGATGTAAAATTCAGTTATTGGCACATATTATGGGCAAATATTCCATTTCATATGTACTCCTATTTTAATTTTGAAGAGCCAATTCACATAAATTCTAAATATTCAAATAGAATTTATAATAATCATTCACCTATAGTATCAAATTCTAAAATTATAATGGGGGCATGATATAGTTTCATGCCACATTATGCATTCAATTTTACTAGCTATAAAAATGGTAGGAGCATTGGTTCACTCCATTATGTTGTCATCATGCTTTAAAAAATCATAATGTATCAAAATATTTAAATTAAATCTACAAGCCATCTATATTGGTTGATTCAATTTAGTTACATAGTGCATAACTTAAGGTTCATTGTGCACTCTAGTATTATATATATTAATTTATTAGGATTCCAACCCATTTCACATCTTGGAGTTAAAATTAATGATATAGATAAATTGAGGTTAAAACTCCCTTAATGATTTTTATTTTCACTCTAAAAGAACAAATGCAAGTTGGGGTTTAATCACCCCCAATTTTTCTCTAATGGTTTAATTAACAGACCATCTTCTCCAAGTGATTTATGGGAGGTAATAATTATTCAATGCTTTAAATAAGCATCATCACCAATAAAATTTATAAAAAATAGCATTGATGTCACACATATAGGTGTATTCATTCCATACTATCATTTCAATTTTCAAATTGTCAAAATGAAAACAATTTAAAATTTTAGAAAAGTTCATTTCAAATTACAATTTGTCAAATTTCAATCAAAGATTCAGCTACTCAAATTCAAGTTTTCAAATTTCATTTTACAAAGGAATGAAAATAACTACTTCATGTTACTTCATGTGTTTTTAGTGTTTTACAAATTGTACGGTGCCTTCCATGATTGAAGTATGCAACCCAAATATAATGTGTGTATTACACACTAATGTATAATTTTCCTTTAATATGATCAAGTATCCATGACAAAATATTTATGATGAATTTCAATTAATATTTTAATTAATCATAATTCACATAAATATAATAGAATAATTTAGTGTGTTATAAATTCACTTTTTAAATTATTGAAATAGATAAATAAAAATAGAAATGAACAAGGCTAGACAATGAAAATTAGAGATGAAATTAGTTTTTCTAATCATCAATTGACTAAACTCGAGAAAAGAATGCATAAAACCCAAAAATCTTCCAAATAAAAATTCTTGAGTGATTTCAAGGACAAAAATTCCCATTAGGGGACAAAAGTAATTTCCACCATTGTGCATGTCTTTCATTTTTATCTTTTATATAAAACTATAAATTTTAGAATATTTGGGTGTTACAATGAAAATTAAGCCTTCTTTCACTAATTTTTTATTTTAAAATGTGATAAATCCCTATTTTTTGCCTTATTAAAGTTGAAAACCCTAAATTTATGACATAAGGAGATAAGTGATATGGAGTAAAAATGGGTTATCGATTGAGGTTGTGCTAGACCATAACACCCCACTATGTTGAGTGTTGCCTACATACCATTTCTCTGAAGAGGAGTTAAGTGTCATGTAGTTCTCCCATATAAGTGATTTTCATAATTGTGATCCTTTTATTATATTAATGGATCTAGAATCATCTTGAATAATTGATCAAGTGGGATTAAACATGCACAAAACTAGTTTAAAACTTGTCTAAAGACTATTTAAAGTGCTTGGAACATGATTTGGAAATAATGGGGAAATTTTTCTCAATATGTACTTGTGTCAATAAGTCTTTTGAATTGAAATTTTAAATTATGTAATAAGTGATTTAAATTTTTATTTACATAAATATCATCGAGATGACAACATTATAGGAAGCCTAAGAAGAGGATGAACTTAGTGAGGTTTAATTTGAAAAAATGATCATTGATGGGAAACAAACAAAATCATTGGATAGAGATAGGATCAATGGCCATTGATGTCCTCCTTTGTTATGTCTATCCCCTAAGGAAACATGTAATGATTTAGATTTAGACTAAGTCCTACATATGAATAGTGGTGTTTTTATCAATCATAACCTTTTTATGTGCAATACATGATGCTTACAAGATAGAATAGGTCATATCTTATACTTTAGATAGGGTAGAATAATAAAATAGTTAAAAATTAAATATACAATTTAATTAAGGATAAAAATGGGAAAAATAGGCATGATCAAGTATACGTGACCAGATTTAGGTTACTACAACCCCTAGTCTAGAAATGAAATTATGAGATTAAAGTAAAGTTATACCTTAGAGTGTAAGAGATACTTTATCTTTTAGATGCATAATCCAATCATGGATGGCATCATACAATATAAAAAACCTTTAACACATGAAGTATTTATTTTGTTCCTTTGAAAACTAAAATCTAAAATCTTTAAATTGAACATTTAAAACTTTGCTTAGACTTTGACAATTTACAATTTGAAATGAACTTTGCTAAATTGAAAATTGCTTGTATTATGAGAATTGTAAAATTGAAATAAGAGTATGTAATGAATACACTTGTATATGTGAAATCAATTTTACTTTTTGTGAATTTTCTTGGTGATGATTCTTCCTTGGAGAATTGGAGAATTAGTTCCTCCCATGAAACACTTGGATAAGATGGTTCCTTAGCTAAACCATTAGATAAAAAATGGGGTGGTCAAGCCCCAAATTGAATTTACTCTTTTGAAATAAAAATGATACTCATTGAGGGATTTTAAACCTCAATTTATCTCTATCAATATTTATAACCCAAAGTTTTGAAATGGGTTAAAATCCTAACATATTTGCATATATAATGTTGGAGTCCCCAATTTATGAATTATGCACCTAAACTGAATCCACCACTAAAGATTCTTATAGATTCAATTGCAACATTTTGGTTTTTCTCTAATTTTTGAAATCATGGTCACAAGATAGTGGAGTACACCCATGATCCTACCATATTCATAGTTTTAAAAATATGGCATAAAATTGTAGCATGCCTTATTATAATTGTAGATTTTGAAATTGTATGTGAATTTTTATTATAACTTATATTTGAAACTTTAGAACAATATGAATTTAATATTTTAAAATTAAATATTAGTGTATTGTAATGGCATATGCGCCCATAATATTTGGAATAAATGAATTTTACATCTTTGAAAATGTGATTGTGCCAAAACTTTTATTTTTATTTTTTTAGAATGGTTTATATCATGCAGGATAATCCCATTGAATTTCCCCCATTTAAATATGAGGTTATTTCTCCTAAAAATTCACTCATCTCAAAATAAAATATAACTTGAGACGTGTACTAAAGATGTTATCATTGAAAATTGTAACATATAGAAAATTGTGTCAGCATAGTAAAATTTGAATTTTGTATAAAACTTAAGAGGCAAGGCATATAAAATGTATTAATGAATCTCATGGAATTATTATGTTATTATGTTAAGAGTTCATGATATGGATCATGGCACTTATCAAACTCATCAATCTTAATAATCACAGACAAACAAACACAAATGATAAAAATAAAAATAGAGGGGCCAAGGTCCAAGATCAAGGACATGTTCAAATGTCCTAAAAAACACATAGACATGAATAATGTTACAAACTAGGGACATGTTAATATGCCACACACACATAGGGACAAGGACCAAACTAATTACATGTTTAAATGTTGCACGAGACACAATATCTCATGGAGATGCATCAATCAAGTAATTTCATATAAGGGCCAAGGGAAAACACAATAAAAAATCAAAGTTGTAATTTATTATGTACAAGTAAAAAACATCAATGGAACATATAATTATAAAAGGTAATCTACGTGTTGCATATGCCATGTGATCATACCCTAATAAATATCATGTTCATGTACACTATTTAATCTATAAATATTAATAAGACATTTTTAAGTAATATGAAATCCAAACAGTATGAGCTATATAATGATAACACCTACATATTTTCACTTTTATTTGCCCCTAACTTAATAAATTCCAATGGGTAAAAGAGAGTCCAATATCTTAATCTATAAAATGTTTGAATGTTCTACACAACACTTCATATATACCTATGAAATGCATGTGTGATATAGATATAATATGTTATTTAATAATCATGAGATAAATAATATATTGTAAATATTTAAACTAGATTGATAATACTTGATGTGTTGTAGTAACCTAAATCTGGTCATGAATACTTAACCATTCTTATTTTACCCATTTTTATGCTTGATTAATTTATGTATTTAATTCATACATATTTTTATATTTTACCATATTAGGCCTAAGAGAGGACCTATTTTATCTTGTAACTATCATTTATTGTACACATAAATGTTATGATTACTAAAAATACCACTATTCATTTGTATACCTTAGTTTAGACCCAAATCCCAACATGTTTCCTTATGAGATAGAAATGATAGATAGGGACAACAATAATTGTGGATCTTTCCCCTATCCATTTATTTTATCCATGTCTCACTAATGATCATATTTTCAAATGAAACCCTCCCTAAGGTTGTCATTCTTGTTTTTAAGCTTCCTAGCGTGTTGTCATCTCAATGAAATTACTATAAATACACATTCAAATCACTTATTACATAATGAACAATTTCAATTCAAAAGGATTATTAACACAAGTGAACATTAAGAGTAAGTTCCTTATTCTTTCCAAATCAAGATTTAAGCACTTCAATTAGTCCTCTACCAAAATTTCAAATAATTTTATCCCTAATCCTGAATGATCAAGTATTCAATCTGATTTTATATGCATTCATATAGTCAAATCAGCACATTTCATAAAGCACTTATATGGGATAATTGCATGAGGTTTGATCCCTCTTCAGATTCTTTGTATGTAGGAAATACTCAACACATTGGGATGTTAAGGTATATCAAAACCTAAACCACTAACCCATTTTAACTCCTTCATATCATTTATTTCTTTGTGTCATAAAATTAGGTGCTTCAACTTCAAGAATACACATAATAGGTCTTTTCCACAATTTTAAAGGTGAAATCAATGAAAGAAGGCTTAATTTTCATTGTCACATCTAAATATTTTGAAAGTTTCAATTTTTTATAAAAATATATAAATGGAATATAAGGACAATAGTGGTGAACCCGCTTATCCCATACATATCATTCTTTTCATTGAAGGCATGCAATCACATATTATGGAAGGTTTCTGAGTTTTCTACATTTTTTATGTTCATAAATTTAGTTTTGAAATTCAGTCAATTGATGACTCAAAAATCTAAGTCCATATCTCTTTTTTATAGTTTATCTTTGTTTGTTTCCATTTTTATTTATCTATTTTAGTCATTTACCTTAAATTTGTTATTTACAATTGAATAAGAATCACCCCACATTACTCTATTCTATTTATGTGAATTATGCTTAATTACAATACTTATTCAAATTCATTATAAACATTTGGTGAACTCATTTATTTTTTGAATATTCTCTGACCCAAGGTCTTCCTTAGTGTTCCAACCTTCTAGGATTTCAATATTTTTATATTAGGGTTTTTTAATTTTTTATCTTAAGGTTTCAAAAAAAACATTTTTTACATTTTTCTATTATTATAATTTGGAAATAATATCATGGATATAGTGGATGAGTAACTTTTGTTTCAAGCATCTATAGTAATTATGGCATGTTTTATTCCTTTAATCAAGAAAATCATTCATAATCATGTAATAAAATGAATAAAATTACATAAATATTAATAATTTTAAAATTTGAAGAGTAAAGTATAACATGGGAATAAGATCAATCATATATTCAAGATGTTATAATGTCTTCTCTTATTCTTCAATATGGTAATAACTACTTTCCCTATAACTAGGTCCATGTTATCACTATCCCACAAGGTAATTTGAACCATCATATAGTGTCAAATGAAGGTAACCAACATGTCCCACCATATCCACCTCCCATATTTCCTCTTCATAATGTTTATATTCATATTCAATCATAAGTACCTAGGGTTTATATTTTTTAATCCCTTTATGATCAAATCATCACTATGATAAAGTTGATGGAAAAGTTTAAAAAGCAAAATCAATATTTTAATTCAAAAATCACATCATTAGAACATAATAGCACACATAAAGAGAATATAGATTATGTTAATTTTAATCATATATTTACATGTTATCTATCAATTTTTTTCTTAACAATACTTCTTATCAATATTATATGCCAAAATAGAATATTATACAACTAGTGATCACAAAAGTGAATAAAAGGCTATTAAGAGTCCAATTGAAATTTTAAGAGAAATGATTCTATAGTCATATAAAATGTCACTTGAGTGCAATGAGTGTGACTTGAGACCACCCATCCATAGCTTAACCCTAAACCTATCTCAGGGCCTCTTTCAACCCTTATCTAGATTTCATATGGGCACTAGACATCCCAAAATCAGTCCCAGACCTTCCCCTAGGGAGCCAAGCCCCTAGTGCCTCAGGTTATGCCACCTAGACACTAGCGTGGTTCTTTAGACACTGGTGTACTATGCTAGTGCCAAGGTACAATGCTAGTTTCCCTTACCTAATTTTAACCCCAACATATATATTTTCAATTCCTAAGACACATAGGGTCAACCTAGACTTATTTCACACTCCACACAAGAATTAGAATAATATATACATGAATTTTAGAACTATATCCACTAGATGTAAACTAGATGAAAATAATTATGAACAAACTCAAAAATAGTTGCACAAATCAAGGTCATTAATCCTTATTCTACCCTACTACTACATATAACCATCTACAACATTCTTAAACTTAAATTACTCAAATTTTCATTCTCAAGCACACTTAAAATAGTCAAGTAGACACTCTTACTATCATTCACTTGCACTTGCACCAAGCACTTAGGTGGGATAGCTACATTGGTCTTGATCCCTCCTTAGAGTATTGGTATGTAGGCAACTCTCAACATAGTGGGGTGTTAAGGATGTCTAGCCTACCTAGCTAACATTACACTTTTTCTATTTATACCATTCAAATACCACAAAAACATGGAGGTCTAACGTTTTTCTCCTAAATCAATAAAAAATAGTGTACATATAATTAATTGAGGCTCATCCACACAAGTAAAGGCAGGTCAAATTTAGTTGGAGGTGCACCCAAAAGATTAGACATTTTTCTACACAGAGGACATTAGTGCTAAAATTAGGACATTATCACCCTGCACTACTATCCAAGATATAATGCTACTATCTGGGAGGGTTTTTGACACTTAGACCTTATTTATGACACTCATATCTACTTTTATACCAATTTTTAGCCTTTAGATCATAAGTCTCAGTTAGTTTCTAGCTAAATACTTATTTATGTCATTCATTACTATTTTTATAAATTATTAGATTAGGTTAGTTCTTGAACAAATTAGTGGTTGTATTTATTATATATTTATACCCTAAGTTACTATACTCTTACCCTTTAAAAACTTAGGGTTTATATTCCATAATCCCTTAAAAGTTAAATCATTTCATAAACCCAACTTACTTTGAATAGTGAAATAAATCCTAACCCTAGGGATTATGTTTCTAGCCTTCTAGGGCTCATATTCAAATTTTAAATCCCTAATTTTCTCTGATGTATATTTCATATAATCATGATAATAATGACAAATGAATTTTATTACTTTATTATGCAAATGTTTCTAGCTTCTCTTGCATGCTTGTTTCCTTTCATTTGGAATGAATTCAAAGATGATATAAACACATATATACATGAAGATTTAAATTAGTTCAAATATATGTTATATTTCATTATTTCTATAGCATGTTATCTATGTCTTATATGAAATTCAATTAAGAATCAAATATTTACACACATATAGAATATAATACATAAGATAACAAACACACTACCTAAAATTAACGAGTATCCTTTAGATTATTTTTTCTCTTTGGTTCATTTTGATTCCTTATCTATCACTATTTGACATAATAAAACATCAATGTTTCTGCGTATCCCTCCTACTTCTTATCCCTACACATCTAACTACTATCCCACCTCTAATACCAACTTTATGCTTGTAGTAGAGTCTGTGGTCCATGATACGATGTCCACAAGTGGTCTTAAATCATGAAAGGTTAGCCAAATTCATCGCTATAATTTTTTCAACCAAAGTAATTATTCTTCATCGATAGTTTCCATTTTAGATCTCCCATAACATTCTAACACATACAAAGATATTTTGTATGCAGAACTCCATGATACTAAGGTGCCTCATATAGTAGATCCAAATTATGTTATTTCTATAATTAATACTATGAAATGAACTAAAAATAATATTTCATTCAAAAAATAAGATATCCCACCTTAGCACATCATATAGATTACATTATGAATTAATGAGGCAGGTGTCAAACGAGTGTTAATTGATAATGGATTAAGGTTGAACATTTTTAATATCTCTTTTATCAAAAAAATTAACATAAATTCTAAGGATTTGGATCCTTCTGATATGAACATCCAAGGGTTTGATAATATTTCACACAAAGTTTTGGGTCAATTCACACTAAACCTTACATTGAAACCTAAAACACTACCTAAAACATGCCAAGTTATACCTAATGATCTTAATTACAATATCTTTCTTGGGAGACCTTGGATTCATGATATGCATGTAATTTCATCAACTTTGCATGTATATTTAAAGTTTAGCTATAAATATCATATCTACACATTCCCTACGGATCAAGAACCATTCAAATATTATTAGCATATAGAGCTTTCACACAATTATATTCCTCACATGGATTTTGCTATAGCACCCCCATTATACTATACATAATTCATGTATAACTCCCTTAGACACCTTTGGAGTACATGATAATAAATTACTTATTTATTTACACTGATATATTTCAAAAAAAATGGGTTACACAAGATAGGGCCTCAAAAACCATGAACAAGGAATTATTAATCCTATTGAGGCATATGATCAACAAGGCAGGCAAGGACTTAGATATCATGATAGCACATCTAATGCCAATTATTCTCTCCATTATTCTTAGCATATAGTGTTTTTTCCACCCATTCCATGGGTAGATAGTATAGTAATCATGTTTCTACACTATCAATTATTTACCCTAATCTTATTGATAATATTGTTTCCCTAGATTTAACTTCTTTTAAAAAATTTGCTAATGATGAGGCTCTCTTAAAATTATTAGGGTCATATGAGGATATCCATTCCTTATATTATAATAATAGTTTTCCTCATTCCATAAATGTCCAGACATACTTTAATGAGTTCTCAAATATTTTAGATGATATTTCACTTGACATAAATGGTACAATCCCTATAGTACCTTACATTGTTGATCAATCTACATTAATTAATGAAGAGATAGTTGATTTTAATTATGGCACTAAAATTTATCCTCATATCATATGATTAGCTATTTCTTTATGTAATGATTAAAATACATATATCAATATATTTTAAGGGACTTCCCTAAATTTTTCACTTAGGCTTATTCTGATATGCCTAACATTGATCCTTTAATCACAATACAAAGGATTACACTCTATCTCAATGTAAAGTCAGTTAAATAAGAAATTCAAAAAATGCATCCCAAGGTAGCTCTTTTAGTCAAAGATGAGATCTAGTGGCTCATTGATGCTAGTTTCATTTGACTAGTTGTTCATTCCCAATGGATTGCTAATATTATCTCAATTAATAAACCTAATGACCAAACCTGATGTTATTGTAGTTCTAGAGAATTAAACAAAGCATATCCTAAGGATTATTTTCCTCTACCCAATATTTATATGATAGTGGATTCCAAAGCAGGCTATGAAATGTTGTCTTTCATGGATGGTTTTTTTGGTTATAATCAAATTAATAACACTAAATAAAACTAGGAAAAAACTTCTTTTACTACATTGTGTGACACTCTCTTCTATATAGTCATGATTTTTGGATTAAATAACATAGGAATAACATACCAATAAACTATGATCCATATTTTTCATAATATCATTCATAATATAGTTGAATACTATGTCAATATCTTGCTTGTAAAATCAAAAGAGTGATAACACCATGCAATAGATTTACTACAAATTTTTGAAAGATTGAGAAAATGTAATGTACTACTAAATCTCAATAAATGCATCTTTTAGGTTTCATCTAGTAAACTTTTGGGATTCATAATATCCCAATGTGGTAAAGGTCGATCCAAATAAATTGAAAGCTATGATGGACATGCCTCCTCCTACAAACTTAAAGCAACTTTGATCCTTATAGGGTAAGATTTAGCAAATACATCACTTTGTGGCACAACAAGTAGATAAGACTCAATCATTCACCAAATTAGTTAATAAGGGTATAAAATTTAAATGGGATATCATATGTTAAGAAATTTTTGATGCACTCAAACAATAAATGTTGAACCCACCTATACTAGTACCACCAATACCTAACAGGCACTTCTTCTCTACCTATCAGTGTTAGATCATGTACTTGATACACTCTTGGCACCATATGATGATCAACATAAAGAGTGAGTTATTTACTACATCAGGCATACACTTATTGAATATTGGCAAAATTATCCATTAATATAAAAATTATGTTTGGCACTTGTATTAATTACTCAAAATCTCTGGCATTATATGATTAATAATTAGACATAAGTTATTACAAAATTAGATTCTTTAAAGTTTCTTACATCAAAACTACATCTCTCAAGTTGTATCACAAAATGGGTCATGTTACTCATAGAATTTAACCTAAATATTATCTTATAAAAATTATTAAAGGGATATATAATCATATATCAATTAGAAACATCACCATTATTAAACATAAATCTCATCAATGATGATTTTCATGATGACTTCACAACTTACAATACTACTTTTAACACATGGGCAATGTGCTTTGACAATTCTAGATGTGCATCAAGTGTCGGGGTAAGAATTATTTTCATCAACCCACTTGGGCACATAGTACCCCTTGTTTACCACCTCAATTTTTCATGTACAAAAATTATCATAAAATACAAGGCCCTTATCCTTGGCCTTTAATCAACTCAGGCTCTCTAAATAAAATCAATGAATGTTTATAGGGATTCATAATTGGTTGTCAATTAGGTTATATATGTCTACCCAAAAAAATAACACCTCATTCCCTAAAATAATATGGATCAATTATATAAACTCAATTTAAATACTTCTATATTGAAAGCATTCCTCAAAAAGATAATCATCATGTCGATGCAATGGCCAGTGCATCATCATTGATCCCCATTGACATCAATTATGACCAGACTATCTTCACTATCAAATGATTACAATAACCATTGGTATCCCATTTCGACCTCATATCTCTAAAAAATTTATCCACCATGCATAGTAAAACATAATCCAAATGGTTTTTTGATATATACAATGTTCTACATAAATCTATTACACTGGATACTTTCACCAGGAATGATAAGCATAAATTATAGAGAAATGCCCTCTATTACATCATCATCAATGGGACTTATTCAAATTATATTTTGAGGGACACTTACTCCAATATCTAACAACTGATGATGCTAAGTTGGACATTATCCAAGTACATAATAGTGAAATTGGTGGCCATTCTCGTGGTAAAATAATATCACATAAATTAATTTGGTAAGGATATTAGTGGCCAACCATGGAACAAGAATGTCAAGAATATGATAAATTATGTGTCCATTTTTAATGACATGGTAACCTACACCATGTTCCTTCATAAAATTTATAACATACTACATCACCATGGTCGTTCATGTTATGGGGATTTGATCAAATTGGTAAGATAAATCTAGAATCCATAGGAGATCATAAATTCATTATTATAGCTACAAAATACTTTAGAAAGTGGGTGGAGGTCATTCCATTACAATATAAAAATGGAGAATATATATGTCATTTTCTCATGACCAACCTTATTTCCAATTTTATCCTACCATCAACCATAGTTATAGATAATGGAACTTATTTTAAGAAAAAATAGTGAAGAAATTTTGGGCTATATACAAGATCTAACACACATTCTCTACTCCATACTATCCACATGGTAATGGCCAAGTAGAAGATACAAAAAAGATAATAAATAATATCCATGATAAAATGGTTACCAAATTTGGTAATTATTGGCTTGATTAGCTAGTCCATGCACTATGGACATACCGCACTAGTATTCACACATTAATAGGAGCTACTCCTTATTCATTAGTATATGGCATAGAATTAGTTATCCCACTAGAATTAGAAATCCCATCCTTATGGGTATCCCTCAAATGTATTATTAAAAATGATAAGTAAAAATAAAGAAGTCTCTTTGAATTATAATAGTTTGATCACACATGCATAAATGCCACATAACATCTCAGAGCATACCATAAATGAATCCAGTAGGCCTATAATAGCCATGTTCATAGCAGAATATTCAAAGTTAATGATTTTGTCCTCAAAGAGATCTTAGAAATATCAATGCTAAAGAAGAGACAAAAGGCAAGTTCAAACCAAATTGGCTTGACCCATATATAATAATCAAAAAGCTTATCCCAAAGGTATACCATCTAGTTTCACTCAACAGTAAGGTTATCAAAAACCCATTAAACATCATGCATCTATGAAAATTATATACATAAAAAACTCACATTACATGTGTATATAGTTTCATTTTCATGATTTCTTGTACATATCTTATATATTTAGAAAACAAAAAAATAATATAATATGTTCAAAATACAAAAACATTCAAATATTGCTAAAAAAATACAAAATTTAGATTGATTACATATCCATGTTTACATTCTTTTTATACTAATCAGGTATTATATTATAGTTATCTTAGTGTAATTAGTTTTTATCATACATGCATGCTTCACTTGTTCTCTTCGAGTGTTTGTAGATTCTTACAGGACTCAAGTCCATCACATAGATCTAGAGTTGATACTATCTACCTATTGGGGGCACATGCATAGATATATTAATTCAACATGTATATATTCACCCATTGGGGGCATCTTATACACATCTTCTTCTTTGCCAAGTTATATCATTCTATACTACTCAAATTTTTGTTGACTACTACTAATATATACTCATTTTATGTACATTTTTCCTTTTATATAGATTTTTACCACATGTTCATGCATTACTTTCATTTCTAGCTTTCCTAGTTTAGAATTGATTGTCTCTTTATTTTTACATATATTTAAGGGAATTTGAATTTGCCATTATTTTACAACTCTATAACATTTTATTTCATTGTATGTATGCTTTTGACATTTGTCCATATCTTTGTGTGTGCCTTCTTCATTGTGTATGTAGACATTTGAATATATCCTTCTATGTGGTTCTATGTTAATTTGCTTATTGTTTACGTATGTAGACATTTAAACATGTCCTTGTATGTATTTATTTCTAATATTTAGTACATGTGCCTACTTTTCATGCCTCATGTGTGTGATATGTATGATTTCATGTATATATTATAGCCATGACACTTGTCTCTTACTTATTACACTTACACCTAGGTTTATATGCCATGAGTGCTATCATGCATCTCCTTGTTCTCCTTGGATTCCTTGATGGACATCATGCTCGATCCCCCTAGGTAGTTACTCATATTATTCTCAGATTATGTAGTTCATACACATGATTACATTATTATATCTATCTTGAAAACCTTGTGAATGTTAGATATAACATACATCGTAAATTACTAACTTATGCTCAAATTATCTTATATTATGATGTCATGTATACACATTTTATTTGTTTACTATGAATATATCATATGTTTTTATCCTAACATAAACCATGCATATATTTTATTTTGAGGACAATTATTGCATAACTTTAATAACTCTCCTCAAAAGAGGGGCATTCACAGGGGTTTTTCATAGAGATCAAGCCATCTGAGTAAACTTAGAGTACAGTTTCTAACACAGAGACATAGAATTACAAAGATCAAATTTAAGAAAACATAGTGAAAAATAGTTAGACACATCAATTTAAGTTTAGATAGAAAAACATAAAAGGACATTAGCTCTAAAATTAGGACACTAATTATTACTATCCAAAGTATAACACTATATTCCAATAACCCAAAAATAGGAAAATCTAGATTTGACATAATAACACAACATTTAAAACTAGATTTATATAGTTTCAATCATAGGTTATCATGTTTGATCCGTTTATGCTTAGATTTACATAAAATAATACCAAGTTTGTTCAAATTGAGGGCATCATATGTGGCATGATCACTCTCATTTTAGTTTTAGATACACAAATAGATTTCTATAACTCGGTCTAGAATTCATATGCACAAATAATAGAATTGGGGTCATGTGCATGACACATTATTTTCACATGATCAATTTTACACCAACTCATCTTAGATGGATGGAAAATTCCATTTCATTATCTATTTTGTACACATCATACACCATTTTCACCAGGTACCATACCAAATTGATGCCTTATTCCATCTGAAGTGGTTGGCATTTTTGTGTAGTCCCTAAGATACGTTCTCGAGTGCTCAAGAGGTCCCTTAGCCATTTTTTATTTTAGATTTTCTAAATGGCCCCAATGCCATCTTACACATTTATAGTTACATTGTGTAGTTTTAGTTACATATGCATACACTATAGATGGGTAAGCAATGATGGATTCATAGCCTACTTGATTTATTGAGACACCTACATAGGAGGGTTGGACAAGCCATTAGTCTAATCTAAGTTATTAATAGTGTATGATCCATTGAAAAGGGGTGGGTAATTATGGAATCAAAAATATATTGATTTATCGATCCATCCACACCTAGGGATTGATTAATCCATCAACTTAGTCCAAACTATTTACCATTTTATCACTCTCTACATACATACATAATATGTCACCAAGTTTTTACATTAGTTTTCATGCCCAATGAGGTGTATTCATTCCTTTCCTTTCCATTTTATTTATTTAATTATTTTTATCTTTGTTTTTAATATTATTTAAGGACTAATTCATCCATGTTTCATTTTTAGGATATACAATGGAGGATACTTCACATACTCAAACCCAAATTCATAAGCTTCACCTCAAAAGTAATTCTAGGTATGTTTTTTTTTCCCTTTATCCTAGTAAATTCACTTTATTGTGTTTCTAGAACAAAGGGAGGAAATGTAGTCATATAAATGTCATTTGAGTACAATGAGTGTGACTTGAGACCACCCATCTTTCACTTAACCTTAGACCTATATAAGGGCCTCTTTTGACCCTTATCTAGATTTTATGTGGGCATTACACTTCCTTAGACATCCCAAAATTAGTCCCAGACCTTCCCTTAAGATCCAAGCCTCTAATGCCTCAGGTTATGCCACCTAGACACTAACACAATTATTTGGACACTAATGCACCATAATAATGACCAAGTTACATCACTAGTGTTCCTTGCCTAATTTCAACTCCAATAGATATATTTTGAATTCCTAAGACACCTAAGGTTAGCCTAGAACTATTTCACACTTTGCATAGGCACCAAATCAATATATATATATATATATATATATATATATATATATATATATATATATATATATATATATATATATATATATATATATATATATATATATATATATATATATATATATATATATTATCGTTTTATCTATTAAACAAAAATTAAACACTTTGCATAGGCACCAAATCAATATATATATATATATATATATTATTGTTTTATCTATTAAACAAAAATTAAATGCAAATACTCATGAACAAACTTAGAAATAATTATACAAATCAAGGTCATTAATCCTTATTATGACTTACTATTGCATATATCCATCTACAACATTCTTAAGCTCATATTAATTAGATTTAAAGTCTTAAGCACACTCAGAACTCTAAAGATCATACCCATACTAACATTCACTTTCACTTGCACCAAACACCTAGGTGGGAAAACTACATCAATCTTGAACCTTCCTTAGAATATTGGTATGTAGGCAACTCTCAACACAAGGGGGTGTTCGAGATATCTAGCCTACCTAGATAACATCACATTTTTGTTATTTGTGCCACTCAAATACCCTAACAATGTATAAGTCTAGGGTTTTACTCATAAATCAATCAAAAATACTACATAGACAGTAAGTCAAGGTTCATCCACATAGGTACAAGTAGGTCAAACTCAACTAGAGGTGTACCAAGAAGATTAGATAGCTTTCTACATAAATAACATTAGTGTTGAAAGTAGGACACTAGCACCTTGTGCCACTATCCAAGGTATATTTCTATTATCCAAGAGGGTTTTTGACACTTGGACCCTATTTATGACACTCAAATCTACTTTCACACTAGTTTTTAGCCTCCAAATCTTCCATTTCAATCAGTTTACATCTAAGTACTTATTTGTGTTAGCATCCTATGAAAAAGTAGTGAACAAAAATGTAGTGGTAAATAATGTAGTGGTAAAAACATAGTATGATAAAAATTTAGAATGACAAAACATCACGAGGATAAAATATAGTGAGGAAAAATGTAAAATATTGGTAATGTCACAAAGATGACACAACATTCAACTAAAGGTCCAAACTCATGAAATCACATTTTTATCTATTATTTTTCTTATAAATTTGGTGCATTACTTTTCCACCATGAAATGTTAACTACTATCACCAAAATGAAATAGACAACAAATAAACAATGTGATAATCACTGAAATGTCCAAATTATGCTCTTCACAACATATTTATGACATTACCAATACCACTATATTTTTTCTCACTATGTTTTATCCTCATGACATTTTTGTCATACTACATTTTTACCACTATGTTTTTTACTACTACATTTTTGTCTACTACATTATCACATAGAGCCATTTATTTCATTAATTACTATTTTTAAAAATTATCAAATTTGGTCAATTCTTGTACAAATAAATGGTTGTATTTATTGCTTATTTATACCCTAATTTACTATATTCAGACTCTTTAACAACTTAGGGTTTATATTCAATAATCCATTGAAAGTTAAATTGTATTTGAAATAAAATGATTAAATTATCTCCTATGCATCCTTTAAGTAGACCAAAATACTATTATGTATATAATAGAATGCATGAAAATCATACATATAGTTGTTTGGCATTAAAAAAATATATAATGTATCATTGATAGTGACTATCTTATAATAGATACATCAATCAAGAAACCCACTCACATCATGAATGCATCTCCAAACGAACAAGTGAAAAAATTATAATTATTTAAAAATGGGAAGAAAACAACAAACATAGATTCAAAAGGAAAATTTAGAACAATAAACCTTACAAAATTTACATCAAGAAAATTTATTGAAAAAATTATTACCAAAAGTGAAATTGCAAGATCAAACTCAAGGTAAAAAAGAAGGTACATTTGTACAAAGGTTTCTCCAAAAATACTTTCCAAAGAAAAATCTTCATAAAAATTCATATGATACGAGTATGATTATTAAGGATTCAAACACCATATTTATTTCATGCATAAAAGAGAAGGATAAGTCTAGCACTACCAAATTTATAATTACATCTTCAAGCTGAGAAGTCAAAGAATAAATTACTTCTCTTTCTAATGTTCAAACAATCATACTAATTTATAATGAAATAAAATATGCTCGTAAAGATGAATATACTTAAGAGAAAATAATTTCAAGAAAATAACTCAAATATATGGTACATTAGGAATTTCATATACAAATTCACAAGATGACAAGAGGGACATACCATAATTTCAGTATCCGAAGGATGATTATGAACACAATAATGATTATGTAGAATATGATTGGAAGGATACAACTAATATGCAAGATGAATATGAAAATATAATTGATGGGTATAACACATGATTTAGCACCTAAATAGAGGCATCCCCTTCATGATATCTTGGGCTTATAATAGCATTATCTAATTGTGCATAGTTTTTTATTGTTATATCTTCTTCTTCCATGTGTTTGCATGTGTGATTGCTTGATCCATTATTATATGCCATTGGTTTTCACTGATATGTTGTCCACTTGGCCCTTATATTTTACCCTTTGGATATAGACTATCTCAATATTATATTTAATATTGTTGAAAAATACATTCATATATATGCATGCACATTTTTTTTAAATTATATCATTTTGCTTTCAAGATGGAATCACCCAGAATATGATAAAACTGTTAACCACTATTGTCCCAATTGATTGATCCTATCCTTTGTCTCGTTATACCTTGAATAGTCATTTCCATAACAAATATCTGTAATTCTATCAATTGTCAACTTAATCACTAAGTATTAGTATGCAATTTCCTATCTTTCATAAAAATAACTATTTTTCAAGCTCTATTGTTTATGAATGTGACATATTTCAAAAAGTGTACATTTGAAAAAATGATAATGTACTATCATTTATTTTCATACATTTTGTAGTGTTGGATAATTAATATTAATTTCGGTCATTCCTAGGTTTATAAGTTTATTTTAAGTCTTAAGGTGTGTGTGGAATTTTTATTTATGTGAATTATAAATTCACATAAATATGAATTCCATGAGGTTTCTCTCACATCTTTTTTCTCCTTTATGATTTTGGAGTTACTTTCATAAGTAGCTTCATCCCCCACTTTGCACATGCTTTCCTCCACTCTCTGAAGGAATAGGACAAAAGAGGCACACACAAAGGAGTCTTTTAAGATAATCATGGGATTTTGTGTAAGTCTCATTCTTCTCTTCTTGCTTCTAAAGTTGTAATTATGGAGATTTTTGGTGATAAACCTTCTTATAAGATTACGTAGGTTTTTCTATGATATGTTTAGTTTCTCACTTTAAAATATTTGTATCAATATTATGGATTGATATATTCAAAGTGATATTATTCTTTTACATTCATTTGCTCATTTATTTCAACATTTAAATCGATATTTTGTAATACTTCTAGCATGGTATCAGAGCCATGCATTTTTAACATTAAATGTTGAATCTTTTTGTAGGCCATTCATACTATATATGATTCTTACATTATTTTTCTAAAAGTGTGCTTAGCACTTCATTTTAGCATATTTGATTTTTTTTGAGTGATTTGTAGTGTTGTTCTAATTAATGATTTACATGTGCCTAAGGTTTTTGTTTGCAGTTACCTCTCCCTTGCACCCAACTATTTTTTTGCATTCTATTACATTCCACTTTTTTTGTTTGCATAAACTTGAAGTGGTGCTTTCTTCTATTATTTCCTCTTTGACATATATTCATTGTTAATACCCTAGTTAACTATAAATTTTTAAAATGCTTTGTCTATGTATGCATATGCCATTTGAGCAATATGTTGATAATAAAAATAACAAATGTTAAAAATCAAGAAAATAAAATACTTAAACAAGATTACCTTAAAAAGAGCACAACTATAAGTTGAGACGAAGGATTTAATAATTGAAAAAAATTGTCGAATTGTGAAAAAACCCACAATCTAGTATTAAGAATCTTACAATAATGAACTCCAAGTACAATAGCATGTATAATCTTAGGACACGAATGTCTTTAGGCCAAGAAAACATCAATAATGCAAGAGAAAGACTTAGAATAACAAGAATGAGTTGTTGTTGAGAGTATTGAAGAATGAGAGAAGAAGGCTCTTTTAATAGAGTAAGAAAAAGAGAATGTGAGTTATAGGTAATCCCATGATTACCTTACAATATTTTTTTGCATGTGCCAAGTGGCCTATTCCCTTAGAGAGTGGAAGGAAATATGTGCCAAATGGGGGAAGGAGTTACTTGTAAAAGTAAATTTCAAATCCTAAAAGGGAACAGATAAGTGAGTGACACCTCATGGAATTAAAATTTATGTGAATTTATAATTCACATAAATAAAAAATTTACACACACCTTAAGACATAGGATAATCATAAAAATTATAATGGACCCAAATAAGATTAATTCTCCAAAACTCCACCCCCGCCCCCCCCCCCCCCTTTTTTTTTTAACACAAACAAAACAAATACCACAAAGGAACATTAAATAAGTAAGGAACTTGAATGTTTATTTTTATACTTTATATATAACACATCCCACATGACTATCCAAATAAGTAACAATGAAAAACTCAAGATTAAAGGCTAAATTAGAGGAAAAAGGTGGTGACTTTAACAAGAAAGAACTTTTACCAAAGATTATGATCATTCCTTATGTAGATTTAAATGCCAATCAAAATGGAAAGAATTATTACTTAGATATTAAAAAATAACACCTACACACAAAATACAAGCATCTACCAAATATGCAACTCAGAAAAAAAAAATTGACATGACCTGCCATGGCCTGGGACAAGGTTGAGAGAATCTAAATAAACAATGAAAAAATAGGTGGCAAGCGTAAGGTAAAGATGAGAAAAAAACACTTTAAAAAACTTAAACTAAAAAACTCTTTGAAAATAAGAGTAACAACCTTATGTCACTGCGCTATTGAATTCACATAAGAAGAAAATAATTAGAGAATTCCCTCTTAACATATGAGGTGTAAATTCAAAAGGAATAAAGAACATAATGCAAAAATTGGCAAAGAGTCTATGCTAAGGGAAAAAAATAACAGACACAAAAATAACATACAATACAAAGAATAAAAGGCTACGAAGTAATGAAGAAGCCCCCCAAAAATGTACAAAGATAATATGAAGAGCACTAAAAAAATGGTTTGCCTAAGAACTAAGGCGAAGCATTAAGGTGAGGATGATCACCAAAGAAGAAACATACTATAAGAGAGAGAGATGCCATAATATTCTTCAATTCACATAAAATAATATTAGAGTTTGGGGGATCTCATTTATCTTTCTTTAAAAAGGGTTTTTTCTTAATACTTTAAATCATTTCATTTATGACATGCATGTATGAGATTTAAAAATTAAACTTTGGTTGACATAAGTCACCATTAATACTTTTTTAGTGCTTTAAAGTTTTAATTCAAAATTAAAGTTAATAGGACTTAGACATTATTGTCTTTTTTGGCAAGATATTTTTTTGACGTGTAATACATTGACATTTTTTTTCTCATAACATCTTTTCAATTTTACAAGTTGTAATTTTATTTATCAAAACATTTTCTTAAAATGATGTGGCTTTGAAAGGTAAATAATGCAGAAGTTAATGATTTTAAACATCGAATTGCTGAAAAAGATGAGATTGTTTCACTCAAATGTCAATTTGAATGCCAAAATCAGACTACTCTTATTTTTCAAAACTCACACAATGACAAATTAAGTAAATTACAAACACTTGTTGACTCTTTTACTACTCAATTAACATATTCTAATAATACGCAAACATGCAATGTTTCTTCTTTACCCTCTAAAGAGTGTATTACTTTGCCACATGATGACTCTAATTTTGGTTTTAAAATAATGCAATCCAATGGGTATGTTGGCGGTGGCCTTGGTAAGTGTGAAAATGGTATTATTGCACCCCTTTTACTTGAACCTAATGACCATTGTAAAGGTCTTGATTTTTATGATTCTAATGCTTCTAATGAAAATTTGACATCTTATTTTCCTCCTCACCATGACTTATAATGTAACTTATTTTGATTATATTGATTTTAATGCTTATGCTTCGGTTAAATTTGTTAAATTATGTGCACATTGTGGAAAATATGGGCATCATATATTTAAATGTTAGAAATTACCCTCCTACAAATCTTGTGGTAAATCCATCCATGATATTTTGAGTTGTTTGAAAATAACTAAATCTCCTACCTCTAAGGGTAAAACTATTTAGATTTGTAGAGAAAATGAATCTTCTAAATATTTTGATATATCTTCTTATGATAATTCTTCTAATGCTTCACATAGAATATCTTTTTCATGTGACACATATTCTTTATCTCTATTTTTATTATCTAAATATCTTTTTGTATTTCTTTCTTATTATTGTATAAGATATATGCTTTGATTGTTTTGACCAAATTTTTTTCTTGTAGGTTTATACACTTTATGATGGAAGTTGTCTTTATTCATATTTGTTTAGTTTTGCATCTACTTTTATTACATTATATATGTAGATTTTATTTTTGGCATATTGATTATTTAACTTGGAATATTGGTGTTGGCTTGATTATTTTATAGGTTTTTGGATTGTTACTCAATCTTGTTGGTCTTTGTTCCATTGCAGATCGACCATATTTTCCAAAGAGCATTCTCCATTTTTTGTTTGTAAAAGGTTTTCTCCATTTTTTGTAACTCCAAATTTAAGCTTAAAGGGGAGTGTTAGAGAAATAATCTTAATTTGGGTCCTGTTGACTAATTTTACCCCTGGTTAATTTAGGTCAACCCACATAGGGTCCCCTAGGACATAAATGTCTACCATGGTCATAATTAAGGTCATAAAATATGTCTTAATTGTAGTCACATTTGCCTAAGTTCATCTTATGTCATTTTTTGCCACTTTAATGAAGTTGTACAATTTCCTTCTAAGGACAAGTGTGTCAAGGTGTAATTTAATGTGTCTGATGTTATAAAAATGTCATTGGTTAGTTTTATATATTAAAACTTACAGGTTCAACATTAAAATAAGGAGATCACATGCAAAAATGAGAGTTTATGAAGTTGTATAGATTACAAGAGAATTCTAACACATAAGAAGACTTTAAGAGGGTCCCTTCATATCCTTATAGCTCATATTAAAGCTTAATTTTATTTTAAAACTCCAAAACTATGAAAAATTGGTCCATCTCTCTTCTTGATCCCTTTGGTAGGTCAAACAAGTCAACTAGTTTGCAACTGGGACAGACATGAGGGGCAGAGTTGAGTTGAATGCTTTTGGTGGATGAAAATGATCTTCATGGCCTTCCATTTCATGGAATTGGTTTTAAATTTGGTGGTAGGTGATTCATGAACTATCTTTAATAATGATAGTGATTCTAAGTTGACTACACATTCCCAACACCTTTAGGTTTTCTCATATGTTTTACATGATTTGATGTTTCCAATTGATGTAGGTATTCTTACAAAGCATGTTTATTCTCTTAATATATTTTTCAAACTTATTTTTCATGTGTGGATGTGAAGATGCAAACAAGATAATTCTCCTTGTGTTGGAAGTGTAAACATTATGGTCTATAGGACATGTTTCATAGTTACAGTGTTTTATTCTTTGTTAGTGGCTTCATATTGAAGGTCATGGACCTGTGTTTTTCCTCTCAAATCATGGAATCTAGTTTCTCTATGGAATGTTTGAATTGAGGGACTTAAATTATGATGAAGATAAGTTTCTAAGGCACTAATGTGAATACTAGTCAAAATTATAATGTACATAGTTATTTGTAGGCATGTATGGATAATGGAAGACCATCTAAAGCCTAAAACATAGGTTGGACTCAAATTCATCAATTGAATGATTTTATCAAATCATACAGGGTTCATATAGTACAATCAAGACTTTCCCAAGAAATGTCGACATGTTAAAGATTGAAAAGTTGCTAAATGAGATAATTTACCTTAGTTTCTCTAAAATAGGTCTCTACATGATATAGTTCTATCTATTGGTAAGTCATATAGAAGTCTAGATAGGTCTAATGACTATGTTATTGTAGCCTAAGGCCTAGTACTAACATGCCAATACAATAGGAGGGTGTTTAATTGAGAAGGAGAATGGTTGAGTGGACCTCCAAATCAATTAATTTTTTATGGAAGTTAATTAGTGGAAGCTATAGTACATTGATCCAAATGAACTTGGGATAATAGTGACCTATAATGGAATGAAAACATAGTTTGCATGCATGATATAATTTCATTCAAGTGTGAATATGTTCTATTTACCTTAGAATGAAATAAAAGGATGAAAAACAATGCTTAGACATAGTGACACCTACAAGAAACTTTCATACTTCTTCCTTAATGGCCACCTATATGTGACATAGTCATACATACCATAAATTGGCTTAGGCCCATAAGAGAATACAGACTTGGTAGGTTGGTAGACATATAAATTGAATGAAAATGTATAATATAATATCACAGTGATATGTTGCATCTCAATGCATTTCTCAATCAAAGGAGATAGATAAGGTTGAACTAAAACATCAACCTATAGTCAGTCAAAAACATTGCATACAATCTTCCACAGTCATAGGTATAAGAAGTTAGTCTTGGGAATATGTAATGTTAAGGGACCTAAACATGTGATCAATATTTGATACTTGGTATAGAGGGTCAATATGACCCAAAAAATCCCTCCATGATTTCAAGTTTTCTAGGAAAATAAGGGAGATGCTCTTTATTTTATCTCAGACAGAGGACACTCTCAGTCAAGACACACCTTATAGACTTATGCATAGATGATTAAAAGGTGAGTGAAGAGTCTTAAATGCATTTTAGTATGAATCCTAAAGTTTTATTATAAGTAAAAATTCATTGAGAGGCCTCTATCGCCTTTGGAAACTACATGTGGTTAAATACTCAATCAAGCACAATTAGCTCTATTAGGCCTAAAACTAGGCCTAAGCCTTCATGGCCTCCAACTTGAGTCATAAGACCATATGACCTTTCCAATAAAATTGATAACCTTAAATTGGAAGTATAAGGTTTATCATAATCATTATTTTGTATGAAATAACACAAAAGTGGTCAATTTAACCTAAAACAATCTCATACATACTCAAAATGCATTGTAAGAGCTCGAAAGTTATCTTCTTCTACTCATATCAGTATGGACACTATGCATGAGACCTAAAGTTATTTGGGAGAGTTTAAGGGGGTATTATACTCCAAATTTATGGACTTGGTTCTAAGGTTGGATGTCTAACCTTTATGAACTATCACTAAGAACCAAAACCACTAAAAACCCTCCTAATACCCTTGTGCAAACCTGATGGAAAAAATATGGAGTGTTATGCATCGCAAAGGGTTAAGTTGGAAAATAAAGTGATTTATAATTATCTATAACTCTCCCAGGATCCTTGACATCTATTTGATTCTTATTATGAATTGTATAGGGTCTAGACAAACTAAAACCTGGGTTTCTTGCAAGATTTGAAGTGTGTTACAGGTATAGAGGATAATTATTGAATGTAAATTAGTGTATAATGTGTATGGGAACTTATTCCAACCAATTATAATCATATATCATCTTATTTGTGAATTAAAATAGCATTGTTACACTTTTCATTGCAGTCAGTCCAAATGAGATAGTGAGAAGGAGAAGTGATTGTCTAGTGAGAAGATGAGAGGTCTGATATTGGATATTTTGAGGTCTATATAATACACTAGAGGATAAATGGATCTTAAATATGTGTCTTAACACATTTTTAACACATATCCATGAGAAATTGTAGGTCACTTAGGTGATAAGTGTGAAGACATACCTAGAAGGCTAGTGAGTAGTTGTTAGAGAGTGAGTAACAATTAAAAAAGAGGGAGCTATCATTTGAGGGGCATATGAGGATTGTTATAATATTTTTGCCACATTTTTAGGATAGTTTAAATGTGTCAAATATCCCTATGTCATTTTTAATAAATCAAGTTGACTCTTCATTATCAAGGCAGTTTCAAGAAGGATAGTAAAGAGCCTCTACGCCAACTTGAGGGAGAATGATGAACTCCAGGTAGACACTTGTCTATGACATCTTATTAACCAATTTTCAACCTAATTATCTCATTTTTTAACTAGTTTCCATAGCTTGATACTTATATTTATGACTTTTGAACTTATCTTCTTCTCTCTCCTATCTTATCCTTTATATATGTAAGCCATTTTGGCATTTGTATCTAGTACACACCTAATATGGTAAAGCCTTGATGGTTTGGAACCTTGTTTTGAATTTGAATAAGATTATAAATTTGGTTTTATCTCTAAAATATCTTTCCTAAGTGTGATAATTATTTTAATTGGATGTTAAGTGATGAATATGCTCTCCTTGCTTCTATTATGCTCTTGCATGTTTTGTATAGGTGATATCTCTTCTAACAGGTTTCATAAAGTGTATTTGTTTGTTAAGTATGTCTTGAAGTGTGAGAGGGAATAGTAGTGTCTAGTATTAGATCTTATTTTTACCCACCTATAGATGTGCATAACAATCTGCCTCTAAGAGAAATACTTATGCTAGAAGGGATAATGAGTTAAGGTCAGTTTTGATAGTCTTCATTCTTAGTGCATATATAAGTGTGTTTGTTAACTAATATTTAGTGTATCACCTACATTATTATCGGTTAAAATATGTTTAATTCTTCCTTTTTCACCTCCAAGTGATTGGTATAGTGTATTATGTGATCTTAAGAGATAAATCAAGGGAGTTAGCCCCTTAACCTAGAGGTTTACCTATGTTATAGGCAACCCACAAGCCTAGAGGTAATCCCATGTTGTCCAAATATGGAGAGTCATGATAACCTCTCCTAGGGTGAAATATTTGGATACAATAGTTTTGGCATGCCCAGTGGATCCAAGGTCCAAAAAATTAGAAGAATTTTTGGTGTGTTCTTCCTACTATCAACTTTTAGAAGCATGCAAGTTGTAGTCATATAAAATGCAAAAACTAGTAAACTTGAATGTAACTTGTGACACCCAACCCACAAGGCCATATTTCTTTCTTTCTTAACCCTCATAGGTATCTTTTCAATAATTCCCAATAATTTTTAGCCTTTTAGACTTGACCTCAGCTCATTCAAACTAATTTTTTCATGACTAATCCATCCCCCTAGGTCCTATCAACTCAAGACAATAATGCCACACTTGGACTATAGCACCGATACCACTCCTATCCAATTATATCACTCATATCCAAGTGCAATTTTGGCCCCAATGTTCATTTCCTTCTGATTCCCCATCCTTCTCCTTGTCAGCCTAACTTGAGCACATTTGACCCATGACTAATAGATACCTATAAAAACCCATTCAAAGATCATTTGGAAATGGTTGGAAAATATCACTAAGTAAGAAGGAATACAAGTGAGACTACTCAAATAATCCTCCATAATCTCTACATACAGCCAACCAATACACTTAAAATCTTATTCAAACCCTTACACCAATCCCTAGCCACCTTAAGCACATCCAATTTAGCATTTTGTATATTCATACACTCTATTGCATAAACCACATCAAGTTGGAGAACTACATATGGCTTGATCCTTTTTTGGAGTATTGGTATGTAGGTAACATATCCACACAAGGGGTGTGGATACACATTCAGTGAATCTTACAAACACTAACCCCCCTCTTTCTTGAAATTGGTTAAAGCATAATGGAGTATTGGGTTTGATGATAAAATTTTCTGTATGGGGAGATCTATAGACTTCTATCTACTGAAACTTCATAGATAGGGTCACACAAACCAAGAGAACAAAATCCAGAAAGCTTAGATAACTAGGATAATAGTGGCAAAAGTAGACTATAGTGCTGATACCACTCCAATCCACTTTTAGTGCTCATATCCAATCACAAAATGAAATTCAAATTATAGTTTTTGATAGTGTCTCAGTTCTGTACAGAGAATATCAAGCCCTATCTTAGTTGTAATAGTCAGTTTCCAACTAAGTCTTCTTTTCTACCTCTTATTACTATTTTTAGAAAGATCAAAATTGTAATCAAATTTATACAAGTTATTAGCCTAATTATTACATATTTATTTACTAATTTTTCTACTCGTACCCTTTAAATAAATTAATAATAATACATCAATATTCCTAAATAGGTTACAATCATTTGGTGAACTTGACTTACTTTGTTTGTACTTAAAAACCCTAGAAACCCTAGGGCAATTTTACTACTAATTTTTCATATATTTTTGTGATTTTTTATCTGAATAATAAAATCATAAATTAACATTGAATTTTAAAATTTTATAGTAATTTTAAAATAGTTTTCTTTCAAACCCTAGTTGCCCATTCTAGGTCCTAGTATTTTCCCAGTAATTTTCCAATAATTTTCTAATTTCTTACTAGAATATTTAAATCATACATTTGGTTTAACTTTAAAAATTCGATATTAATTTTCAAAAATCATTATTTTTCAAAACCCTAATTGCATATAGTAGGTCCTATTCAATCACAAATTTTCCAATAAAATTCTAATTTTTTGCTTAAATACTTAAGTCAAAAATTCAATTTCAACTTCAAATTTTCATAGTAAATTATTCAAATATTTATCTTTCAAACCCTAGTTACCTATACTAAGTCCCAGTGCTTCTTGAAGTATCACCTTACATGTTTCTGAGCTTCATATCTTTTTTATTCATATTCTAGTTATTTCTTTAGATTACATCTATTTAATCTTTTCCACTATTATCCAAATTGTTTTCCTTATGTCACCTAAACTCCTTGCATCTTTTCTTTTGAGATGAAGTGCAAGATTTAATGGAAACCCTCTTGAATTCACTCAAATTCCTTCAACTCAACCATATATTATGGATAAAAAACTAGCTCAAGTTCCTATTATATATCTTACACATCCATATTACACAAATTTTTATTAGGATAACTTTGATAATGAGTAGTATGAGAATAGCAATGATAATACAAAGATCGATGTTCATGAACCATCATATTAGACTATGGATCCACTTCCACCCATCATTGACAATGAAGTTATCCTCAACAAAGATATGATCCTACAAAATTTTCAAGAAAGACTCAGGGAACAACCTCGAGATCATAATATTATCTTGTAATCTATCATGGAAATTAAAAAGGCTAAACAATTTGAGTCTTCCATTCCCATAGAGCAACAAGTTACAAATGACACTATGGGGGAAACTATGTCTCAACAACCCCCTATAGTAACCCAACCTTCCTCTATGTCACTAGCTATAACTAGTACATCTTTGTCTCCTGATGTGGCATCCCTTGTGCAAGAGATATGATCTCTTCAATCTAAGGTGATACATCTTGAGCAAAGTGCCTCTAGACAAACATAGGCTTTGGATTCTTTTTCTCTATCGCATACATCATTGGAGCATCACATTGCTTAAACACCCTTGCCACAAGGTTTTGTTTAATCCAAGTTTACTCTATATGATGGCAAGGGTGATCCAAAGACACATTTGAGAGCATTTCATGTAGCATGTTTGGACTATGTACCAAATGACTAGTTACTTACCAAGCTATTTCAATGAAGCCTAAAGTATTATGCTTTATAATGGTTCTATAGTCTACCAAATTAGTTGGTCAATACATTTAATCATTTATCCAACATGTTCCTAGCTCATTTTAGCATTAACATTGGTGAAAAGGTTTCCTATGCCGAACTTGCACAATAGAAACAAAGGTCAAATGAGCATCTCACATATTATGTTCTTTGATATAAGACTATTTTGGCTAAGATGACTAGCCCCATGCTGATCAAGAGTTACAATATGTCTTCAAATAGAGTCTCTTACCAACTTTGCATGAATCAATTATGTTCAAAATATTCTCTTCCTTCACTGAATTGTGTCACACACTAAAGGAAAGAGAAGTCAAGTTAATTTCCATGGGCAAACTCAAGTACATGAGCACATCCAAAAAAAACAAGAGTAACAAAAAAGTCCCATACAAAGTCAAGGTTAATGATAGCAAGATCTAGAATCAACCTACACTCAATATGGCTTCTGAGCCCCCTCAACGATTGATTTTATTAGTACCTCCTCGGTGAACTTTTACCAATCTACCAGTTTCTCCAACTAGAGTTTTATAGTATATTTTGGAATGTAATATCATATCTCTCCTTCTTATTTGGGAATTTGATCCAATAAAGCCTCTTCCATAGGGATATGATCAAAATGCATTTTGAAAGTTTCATAGGGCACTAGGCCATACAAAAAATAGATGCATCAGTTTGAGACACAATATTCAGGATTTGATAGACATAAATCATATTGATCTTGGCACTCCAGTTGAGCCTCCTAAGGTAAAATAAACATAAGATAAATCATTAAAAATATTCTTTAATCCTTTTCTATAGAATTATAAACAAGAGATAGGGGATACATCAGGGTTTCACCATGTATATCATGCACATCCCCCACCAAATACATATAGGGTACCTTTAATTGAGTTACATAATTTAAGAAACATGATTGGTGTATATAATTCTAGAGTTCTAGCTAGATCTTCGATCTCCTTTTCAAAGTAGGAGATAGTTAAGGATGATTCAGATTATCATGCACTCTTTACCAAAGCTTACATTCATAATCATCATATTCATAGTGTACTCATAGACAATGGATCTAGTGTGAACATGTGCACTATGACATTACTACAACATTTAGGATATTCAAAGCAGGATATTACCTTGATGGACATAGTTATCAGTAGATTTAGTGGGCGCATACAGAGTTCATTGGGTGAGATTGTAATTCTTCTACAAGTTAGTCCAATATATGTGGCCACACCTTTTACTATAGTTCCCAATGTAGGAGTTTTTTATATGTTACTTGGTCGACCATGGATTCAAAAAATTTGAGCAATACCTTTTATAGTTCACAAATGTGTGAAATTTATTAATGTTAATTAAGTTTTTATAGTTGGTGGAGTTCTACATGAGTTACCACTCCCTACTTCAGAGTGATCTTCTACTTTATAGTCACTAATTTTAGTTTAGCCACCAATTTTAGTTTCTATACTAGTTACAGTTCTTCCTCTAGTTTAGATTTAGACATAGTTAAGGCCTTCATCACCAGCATATATATTTTATACACCTCCATAGAGGCCTCTTTTAGAGTAGCCATGGTTTCAATATTCTAGATAGCTTTTAGATATAATGTTCACACCTAGGTCAGTATCATTGAGATCTTATACCTCTACTCAGATCACATATGCAGAGAGTTTTTCATACTACTAGATGGGTCCTTAAGAACACTACAATTGCATCCACTTATCAGAGTTATAGGGGTACCCAAAAGTTGGTTTCTACTTCAGATATTTTAGATCATTTACATCATACATAGATTTTAGATCCACCATCTCATCCCTTCATGTTTCATGATCATGCATGATCCCTCTCCTCGATATAGGACACTATGATAGGGAGTCTCCCATGAGACTCATCAGTTAGTATCATTTCTTATCAATAATTACTTATACATAGTTTTTTATGCTTGATTTTACATAGCTTATATTCCAAAATATCAAAAATACAAAAAAAAAAAAAAAAAAAAAAAAAAAAAAATCTAAAAACATTCAAATAATTCAAAAATCCAAAAACATTCAAATAATTAAAAAATTCAAAAACATTTCAATTGTATACATTATCCATGCTTTAAATTTCTAATACTATGCTAGAATTATATTATGTTATTCTATGCTATTGTTTGTTAATTGATCTACATTACCATGCTTCACTTGATCTAATTTGAGTGTGTGTAGTGAATTTTATCTCTTTGATTGCTTCACTCTACCCATTGACGGGGCATCCTACTTCTATATTTGAGATACATATTGATATATCTTTCTCTTGGGGGCATCTTCTACATGACTAAACCATCCAGGTTATATTATTTCTACACCACACACTCTAATTATTATGATAATATACATTACTTACTAGCTTACATAGATTACTCTATCGACACTCACTAGTATATAGCACTTATGTATTTCCTAGCATATACCTAGTCTTATACTAACATGTCTTACATACTTTCACATTTTTTCTTTGATTTTTCAGATGTGATTATGTTTTCCAATATTTACATGGTTTTCTTTTCTTGATTAGCATAGCTTGATGTGATTGCATTCCCTAATTCTTATTTATTAAACCTATATGTGCCTTAGGATATCTTCCAATGTCCTTTGCTTTTATGTTTGTGTATGCCTTAGGACATTTGCCAATGTCCTTTGTCTATACTCTTATTTGTGATTATGGCCCTCGTGCCAACTTTGCTTGTTTTCAATTTTATGTGTATGTGGCATTTAAACATGCCTTGTATTTTTGCTTTCTAGTTTGAGTGACATATGCCCATGTCCCTTATTTTCTTGGCCCCTTGGAAATTTTTGTATGCTTCTTGCTTCTTGATTCTTACCTTATGTGCTTGTTGTTTTATTGATTTTCAATTTTTTCAATGTCATGATCTCAAACATACATTATCTTGCTTTCTTGGATGACATGATGGACATCATGCTCCATCCCTCCATAAAAACTAACAACTAGATAGAATTATAGTTCTAATTTAATACATTACACATGTTATTACATTATTTTATCTATCTAGGCATACTCATGTTGATCTAACAATATCTCAATATAAACCATGTTATATCTTGAGATATCTTGACAATTAGCATTGCTATATCATGTATCTTTGTAGCATAACACACTTGTAGGGTTTTTTATTCTGAGGGTAATCATTACAAGGTCTCCATTCCTACCCTCAAAAAAGGGGAAATAAATAAGGTTTTTGTCACAAAGATCATAGCTCCTAACGGTAAAAAATATAGCTTTCAAAACACTCAAAATAGCAACTAGACATCAAACCAATCAAAACAAACCAAGCATATAGTTAAAATGTTAGAAAAGTTATCAAATTTAGCCTAGGACAATAGCATCGAGATTGGACTACAACACTAGTTCCACTAATATCCATTTTAAGTGATCATGTTTAAATAGCAAAAAAACTAGACTTTACAAAAGTAGGCAAAAAAGTAGGTTCAACTATAGTTTTTGCATAGTCAGACCAATTTAGAATCAGTAGTTTTTAGTATACTTTTGCTCAAAAAATATAGATATAGGGGACATCATGCATGGCATGATTATTATCACTTCCAATTTTAGATACGGTAGTTGGTATAACTTCTAGATCATAATCCATGTTTCAGACACTAGTGATTAGGGGCAATGTACATGGCACATTTGTTTTGTTTTCTTTCTAGGTTTAGTATTACCCAGGCATTATCTATAGTTGCATGCTTTACTCCATCTACAAGTGGTTGGAATCATTTTGAAGTGGATTTCATACAATCCTAATCTCCACATTTTAGAATGGATTTCATACAAGCCTAATGCCCAATTTCGAAGTGGATTTCATACAAGCCTAATCTCCATCTTTTGAAGTGGCCAAGAGTGGCCTAGTTTCTAACATACATTCAACTATCCATGACAACATTGTCATATTACATATCATTCATGGGATTTAAGATCCATTCATATGACATATATTTCATACCAATATCAGTTCATAGCTTCACTTTATGGGGCAATGATGTAGCTAAAGGACTAGATAGCCTTTATATTCTTGATCTACCTATTTAGAGGGATTAGACACATAGTCCAAACATCAATTAACACATGCATGACCACCTAGCTTCACATAGTCAGCAATGATGGAGCTAAAAGGCCAACTTTTAAATTCTTGAGCCACTTTTGAGGAATTGAGCTCTTAGCTCCATTCACAATATTACTCTTGGTATAACATCATCTAGCATTACTCAGCATCATCCAACATCACTCAACATCACAATAGGTTTTGTATGATCTTATTTTAGATATAGAGTATCTAGTAAGAATTTATCTACTCTTTATTTTTCCTTGCAGTTTATATTTCACAAAGTGTTCTCTCTATGCACACCCAGCATCACATAGCTTCATGAGCTTTACCCTTGCAGGTAATTTTAGGTATGTTTTCTATTTTTCCTTTATCCTAGTATTTCACTTTGGTACATCACTATAATAAAGGTTGGGGGGGTGGGGAATATAGTCATATAAAATGAAAAAATTGATAATTGAGTGTGGCTTGTGACACCCAACCCATAGGACCCTCCTTATTTTTTTAACCCTCATAAGCATCTTTCCACTGATTCTCAATCATTTGTAGCCTTCCAAACTTTACCCCAACCTTTTTGAAATGTTTTTTCCATGACTAATCCATCCCCTTAGGTCCTGTTAGCTCAAGATAATAGCACCACACTTGGACTATAGTGTTAATGCCACTCCTATCCACTTTTGATGCTCCTGTCTAAGTGCAATTCTGGCCCCAATGTTCATTTCCTTCTGATTCCCCATCCTTCTCCTTGGTGACCTACCTAAAGCACATTTGACCAATTACTAATATATCCCTATAAAATCCTAGTCAAATATCATTTGGAAAGGGTTGGTAAATATCATTAAGCAAGCAAGAATACAAGCAAGACTACTCAAGCAATCTTCCCTCTTTTTTGCATACAACGAGCCAATATACTTACAAGCTTATTCAAACCATTACACCAATCCATAGCCACCTCAATCACATCTTGTTTAACATTTTTCATATTCATACATTCTATTTCACAAATCACATCAAGTGGGAGAACTACTTATGGCTTGATCACTCTTCAGAGTATTGGTATGTAGGTAGCATATCCATACAAGGGGTATGGATACACATTCAATGAATATTACACACACTAACCCCCCATATTTCTCTAAATTGGTAAAATCATAATGGATTATAAGGTTTTAAGAGAAAATATACTCTACAAGGAGCTCTATAGACTTCTAGCTATCAAAACTTCACAAACAAGGTCACACAGACCTGGCAAACAAAACCCAGAAAGCTTAGATCACTAAGACAATAGTGGTAGAGGTATACTACAATTCTAGTGCCACTCCTATCCATTTTTATCTCTCTTATCTAATCACAAAATAAAAGTTAGATTTTGGTTTGTGATATTGTTCTAGTTTTGCACAGAGAATATTAGGCCATGTCTCAATCGTAACAGTTAGTTTCCAACTAAGTCTTCTTTTCTACCTCTTATTACTATTTTTAGAGAGATAAAAATTGTAATCTAATTTATACAAGTTATCAACCTAATTATTTCATATTTATTTATTGATTTTACTACTCAAACCCTTTAACTAAATTAGTAATAATACACCAATATTCCCAAATAAGTTAAAATCACAAGTAAACACCAATGGTAACTCCAAATGCAATCATTTGGTGATAAGCATCCCAGGGACTTATTGCAAAGATTTTGATAAAGTCTTGTGTTTAGGATATATTGAGAACTCTTACTCCACACATCCCTATCAAAGTTGTTATCCATCATATGGTCAACCCATTCCTCCTCCATATGATCATGAAGTTATAGAAGAGTCTTGTGAAGAAGCCTATGAATAAGGTTATCAAGAACATAATTTTAAGGATCTTGAAGAATAAATCCAAGTTCTTAAGATGTAATTTCTCAAATAAGAAATCCAATCTCTCAAAAGGTAGATTCTTGGAAGCATTCTTCCCAAATAGCCCTATCTATCCTATCAAACTCCTATACAACTTTCTCAAGGTCAATAACAAAACTCCTTTTCCTATCCTTATCCTCCTCCAATTCCACCTCAAGATAAGTCATTTTTGACACTCATGCTTGAGATGATAAAATCATAAAAGTTGATGAACAAATGGGATCAAGATCTTGATGTGATTCCTATTCATTTCATGGAAAAAATGAGAAGGTCAATTCATTTCCTTATGAATAAGTGAAGATTAGTTGAAGAGGAAATTAACTATGTCATCAATGAATACTTTCATGAAATGAGATGTTATATACAATGGTGGATTGATAGACTTTCAAGGTGGGAAAACAAGAAGTTGAGAGGCAACTTGTAGTTGTTGAAGAGCCTCAAGAAGGCTATGGAAAAAGTGAAAATATGTTTGAAGAACAAGTTTCTCCCTCCCATCCTCAAGATTTTTCCTATGCTACATGTTAGTCCTATCATATTCCTTATCCTTATGAAAAACCTATCCAATCCTTAAAATATCCCAGTATCCTCAAAGTTCCAACTTGGAACCAAGAATTTGATGATAAGAATGAAAATATTATGTATGGTCAAACCACATTGCCTTCTCTTTAGAAACCTGCAACTTGTCCATCTTGGAATTCCATTGAATAATATTTTTAAAATGAAAAGGGAGCCTTAGTTGAGAATGTGGAAGAAATAAATTTAATTTTGGAAGAACTTCAAGAAGAAAATTAAAATCATGAGCTATTTGATGAAGAAAATGAGGTATCTATAGCTCAACAAAACCTTTTTTCTCTCTAAAATTTATTTCAAGTGTCTACATCCATACCCATGCCCACTCATGAACCCTCCATCACACCTCATACTCTCTCTCCAAACTATGAACCAATTTACCACCCTCCCACCTCATCTCCTCTTGAAGGATAACTCATCTTGAACAAGGAAAATAAAGAATAATAAGCTCAATGTGTAGTTGATCAAGAAGATAACACAATTATCTATGAAGAAGAGCTCACCATAAGGACTTCCCTTGGTGAGGAAAATCATAATGTATCCTTCTTATGTCAAGAAAGATAATATGTATATGAACTTTCAGCTTTCCATAAGGAGTTTGATTAAGATATGTGGCACACCTATCAAGAAATGCTCTATGAAAATGAAGATCTTAAGAATCTAGTTCTTGTAGGAGAGTAAAATGAGATTATGGAGGTAGAATTTAAAGTTCCTATTAAATAATCATGTCTTGAGGAACATCATGAATCAATTTATGATGACTATGACATTCATGAACATGGTCAAGAGGATGAATTTGAAGATTTTGTGTGTTTTTAGGAGAAAGAGAGACAAGATGATTGGCAGTAGTAGATTGAGTTTTTCTAAGAACTTAAAGATATTTGAAAAGTTGTCAAATGCATAAGAATTTAGATCAATATGTCCTCATGGAGGACAATGACCAAGATTGGATTGACTAAAAAAATATCCTTGAAGATCTTGGAGAGATTACAGATGATAAGAAATTTAACTCCATTCAAAGTACCATGGAAGTTAAAGAAGCATGCCTAGTTGAGACATCATTGAATCAAGTTATAACTAAGGAGTCTCATGAGAAGGTTGAAGTTTTTGAAGTGCTATAAAAATTCACCTTCATATTTGACATGTTTTTGGGTGCTATGGCTACATTGAATATCATGCCAAAGAGATTACCAAACATCAAAAAGTTGAAGATATCAAATCCAATGCTCAAAGGACAACTTACCTCATGCATTCCTCTATCTCATGGAGAAAGATATGGTGCAAATCTCTCCTTTGAACCAATAGGAAAAACTTGCTTCAGGTTAGTTTGTACATACTTAGTTTGTTTAAGTGTGGTGTGTTTTCCCTAAATGTTCATGAGAACATAAGTGTGTGTCTTTGTCTTAATTTTTGTGTTTGTTCCTTATTATATTTGGTGTGTGTTTGGTGTCTAATCATAGGATTTTTAATGTCATTATTAGTGTATAAGTGACTCCATTTCCCAAGGATAAGAAAAGGCAATTGGTCTTTAGCATAATAAACATGTTACCCATAGGAAATTTTTAAAATATTGACAAATTTGACCACTTGGTCAAATTAGGTAAACCCCCATGTAATTTAGAACTCCCATAGGGTTCCCTAGGTCATAAATGTATACCATGGTCATAAATAAGGTTATAAAATATGTCTTAATCTTAATCACATTTACCTAAGTTTATCTTATGTCATTTTATGTCCTTTTTGGACACTTTAATGAAGTTATATAGTTTCTTTCTAAAGACAAGTGTGTCAAGGTGTAAGTGAATGTGTCTGATGTCACAAAAGTGTCAGTGATTAGTTTTATTATTAAAAACTTGTAGGTTCAACATTAAAACAAGGAGATCACCTACAAAAATGAGAGTTTCTAAAGTTATATAGATTGTAGGAGAATTTTAACACATGGGAAGACTTCAAAAGGGTCCCTTCATATCCCCATAGCTCATATACAATATTATGTTTCTTTGGAAACTCCAAAATTTCTAAAAACTAGTCCATCTCTCTCCTCACTCCCTTTGGTAGGTCAACCAAGTCAACCAATTTGTAGCTAGTATAGATATGAGGGGTAGAGTTGATCTCAATGCTTTTGGTGGATGAAAATAGTCTTCATGGCCTTCCATTTCATGGAAAAAAAATTATTTTGGTAGTCTTTGATTCATTAACCATATTTAATAATGATAGTGATTCCAAGTTAGTTGGTCAAGAAATGAACTAAACTTCCAGTCACCAAGGGGAATTGAGAGCCTGATAAGAGTAACAAATCCATATATGCAGGGGTCAAGTGGGAGATTTTTGAGCCAAGTAGGTGAATTATATAATTGGGTAGTTTTAAGGATAAAGATCCACTAGGAATGAAGAGATCACCCAAAAAAAATTCCCTAATGCAACATTTAATCATGATAATTGGTCAATGTATAAGTTGATGCAGAAAATACATTTGAATGTTGTGGGAAATCGTGAGATAGCATTGGTGATCCAAGTGCATCTTGTGTTGGTAATGACCCATGGGATAACTAATATAATGTAAATATTATCGATGTGGAAGGATGGAGCTGGAGCTTTCATGGTGAGAGTGGAATTAAATAAAATAGTATGATTTTGTGCTTTAAATCCCAATACCATCAATCAAAGGTTGAAGCAATTAGAAAAAAACCTTGGGTGATGAATGTGTAGCTCTAAAAAAACCTTCAAATCATAACAGATATCTGAACTAGTGTATGTTAACATATGCACCATAATATTATAGGATGTAATATAATGAGAGACAATCTATTATCCTACACAACACACTAATACACCAGATTAAGATATAGATTTGTAATATTTTGTACTAGTTTTGGTTCTCACACACAATTTCATTCATATAGGTAGAGTAACCACTCATCAATATCTCTCATAATGAATAACTCTATAGACTGCTTATTGACAGTGATATTGATGATCTTCACAAACTAACAATACTACAACTACAATATTGTAAATAGATGCAAATGACAAAAAACAATCTCAATAATTTCACTTCAATGGAAAAAAATTTGGTCTGGAAAGTGCTCCTATACTAAATGATAGAATCTCATAAGTTTCAACATGAAAAATACTAAAAAATACTGATTATATTAATGAATCTTAGGCCACTTTGAGGGGGCTACCTCCTTTAGAGCAAGTCTCTATTACAATTCTTCTTGGATACTCTATAAAACCATATACACTTATATTATTTCTTACCTATCTCTCTTCCTATGCTATAACAAGTGGGATTATTACCTATCCTATTATACTCTTAAGGTACATTACACTATGAGTCAAGACACAACTTGCAAACTTATGCATATGGTGAAAAGGTGAGTGAAGAGAATTAAATTCATTGTAGGATGATTCCTACAACTGTATTGTAAGTAAACAAAGCATTGAGAGGATTATATAGCCACTGGAAACCTATAAGTGGTCAAATACTCAATCAAGCATAATTAGGTCTATTAGGCCTAAGCCCTCATGGCCTCCAACTTGAGCCATAAGATAATATGACCTTTCTAATCCAATTGATATCTTTAAATTGGAAGTATAAGGTTGATAAGAATCATTAGTTTGTAGTAAACAACACAAAAGTGGTCAATTTAACCTAAACCCATCTCAAACCTACTCAAAATGTATTGTAAGAGCTCAAGAGTCATCTTCCTATACTCATATCAGCACAAACACTATGCATGATACCTCAAGCACTTACAGAGAGTTGAAGGGGGTTATATTTTAAATATTTTTGGAGTTGGTTCTAAAGTTGGACATCTAACCTTTATGAACTATCACTAAGAACTAGACCCACCAAAAACCCTCCTAAAACCCTTGTGTAAACTTGATGGAGAAATATGGAGAGTTATGCATCCATAAGGGGTAAGTTGTCCAAGAAAGTGATTTATAATTTTCTATCACTCTCCCAAGCTCCATGAAATCTATTTTATTTGTACTATCACTTGTATAGATAGACCAAAACCTAAGTTTATTACAAGATTTGAAGTGTGTTACATGTATATAGGACAATTTTTGAATGCCAATTAGAGTAGAAGGTGTATGTGGATTGGTTACAACCCCTCATACTCATCTCTCATCTTATTTGAGCATTAAAATCCCTATACTACACCTTTCATTGTAGTCAATCCAAATTAGATAGTGAGAAAGAGAAGTGATTGTCTAGTGAGAAGATAAGAGGTCTGATATTAGATCTTTTAAGGTCTATTTGATAGACTAGAGGACAAAGGGGTATTCAACAGGTGTCCTAACACCTTTGCAACACATCTCCATGAGAAAATTTAGGTCATTTACATGATAAGTGTGAATATAGACCTAGAATGTTAGTGATTAGTTTTTAGAGAGTGAGTAACAATTGGCAAAGAGGGAGCTATTAGTTGAGGGGAGTATGAGGGTTGTTATAATATTTTTACCACCTTTTCAATAGAGTACAAATGTTTTAAACATCCCTATGGTAGTTTCGATCAATCAAGTGGACTCCTCATCATCAACATAGTTTTAAGAAGGATAATGAAGAGCCTCTATTCTAGCTTGAGAGAGAATGATGAACTCCAGGTAGACACTTATCTATGGCATCTTATTGCCCTATTTATCACCTCATTATCTCATGTTGTAACTAGTTTCCATAGTTTGACACTTGGATTTGTGACTCTTGAACTTCTATTCTTCTCTCTCCTATCATATTCTCTATATATACAAAAGCCATTTTTGCATTTGTATCTAGTACACACCTAGTATGGTGAAGCCCTGTTGGTTTGGCACCTTTTTTTACCTTTAGTAAGATTATGAAGTTGGTGTTATCTGTACAATCTCTTGCCTAAGTGTGATAGTAGTTTACTTAGATTTTAAGTGATAAATAAGTTCTCCTTGATTCCATTCTTCTCTTGCATGTTTTGTGTAGGTGATATCTCTTCTAATATGTTTCATAGTGTGTATTTGTTTCTTAAGTGTGTCTTGAAGTGTAAGAGGGAATAGTAGTGTCTAGTATCAAACCTTATTTTCACCCACCTCTATATGTGCATAGCAATCTGCCTCTATGAGAAATATTTATGCTATAAATATAATGAGTTAAGGTTAGTTTTGGTAGTCTTCATCCTTAGTGCGTATGAAAGTATGTTTGTGGACTAATCTTTGGTGTATCACCTCCATTACTATAGGTTGTATTTTATTTCATTCTTTCCTTTTCACCCCTAAGTGATTATTCTAGTGTAGTGTGTGAGCTTAAGAGATAAATCTATGTACTTATCCCTTTAATCTAGAGGTTTACCTCTATTATAGACAACCCACAGGCCTAGAGGTAATCCCATGTTGTCCAAATATGGAGAGGCATGAACAACCTCTCCTAGGGTGTAATATTTGGTTACAACAAGTCCTTCCTAATTTTATAGGCTTATCCTAAGTCTTAAGGTGTGTGTGGAATTTTAATTTATGTGAATTATAAATTCACATAAATATGGATTCCATGAGGTGTCACTCACTTCTTTGTTTTCTTTTAGGATTTAGGAGTTACTTTCACAAGTAACTCCTTCCCCCACTTGACACACACTTCCCTCCACTCTCTAATGGAATAGGACACAAGTGGCACAAATAAAGGATTCTTGTAAGGTAATCATGGGATTCCTTGTAACTCTCATTCTTTTCTTTTTTCTCTATAAAAGAGCCTTCTTCTCATTGTTTCCTCACTAAAAACTTGAACATCTCTCTCTTCTTCTTGAATTCATCTTGCTTATAAAGTTTTAATTGTAGGATTTTTTGGTGACAAACCTTATTATAATATCATGTGGGTTTCTATCTGATACATTTAGTTTTCCAATTTAAAATATTTATCTCAATATTGTGTCTTGATCTCTTCAAGGTGATATTATACTTTTGAATTCATTTGCTTATTTATTTTAATGTTTAAATTGATCTTTGGTAATATTTCTATCATGTAGTATCCTATATTTTTATAAAAATTCTAACTCACATTCCATATGGGGAAATTTCATTATATCTATCTATTCAAATATTTTTTAATACATCTCTTTCATTGACACTTGTTGCAGACTATCCAGATTTATTTCATTTATTCTATATTTGATACCTTTATTTCATTTCAGTGTTTGCTATTATTAATTTCCATATATTCTAAAAATACAAGAAAATCATATATTATCAAAAATGAAAAAACATTCAAATAATTTCAAAATTCAAAATCAAAACTTGAGCATGATCACTAATCTAGTTTACATCTTTTAAATATGTTATTTATCTCATGATTATTAGATAAAATTTTCTTTATATATCACACATGCATTTCACAAGGAATTATGAAGTGTTTTATAAGGCATATAATCATCTATAATGATTAATATGTTTTAATTTACTCTATCTATTGGCCTTGCTAATTTTTGGGCACATTATTTGAAGGTGACAAGATGTAGGTGTTATCATTATAGAACCCCTATATTTTTGAGCTTTCATATTACTTACAAATGTTTTGATAACATTTATATCTTACATAATATACATGAACATGCAATTTTTTAAGGTATGATCACATGGCATATACAATTATTAGACTAATTTTGTTAATTATATGTTCCATTGATGATGTTTACTTGTACATAGTATATTACAACTTTATTTTTATATTGTTATGGCCCTTGGCCTTTGTGTGAGAGTCCTTGATTGATACATATGTATGAGATCTTGTGTGTTTTTTGAAACATTTAACAGTCCCTTTGCTTTGTCCCTTGGCCCTATGTGTGTGTGACATTTGAATATTTCCCTTTTTGTTTTAAATTCTTCATGTCTACGCTTTTTGTTTAAGATATTTGAACATGTCCTTGCTCTTGGTCCTTGGCTTCTATTCCTTTTTTATATCATTTATGATTTGTGTGTGTGTTTTTTGAGCTTGATGAGTTTGATAAGTGCCATGATACATAGCATTCACTTGTAACATAAATCCACAAACTTTATTGATACATTATATATACCTTGCCTCTTAAGTTCTATGAAAAATTCAAATATTACTATGCTAACATAGTTTTCCATATGCTCAATTTTAAATGATAATATATTTACTAAAAAAAATTTAGGTTAAATTTTATTTTGTACTGAGTTAATTTACATGATAAATTTGTTCACCTCAAATGGGGCATTTTAGTGGCCTACTCATGCATGAGATAAGCCATTTTCAAAGATAAAAAAATAGTTTTAGCACTATCACAATTTTAAAGTTATAAACTTTGGTTATTCACACATATTATAGAGTAATTTACATTCTTATTTCAGTTTCAAAGATAAAATTGACATGGTTACAAAATTTCAAATATAATTTACAATAAACATTCATATATAGTTTCAAATTCTATAATTACAATGGGGGCATGATAGAATTTCATGTCACATTCCTTATACTTTACTAGCTATGAACATGGTAGGAGTGTGGGTGTTACCCATTCTCTTTTGATCATGTTTTTATAAACCATAATGCTTTAATTAAATCTATAATCCATCTACAGTGTTGGTTTATTATTTTAGTTTCATAATGTATAACTTGGGGTTCATTGTACACTCCAACATTATGTGTGTCAAGTCATTGGAATTTTAACCCATTTCACATCTTAGAGTTAAAAATTTTGGTAGAGATAAATTGAGACTAAACATTCCTTAATTAGTGTTATTTTCATTTCAAAAGATAAAATTCAAGTTGGGGTTTGATCATCCCAAATTTATCCAATGGTTTAATTAAGGAACCATTTTCTCTAAGTGCTTCATGAGAGGCATTAATTCTCTAATGCTTCAAGCAATCATCATCACCATGAAAATTAACAAGAGAATCATTTGTTTCAAACATACAAGTGTATTCATTTCATACTCTTATTTCAATTTTAAAATTATCTAAATATTTTTCAAATTAGAAAAGTTTATTTCAAATTACAAATTGTCAGACTTCAAGCAAAGTTTTAAATATTCAAGTTCAATTTTTTAAATGAATGAAATAATTATTTAATGTGTTTTATATGGTTTGAAAAAATTTATGTTAGATTTAATTATTGAATTGTGCATCTCAAATACAAAGTGTGTCCTACACACTAAGGTATAACTTTTCATTAATAAAGTAAGTTCATAGTTAGACTTGAAGGGGGGATGTAGTAACCTAACTATAGTCATGAATACTTGATCATGCCTATTTTAACTATTTTTATCCTTAATTAAATTATTAATCTAATTGGTACATATTCCTATTGATAAAATTTAATAGCCCAAATATGGTCATGAATACTTCAAGAATGCACACGTCTTTCACACATTTTTGAAGGTGAATTAGTGAAATAAGACCTAATTTGTACTATCAGACCCAAATATTCTAAAAATTTAATTATATAAAAATAAAAAATTATAGACATGGAAAACAGTGGTAGATATCCTTGTCCCTTATGGGGTGTTCCTATCCTTGAAGCCACTCAGGAACAAATTCTATAAGGTTTATAGGTTTTCTTAATTTTGTTTCCATTTTAATCAATTGAAAACTTGAAAAACTAAGTTCATCTCTCTTTTTTGTAGCTTAGCCTTGTTCCTTTATATTTTTATTTATCTATTTCAAATATTTACCTTCAATTTGTTTCTTAAAAGTGTGTCCAACACCTTACATTATTTTATTCTATTTATTTTAATTAGGGTTAATTAGAATATTAATTTAAATTCATCATAAACAAGGTTACCTGATCACCCTTTTAGGAGAAAACTTATATATATTTCATTAAATATTTCATATTATTTTATTTTATTTTATTTATATTTTAATTTATTTTATAATTTATTAACTGGTTTGGAACCAATGTAGTTGTGTATAAGAGTGGTTAGAAATGTTCAATCATAAATGATCTTTGATGTTTCATATATATCAAGGTGATAATTAATGTGAAAAACTACAGTTATGAATCTTTTTCAATAAAAAACCATTTTTGATTCATTCAATAATTATGAAGCAAACTTTCATTTCTTTAGTAAAAACATAAAGCAATTAGTCATGATGTTGATGTTCATCCAAATGTTTACTATTTTTCATGAACTTTTAAACATTTTCAAAGTGAATTAGAATATTATCAGTCAATTGAATGTTAATAGGGTCTCCTATGGAATAGGAAATGTAATCATAGTGATCATTTTCAAATTATGTGTGTAAAATATATCCTCAGTTTCTAATTTATCTTTTAAAATATTGATTACACTAACACCTACTCAAATAAAACTACTCTAAGAAATTAGAAAAGCAAAACTAAAATATGAAATTAAAATAGAATTAAAAAAACTAATCTAATATACTCTAATCCTAACTTACATTAATAATTCACAGTCAAATCAGAAGGGTGGACTTAGTTAAGAAACATCTTCCACTTCTTTTAAAAGTAAGTTTTCATCGTTGGTGTTTATTAGACATGCAGAAACATTCTTTTATTTTGTTAATAATTCAATCTTTTTAGTATTTCCAAATTTTACAAAATTCATGAGCTTTTATTTAACATGATGATTCTTTCCAAACATGAAATAAAAATGTGAGTTCATTTCAGGAAGATTTATCTCAAAATTAGGCCAAATTAATACATGATGTTCTCTTACATGGAATTATATGATATTAGATACTATAATATTGATAACTATAAAATATTCATGTATATCTATTTTTTAGCATTCCTTCTCAGTTTTTTCTTCTTTCATCTCCTCTTCTTGCACATATTCAAGGTATTCTAATGGGTCTAAAATTTCCAAACATTCACCATCAAAACATGCAAATACTTGCAAACTTGGACATTCCATGTTATATGAAACTTAGTCAATTATTTCAAAACAATATCATTATATAACAAATTGGCTCCCAAGAAATCTTGCTAAACAAATTCAATAAAAGACATTATGTCTTCCCTATTTGATTCTTCTTTGGTATTATAGACTTGTTTTGGTGTATGAACTCCTTCAACATCATCTTCCAACTCAATATATACATAAGAAAAATATTCATGTGAAACTTATTCATATTTATCCATGATAATTGTAGAGTTTCACTCAATAAAAGGTTTTGTATTTTTTTTAACAAGGGGATTTTTGTGACTCAATACATTCACTATGAATAAAATAATGATGTATGTAATTATCCATAATAAAACTCAAACTTTTTTGGACTTGAGGAATGTCTAATGTAACATTTTTAAAGTAGGTATAATCCATTATAGGTGAAATGCTTGTATCTAGGAAGACAATTGTATATCCATTATGACATCCTCTAAATAATCCAAATCTAATTAATTTGTAGTGGATATTTTTAATAACATGTATATAATGGGATCCAAAGCATTTATGTATACATTTAAAATGATTAACTTTTGGGGTTTGTGGTTGTTTGGATTATTTTTCTAGATTATTTGAAATCTTAAGTTAGAATCCTTGATTGATTCATTCAGTTGTCTTTTTATTTTAACTAAATTATTAAAAAAAAATAATGAATCGATGAGTTATCCAAACTATAGAATGAAATCATCATATAATTATTTCCAACTTTGGATTGAACCAGGTGTTAGATTTGTCCATCTAATATGACAATAAGTAACCTTAATTCTACATCCTCGTGTTGAAAGTTCAATAATCTTAGATATTTTTTAAAAAAAAGAACATTTTATTCAATTGTTATGCCATTTTAAATCTGGGGAGGTAATTAAAAGAATGTTTGGGGAGATCATGTTGGATATCAAGGATTTTTATGGTTGTTTTCTCAAGCCAATACATGCTTTTTATTTTTTTATGACTTTGTAATTTTTATTGATATTTTATAGATTTGAAAGAAACTAAAATGAAACCATGTGTTAGGTGAAATTTATTGCAAGTAGTCCCCATTATATCTCGAATAATCTTTATATGTAAGTTCTATATACACCATAGGTAACAAGTTTTCACCCTCTTATTTTAGGATCATGGATGTAACCCAGGGCATGAGTTGTAGGTTTTGAATCTCTTATGTAGTCATTGTGGAATATCATGCCATGTGACCTACAAATCATGACTATAAATTCACCAAGTTTCCTTAGAAAGACATCCCAAACTAACTAAAAGATGAATATTTACAATGATGCTATGTTAAAATAATTTGATCATCTTAAGAAAATTAAAAATAAAGGGGAGGGTAGGGAAGAAAATAAGGTTTTAGATTTCCACTGATATATTATTTTACTAAAGTAAATAATTTTTTATATTCATTGCATATTGTAATCATACTTCTTGTGACCCTACTCCTCCCTATGATTACATGTTGGCTCATGTGCAAACTACCAACCCCAATAATCCTAATTTTATACATTCACCACTTGCTTAGACCTCTCCTTCATCATATTCTTACCCTACATACATCTTTAGTCCATCTTGGCCCTTTTGCATGCAAGATAGACCCTCTAGTGACCCCTGGGGCCTTTCAAGAGCTTATTGACTAGCTTAAGACCCTATTTGACCTAGGTTATGGCTTATGTTAATTAAATCCATGGATTAAGCCACAAGTTTCCTTTACAAAAACTATGTCCTAGGTAGAACACATGCAAAAATGCCAATTTAGACCCAAACAGTCAAAAATGACTAGTTTTTGGTCTTTTAATAGATTGGGGTTGGGATATATGCCTCAATCTCATTAATTTGAGCTTATATATTGATCACTTTCTTGATATAATATTCCCACTTGGTAATTCCATTAGAAGCTTGGTTTACTCCTTGAATCTCTCTTGATTCTTGCTTGACACAATAGCTTCCATTGTGATAGGGGATGCCCTACATTATTGCAGTTATTCTTAGTGTTTCTCATTGCTATTGGCAGTGTTCTTGAATCTTGTGGGTTGATCCTTGCTCCCTAAAGACTCCATTGCACCTATTTTTTTCCCCTTGCATTGGTTCTTCCACAAATTGGTGGCTTCTCCTTCACCTCCTCCACATCTTTTGGCTCTTGGTCTGGACTCAACTTATAAACAGCCTTATCTTCTTCCATTATTACCTTTTAGCTTGGACAATCAATTAGTTGAAAGTCTACACATCTCTTTGAGTTGGATATGAGGACAATTTGCTTTGAAAATTGAAACTCTTTGTTTATTTTTAGTAGTATACATGTTAGGGTTTGATTTGTTTGGTAATTTAGCTTGTTTTGGGTATTAGTTAGAATAGTTTCTAAAATTTATGCATTCGTATGTGGTTACAAGATATCTTCATTGCTTGAAATATTTACCATTACATTTTATTCTTACATTGGAAACTTTTTTATTGCATAGTATGACTCTACATGATCAAAAAAAAAACTATAAAACTTGCTTAAACAATCTCTCTCTCTTGTTAAACTAGAACATTGCATTGTTAGAAAATAATAGTGTTGAATTTGAAAGAAAGCTCATATATAGATTAGGCATGATATTGAACCATTTCTTTAATATGTCTTTATTTATTAAAACATCTTGTATTTGGCTTGAAAGTACCTTAGCTTCTAGATTTACATTTCATTTATTAGCTCTCTTTACTTAGCATTATTGTTTCCACAATTTGTATGCAATCAATAGTCTAGTCTTATCTACTTGATTTGCTATGGTAGGATCTACTAGAGGTACTTGCATACTTTTTTCACTTTCTCATGTTAGTCCCAAATAGGTTTACAAGTCTATCTATAGCCAAGTGCAAGTTGGAAAACCAGATAGACATTATAGATGTCTTATAGTCCATAGAATCCCTAAGCCTTCTAGCCTCTTAGTGGTTTGATTTAACACCCTCCCAAACACTGGTAGTTTCATTTATATTCTTAGATCTATATTCTATAACACCCAGTGGGACCTCACATATGTTTTCACATTAGTTCAATCCCATTTAGATCTCTCTTAGCCAACTCCCCTTTATTATCTATTAGGCTTTGATTTTGGTTGTGTTTTGGCTCTCACCTTGGTTATTTTCTCTTACTTTGGTTTTGTGTCTTTCTCCTAGTTAGTTCTCCATCAATTTGCCTTTTATATTATCTTCCATGTTTCTTGTACTTAATTTCATCCATGGCTAATCTCCCACATTTTAGACATCAATTCTAGTAGATTTAGGGTCTCATCTCTGAGCTCACCACTAAGCATGCCATGTTTGTAATGGAATGCCATAGACACCTTAGGACCTAGGCACTTTCCTCGATCTAGGAATATACCTAATGGACTTAGACTCATTTTCCCTAGTCCAAGCTTCATTCATCTAAGGATGTTTTATCTTAGCCTTATGTCATACCTCATTCACCTATTTAAGGTGATGAGGATATCTTTATGTATCTAGGGCCTAAAGAGTTACATGTAATCATTAATTATTAACTTAGACATCTTCATGTGAATGAAGTGCTTCCTTCTCCTGCTAGGAGTCAGTGGTGTGCTTTCTCTAGAAATAGAGCCTATACCCCCTTAGTGTCAAGTGCCTTGACCCTTTCTTGTGCAAGTTCCCCACTTCTTTCCTAGCTAGAGACCATATATCAAGAACACCCTCATATCCATGCTTTGGGTCATAGGTATTCCCACTCAGTGAGGTATCCCCAGCTGGGGGGTTCCTTCCATCCTCCTAGTCCTTTTATGGTTTCTAATGAGCATGTTGATTTTGATTGCCACTTATAGACTAGAGATATATGGGATGTATATCTAGAACATTAGAAACCACTGGTTAATCCCCATGTGAAGTCACATGACTATAATCATGGATATCTTGGTCATCATGACCATTTTCATGAGTATGCCATATCTTCCCATCATCCCCATGGGGACCATCACACTTCCTATGGCTATTTTCCACCTCATGGTAGAAATAATTTCCATCATGAGCATCTTCCTTGTTAGGAGCCTCCCCAACGTCATCTTCCCCATGGTTATGGTCATGGTAATGCCTATGGGCATAGGCTACATCATCACCATCATGATCCCCCTCTTGGAATTCATCACCAACCTACTATCAACCATGCTAATGAGGATCTCCATAAAATTATTCTAGTCCCTTGGTTGTGTGTTATTCCCCTTCCTACTCCTATCCTTAAACTACCTAAGTTCAATGGGATGTGGGACTCCAGACCCATAGAGTATATCATAGCATTCATGATGGAATGTATAGATTAGGAATAAAATGAAGGAATGACGTTAAAGCTCTTCACTCATTCTTTGTGAGCCAAAGCTCTTGTCTAGTTTTAGAATCTATCACCAAATTTTATTTTTAGTTTCTAGCTCCTTTTGGATGACTTCCTCTAATATTTTGATATTTTTAGATCCTTTAACATAGGCATCCAATCACTCACTTATATGGCATAGGACAAGGGTGAGTCAATTTTTTATTTTATTCATATGTGTAGGACTAGGTTCTTAGATGACCAATTTTATGATATGTTCACACAATCATTAAGGTATGAAGTTCACCTTGAGTTCCTCAAGCATGAACCGACCTCTTATGATGAAGATGTTAATGAGTGTCTGAAGATTAAAGTGTTTTAGGTTCATGCAGGCATGTGGTCCATCCCTTCCCAAAAATCAACCTCTTCATGTGATCGCAACTATAATACGATCACTAATGGTGTCACTGATTATCCTCCCAAGAAGAAGGAAAAAAAGGATAACCATGAGGTGAATTTTTTGAGTAAGAAACAAGTTAAAAATAAAGTTTTTAAATCAATTAAAATAAAATAATGGATAGTGTTTCTGTACAACCCCACCAAGTTTTAAAATTTCCATCGGATGAGGGGGCAAGATGATGCCAATTATTCCACCCAAAATTTTGGTGCATAATCCTCACCTTCATCTCAGATTTCTCCTTTTTTTAAACCCAACTTTAAGTTGAATGTGTTAAATTAGCCTCTACCTAACCATAACAAGGAAAATAAGAAGAAGAAAAAGAAGAAATCAAAGGCTAAGGCCACTCATTTTCCTTCTTGTTCTTCCACCTCTTCTAACTCCTCTTCCCAAGCTAACCTAAGAGGGGAAGTCAAGTGTGAGAGTAGCAAGGTTGTTGCTACTATTGACATAGCCTCTATTGGGTATGAGTGCTTTGTCAACATATGCTCTAGTTGGGTCATGATTGGTGAACCTACAGATATGGGTGTTCCATCTCATTCCTCCCACCTTTTCCCTATTGTTTGGCCTCTTTGTAGGATAAGTAGTAGCCTACCTTGGGGGAAAGCCTCTAGTTAAGGATAAGTGGTATTCTACCCTTAGGGGCTGGCCCAAGACTGAGCCTATGGTGCTTTGGTGACCATCATAGCTTATTAGAACACCCTCCCCAAGCCCTTATTTGGTGTATTGACCCTTTTGTGGCATCCATCATCAGACCCTTGTGGGTCTCCTTAGTCATTTGTCTTGTGCAATCCTCCTTAGATGCACCTGAGGATAGAAGTAGAATCTTTTACTTCTTTTAGTCGATTGGGTTACTAATTACTAGTAGTTATCCCTATACTAACTCTCTCTCTCTCTCTCTCTCTCTCTCTCTCTCTCTCTCTCTCTCTCTCTCTCTCTCTCTCTCTCTCTCTCTCTCTCTCTCTCTCTCTCTCTCTCTCTCTCTCTCTCTCTTTGTAGTGTTTATAGGTGATATGGATTAGTGGTTGTGGTCACCTATGGCTTTCTCTGACCTTCCCTCACTAGTCTTCATCTATAATAGGCCTCTTACCACCCCTCTTTACCTCTCATTATGATCAGCATCGAGACACTATCTCATGGTTTACCCCTGCATAGTAGTGGTGGCTCTATCAATTGAGATATATTTTTTGCCTCTCATACTCTAACTCCTTGCATCTGCATGAGAGAGAAACATGACCTTGGATCAATCGTACACATAGTGGAACAAGAAAAACATGTTTTGACAAGCTCACAAACATTCTCTTCTTGTTTCCCCATTTTAATTACATTTTGGGCAAGTTCTAGGCCATTTTTAGGCTCCCTAGGCCTATTTTTGGCCTCTTCTAGTCCAGGCCATGGCTTGGGCCAAAAGCTTGTTTTTTGTTTTTCTAATCCTCTATTTCATCCTATTATTGCTCTCAAAACCACCAAACCTTCATATTAGAGGTTTTGGCCCATTATAGGTGTAATAATAGGGTTCATTTCTCTCTCTGGGGCCTCCTTGGATGTGTTTTAGGACCATTCTGATCTCTTGTACCCCAAGGTCCTTTGGCCTATCAAGTTTGTACACTCCTTATCAGATGCACCTTATGGGACCTTTTTGGGTGTTTTACACATTTTTACATTCTAGACCATAGAACCTTTATATTAGAGTTTTTGGCATGTTTGAGCATATTGACAACCTCTATTTTTTAATTTAAGGTTTCCTTCAGCCCATTCTAGACCTATTATGTTTTTTAGGACCCCTTCCAAGTCCCCATTGACATTCCAATATTGTACCCCATATTGTGTACACCCAAGGATATAAGTTACTTATTTTACTTATTTTAGTTAGTCATTTCTTTACTTTTTGTAATCAATCTATTCTAACTCCCTCTCTTTCTTGTTCATCATCATTATAGGTAAGGTTGTTAGCTAGCTACAATGGTTAAGGACTTACTCTAGTCTTTTTGACTAGTCTTCATCTTCTCTAAACTTCCCCCCACTTTCCCTTATTACCTCTCACCATGGTTGGTATTGGTCAACCATTATGATTGTGGCTTGATTTCATTATTTATTTCACTCATGTAACTCACTTACATTGCTTCACTTTGAGATCACCTTTCTACAGTCATTAGTCTTGCATCCTCAACCCCCATTATGGTGCACCTCTTAATGGTGATTCATACTAATGGTAGTAATTAGGGAAACCTAGGACTAGTAGTTGTGGCTTGGGTTATCAATGATTAGTAGGGCTATGAGCTTATTGTAACTAGTTTCTTCCATACCAATGAGATGAATAATGTCATCGAGTATCACACAATCATTGGAACCTTGATTGATGTTAATGAGTTAAGCACATGCTATGTGTATTTATTCTCTAACTCACTCTTAGAAATGGCTCAAATCATTGGTGTTTGGGATATCTTCGGCTCTAATTTTCTCCCCCTCTTCGAGGTAGTATGTGATTTACTCTCTTTCTTTGAGGATGTCTGATTAACCCATATCCCTCATAGGGAGAACACTAATGATGACACCCTAGTGAATTTCATTATAGATAGTAATATTTGATTTGATATCATTTATGTACCTTTTTTACAAGATTTATAGATGAATCTGGAGTTAAAATTGGAGTTAGATTTTGGATTATGTAGCATTTGCACTCTCACCCATGAATTGAATCATCAACTTCTTCCACCACCATCCTTATCTAGTAATTATAGGTAATGTTTCCTTTTATCTTTTTAGTTCTTTCTTTCTTTTGCTTTGGTGTAGCTTCTAAGTACTACACAATACTCCTTATTCATTTGAACACCAACTGCTTATACCTCAGGGGTATATGTAATTGTACTTCTTATGACCCTACTCCTTTCGATGATTACACATTAGATCATGTACAAACTACCAACCCTGGTCATCTTACTTTGATATATTATCCACTCACTTGGACCTCTCCTATATCATATTCTTACCCTCCATACATTCTTAGTCCATCTTGGCCCTTTTAAATGCAAGACATGCCCTCTAGAGACCCCCTAAGGCCTTTTGGGAGCCTATTGACTAGCCTAAGCCCCTATTTTACCTAGGTCATGGCTTGTGTGAAGGAAAACCATGGCCTAGGTCACATGTTTCCTTTAAAAAAGATATAGCCTAGCTGCAACCTGAGCAAAATGCATGCAAAAGTGCCAGTTCGGACCCAAATGATCAAAAAATATCTAGTTTTGGTCTTTTAATAGATTGGGGTTGGGATATATGCCTCATTCTCATTAATTTGATCTTATCTCTTGATCACTTTCTTGATCTTATATCCTATTTTATTGGTCCATTATACTCATTTCTTCTTCTTGATTCTTCTTTGGCACAATAGCTTCCATTGTGATAGGGGATGCCCTATAGTACTATAACTATTCTTGGTGTTTCTCATTGTTATTGATAGTATTCCTAAATCTTGTGGGTTTTTCCTTGCTACCTCAAGAGTCAATTGCACCTATTTTTTCCACTTGCATTTGTTCTTCAATAGATTTATGGCTTCTCCTTCAACTCCTCCAATTCTTTTGGCTCTTGGTCTAGACTTAGCTCACATACAACCTGATCTTATTACTCTCTTGCTTCTTAGCTTGGACAATCAGTTGGTATAAATTTTGTACATTTATTTGAGTTGGATATGAGGGAAATTTTCTTTGAAAATTAAAAATCTTTATTTATTTTTAGTTGCATACATGTTAGGGTTTGATTTGTTTGGTAATTTATCTTATTTTGGGTATTGGTTAGAATAGTTTCTAAAGTTTATGTATTCATATATGGTTACAAGATACCTTCATTGCTTTAAATATTTACCATTATATGATATTATTGCATTGGAAACTTTTTTATTGTATAGTAGGACTCTACATGCTCAAAATGAACTATACAACTTGCTTAAATAATCTCTCTTCCTAAACTAGAACATTGCATTGTTAGAAAATAATAGTGTTGAATTTGAAAGATAACTCAATTCTATATTAGGCATACTCTTGAACCCTTTCTTGAAAATGTCTTTATTTCTTAAAATGTCTTTCTTATGGCCTGAAAGTGCCTTAGCTTCTATATTTACATTCCATCTATTATCTCTCTTTACTTAGCATTTTTATTTCTATAATTTGTATGAAATCAATAGCCTAGTCTTAGCTACTTGATTTACTATGGTTGGATCCACTAGAGGTACTTGTGTACTTTATGTTCTTTCTTGTGCTAGTCCTAACATGGTTTACATGTCTGTCTATAACTTGGGGTAAGTTGGTAAATTGGATAGCCACTATAAACCTCCTATAGCCCATAAAATCCCTAAGTCTTCTCACCTCTTAGTGGTTTGCTTTAGCACTCTGCCAAACATTGGTGGTTCCATTCATATTCTTGGAGATATACATATAACCAACATTAATCAAACATAGTTCACTAAAATTTTAATAAAAATAGTGCAAGATTCTAAGGACTATTCAATTATGAGTATATTATAACATCTCTTTGTAAGATAAAAATGACCTAGATAATAGAGAAAATATCATTCAAATACATTAATTAATAAATATTAGAAATCACTATATAAAATAATAATTTTTCACATCCATCTATAGTAATCAGAGACTAAATATTATCCTACAAAAATTAGTAGAATAGTATAAATACTCAATCCAATCTATTCATAACAAATCATATAAATATCATTTAGTGATCACTTAAACTAAGAGATATAGATCATCAATGTGAATTAAGAAATCAAAAAACATGAATAAATTCACAGAACATCTATTGTGATTTCTCAAGCTTGTTAAGTTTCCCAAATCCTTTTTGAATAAAATTGTCACAATATAATGTATTTATAACAAAGAGAGGCCACCATCATGGTTTTTGAAAAAATCACTTGCATGTGGTCACACTTATTCAAAAATAAGTTAATTATAAATTTATTTAAAACTAACTAAAAATAAACTACCAACATTCAATCTAGTTTTAAAGAAGAACTATTTGATCTAGAAGAGATAACTGAGAAAATATCCACTTTAAGGCCGCTTGGGCATATCCCCTACCTGTATGTATACTTTATTGTCTATTGCATGCTCTATATACTTTTTAGTATCTATATCTATCTAAATTTTCACTAAAAATCATTATTTATTAAGGCAACATTGTGATATTAACTATTAACTTTTGTGAAAAAAATTATCTTTCTCCTTCTAGATTTAGGTAGTTTCAGTGGTCTAAATTTGAAAGGTCATTGTGTGCCTAAGATAAATTCTATAAATTCATTTGGCATTTTTAAAATTCATGATGTGGTGATAGGTGTAAAATTTATCTCAGTTGGATTATAGTTATTCTATCTATTAGATCTAACTAGTTCTAACTTGAAAAAACACTAAGTTTTTTTATTTAACCTTAATCTTACTATTGAGATTAATTATTGCCATTAGTTTAAAACTTGATAACTAAATTAAATTTAATTATTATATGCATATATCACATCATCCCACTAGAATAATAAACCTAACTTCATAATCAAGTATTAAACACATCATTAAACTGAATAACTGATCATTTAAGTGTAAAAGTAAATTAAGAATTGTAAATATGGATATAATTCATGAATCAATCAAATATAGAAACATAGCCACTACTATTTATAGTCTAGAATGCTTATACAACTACATAGTCACTATCATATTTATTATAAACCTAAAATAGGGTAAAACATGGTACAATATCAAATATACATAATGATAGCACAAAAGTACAATATGAACTACTAAATGCATCTCCATGATCCATCACATAGCCTAACTAAAGTTCCATCTAGTTGATTTCACTGACAGAGGGAGACCATCATCTGAGCGATTTGCCTCTAACCATAGACTAATGGTCTCCCACACACCTCCTTTTTGGGAGTATCCCTACCCTTCACAAAAGGGAAGATAAAAATAGTTCAGATATCTAAAAATAACCAAAACCCATGCATGTACTTAACACTAATACATGTAGCAATCAAATATAACATGGAATTCATTCCACTATCTAAATTATATCATCAAATTATGTAAACTAGTACAAAGAAATGATAATATCATAGTTAAACATTAATTTGGAAAAAAAAATTATTATATAATATAGATTACATAATCTAGGTCATTTTCACTCACACAATACTCTCTACTACAAATCATGCCAATAATAATAATAGCGGGTATGTGTACAAGTTACCCACTAGCATGCTCATATAATTACATATTTTTATCCAACAAAGCTATAAAATAAATATTTAAAGAAGTGTAAATAAATCACAATACAGTAGTGAAATATGTGAACAAATATAATGTAACTAAATCATCCCACTATCTGATTTATATGCTAAGATAGAATAAGAATCAAATCATTTTATTCTTTTATTTCAAAATATCATTCTATCATAATATCTAAGGCCTACATAATACTAACAAATTACATCATAATTCTCTCATTTATTAAATTATCTCATGAAAATTAAATCATGTATCATTTTATTTATGCCTTCTTAACACAATTAGTTTTGTTTAGAATGTCAAAATTACCACACACATAAACATACAGTCAATTCCAACATCACTTTTGTAAACATCCTAACATAATTATTATATAAACAAGGTCTATACTCATCATAAGCATTATAATTTTGACTATACTACAATATACTATAGAGGTAAATTGTACTCTATCAGGGTATAATTTGGACTTCTTTTTAAACAATTGATTCTATGTTATGCTTAGGAAGGATCATTATTATATTTATACTATTTTATATACTAGATCTAATAGTTCTCATATATGTAGGGCATGTTATCTTCTCTTTTAATCCAAATTGGCACATTCTCCAAGAAGGGTTCTAAGGAATTATCAAGTATTTGGGTTATATGTTAACATAAAAATAAAATATTTATTATATATGTGTGTGTATGTGTATAGGTGTGTGTGTGTGTGTGTGTGTGTGTGTGTGTGTGTGTGTGTGTGTGTGTGTGTGTGTGTGTGTGTGCACATACATGTACATTTATATAGTAATGTATTTTAAATTTATTAATTCATTATACAATTATGCCTTATCATAATTAAACCTACAGGTTCCATTACTAAAAGCAAGAGCATGTTATCCTGATATAATAACAAGAATGCCTTACTTCACATATGAGTTATTATAGCCATGCTCAAAATAATTGAGAAATAATACTCTTAGTCTTGTGTTTCCCATAAATTCATGTCATGTATTTATATAGACCTTACCTAGTGTGTTAAATCTTCTTACATAGTACATTTCTTATAATGAAATTTACAGATTTATTTTATATAATTTCCATCTTAAATAAAATCAATCCTATAGGAAAGTTTTAGAAATAATTATAACTGAATATCAAGTAAGACCAATGTGTCCCATAGAAAACCATTAGTCTTACTCTATAAGTTTCCAAAGAGGAAAAATCGATCATGTATTTCGCAATACAACCATACCTTAGACCCATATTTTTCCATTAATGTCTTACATTTCTATATTTTTATATTCTTAGAGTTCCTATAAATGGCTATGAAATAACAACCATCAGATCTTAAATCTAAGAGTCACACTCCTTTTTACTAAGTCTTTTGATAAGTTTTATAACCCCTATTAAATTCAAGTCATTTTACACAATATAAACCCAAAAAATTATAAAAATCACAACCATTATTCAATTATAAATGAGATAACTTCCATTCAATACAATGATGCTTTAATTATATGCATACATGAAATAACATGTGTGTGTGTGTGTGTGTGTGTGTGTGTGTGTGTGTGTGTGTGTGTGTGTGTGTGTGTGTGTGTGTGTGTGTGTGTGTGTGTGTGTGTGTGTGTGTGTGTGTGTGTGTGTGTGTGAGAGAGAGAGAGAGAGAGAGAGAGAGAGAGAGCACCCATATTTTTTAATGGGAGACCTAAGTGAACCCAAATTTAGTCAAATATACAGTTGTAGGTTAACCAAAAAAATCCTATGTTATACTTCAAAAATTTTAATTCAAGAACCAAATAGTCTTATAACTCTTTTTATATTTTATTTTAAAAATCTCTAATAACATATAATGGCCAAATTCCATCCCCATTATCCTTTAGATGGATCTAAGTTCCATCCTAGGTCAATAGGGATGAATTCTTATTTATTTTAATCTAGGATTGAGGCCACCCACATTCCAATTTGAACATATCTATATTCATTTAATCCATAACTAGGTATACCTAAGTTGTTTTCATCATGAAACCCCATCTTTGAAACAAACAAGAAATCCAAGAATTTTGATTATAGCTAAGCTCGACCTACTCGGTAGTTGCAATGCCCTTCCCATTTGAGTTGGAATGTAAGTACCTTTTTTTCTACCTACAAACTTTATTCCATAAGCTTATTTTTCCTATTCACGTCCTTCTTCTCTTTATAATCATCCCTCTCCTCTTTAACCCATCTTAACATCTTAACCACTCTCTTCATGCTGGACAAGGTCTTTAACCGACTCCTATTTTATCCACCTCTCAACCTCATGCATAATTTCTTCATAAATGAACAATTCCACTCCTCTATTCCACTCATAGTTCTACCTCTACTTCATGTGAACTCTATGGCTAAACCCATAATGAACAATAAATTTTAACCTTAACATTATGGCAAAACAAGGTCTATACTCATCATAAGCATTATAATTTTGACTATACTACAATATACTATAGAGGTAAATTGTACTCTATCAGGGTATAATTTGGACTTCTTTTTAAAAAATTGATTCTATATTATGCTTAGGAAGGATCCTTATTATATTTATACTATTTTAGATACTAGATCTAATAGTTCTTATATATGTAGGGCATGTTATCTTCTCTTTTAATCCAAATTGGCACATTCTCCAAGAAGGGTTCTAAGGAATTATCAAGTATTGGGTTATATGTTAATATAAATATAAAATATTTATTATATATGTGTGTGTGTGTGTGTGTGTGTGTGTGTGTGTGTGTGTGTGTGTGTGTGTGTGTGTGTGTGTGTGTGTGTGTGTGTGTGTGTGTGTGTGTGTGTGTGATCAAAACAACATAACTAATCTATCTCATAGTGAACATCAAATCTTTCAATAATAGTATATAATCCACTAAATTATGTATCAAATAACCATATGGAAAAATTGGATGTAACATCCTTCCCCCATAAAATTTTTCACCATCTTGATGACACTTATTTCAAACAAAGTTCCTAAATTTAACTAAGTTCAACAAAATTTAAAAAATAATGTCTTGGTAGAAAATAAATGATGTTCAATAGAAAGTTTTAAGTAAAAAAATGAGGAAAATCCTTATAAATTTCTCATAATACTCCCATGTAGAACTATCCTCAGAATATTGGTCCTACTAAACCTTGCACTATGATACCTATCTATTATATAATCTAAGTTTACGTGCATCTATTATTTTGATTGGTTCTACTGTGATCAACCCTGGATCCCAAACCTATAATGCTCCAATCCAAAATAGTGTAGGATTAGCAATATAATTTTTAAGATATGAAACATGAAAAACATTATGCATTTATGTTAGATTTGGTGGCAATGCAAGATTATAAGCTATGGGATTTATTATTTATAGGACCTCAAAAGGTCCCACATATCTAGATGACAAATTTTTTGATTTTCCAAACTGAATTGAACTCTTTTGGGGTTTAACTCGTAGAAAAAATTTATCCCCAATATAAAATTGCCTTGTTTTTTTTAGATCAACATAGATTTTCTATCTATCATTGGCTTCAGCCAATCTCTATCTTGTTAATTTTAATTTCTCTTCCATTTCAACAAGCATATTGAGTCCAAAAGCCACTTTATCTTCTAGTTTGTCCCAAATGATGAGTGTTCTACATTTTCTACAATTTAATGCTTGAAATTGAGCCATATTTATAACTAATTGGTAGGAGTTTTTGTAAGTAAACTCTAATAATGGAAGGTATTCTTCCCATTTTTATTTTTGGTCTAAGTTATACATTCACAACATACCCTCTAAGATCTAATTTATCCTTTTTGTTTTCCCATTCATTTTTTGATGGTAAGTTGTACTAAAATTCAACTGAGTTTCCAATGGAGAACTTAATGTTTGCCAAAATATAGAATTCATTTTGGAGTCCCTATCTGAGATAATATTTTTAAGAAACCCATGTGATATATAAATTTCTTTCACAAACCTTTTTTCAATCATAGGTGCATCATCGGTTATATTACCATGGATAAAGTGAGCTACCTTAGTTAATTTATCAACCACAACCAAAATCATATCATAATAATTTATAGACATAGGCTAACCTTGAACAAAGACCATGATGATCACCTACTATTTCCATTTAGGTTTTGAATTTGGGTATACCAACCAACTAGATGCATGTGTTCAACCTTGACTTGTTGACACTCTAAGCATCTAGAAATAAAATTAGCTACATATTGCTTAAGTCCCTTTCAAAAATATAGATGTTTTAAATCTACTAGTAGCTTAGTTACTCCTAGATGCCCTAAATAAGGTACATTATATAATTCATTTAGCATAATATTTCTTACATTATCCTTATCAGACACATAAATCCTACCATTGAACCTTAAAATTCCATCATTTTCTAACTGAAAACCTTGATATCTATGATTTTGTGTGTTTCTAGTCTAATATTTCTTGACTTGTTCATAAAAATCATCACCAAGTGAGAATTTTACTACAAGTTTTTTGAATGTGCTTCTAATGGTATCCAAAGCTTCAATATATCTCATATGACTAAGGTCATCTATTACTCAATTTTCCTTACCCTTCATGTAGTTGATATCAAAATCATAATTAGAAAGAAACTCTAACCACCAGCTATGATGAGCATTAAGGTTGAGTTGGGTCAAAATATTCTTAAGACATAGATTATTTGTTTTAAGTTCAAAGGGTTTACCCAAAAAGTAATGTCTCCAAACCTATAAAACACAAACTATGGCAGCCAATTCCATATCATGAGGAGGATAATTGGGTTCATATGGTCTCAATTTCATATATTAATAGGCCACAATTGAATCATCCTACATGAGCACTCCTCCTAAACCATATCTTAAACCATCAATTATCATTAAGGCATACTGATGCAAAAGTAAGCCTCTATTTTAGAATTTGGAAGGCTTCTTTGCACTTATCTAACCAAACAAATTCTTATTCCTTATGATGAAGAGAGGTGATTGGGTTATCTATCTTTAAAAAGTTAGGTACAAATTTCCTATAGTGCCTCAATAATCCCATAAAACTACAAACATCATTAATATTTTAAGGTGTTGTCCAATTCATGGTTGCCCTAATAACAGTTGGATCAATTAAAATTCCCTCTATGAAAATGATGTGTCCCAAGTACCCAAATATTTTTTGAAATAAATCATACTTGGATAACTTACCATATAATTTATGTTATTGTAACCATTACAACACTAACCACAAGTGTTCAACATGCTCTTCATCATTATTAGAATAGATGAGGATATCATCTAGGAAGACTAGAACAAATTGGTAAAGATAATCCCTGAACACACTATTCATGAGATTCATGAAATCTATTGGTGCATTTGTCAACCCAAAAAGTAGCATTGTGAACTCATAGTGCCCATAGTGAGTTCTAAAAGTTGTTTTCAGAATATATTCCTCTTAAATATTTAACTAGTGGTATCCTACTTGAAGATCTATCTTTGAAAAGACTATAAAACCATGTATTTGATTAAAAATATCCTTGATGTGAGGCAATTGAAATCTATTTTTTATTGTTTCTTTATTGAGCATGTAATATTATTTACATAAATGAAGGGTTCCATCCTTCTTCTTGATGAAAAATACAAATGCATCCTAAGGCAAAACACTCGATCAAATCAAACCCTTGGCCAACCAATCCTAAAGTTATGCCTTCAACTCAATCAAATCAGTTGTTTTCATCCTATAAGGTGCATTTGATTATGGTTCTAATCTTGTAATGATGTCTATAAAGAAATCAAAAATCTCTTTTTGGAGGCAACCCTAGCAAATGTTTTTGAAATACATCCCAAAATTCTTCTAGAAAGGATAATATTCCAAGGTGGGTTCTTTAGATTTGAAACTTCTTATATTTTGAAAAGGAATGCTTGACATCCTTTGAATTGTTCCCTCTTTAATTAGATGGCAGATATTTTCCTAAGCTTCAACTCTCTTTGATTTTCCATGGATTTGGATTAAGTTTCCCAAATCATCCTGACATTCAACCTTTTTAAGGGAGCAATCCACTTTGGCTTTATACTTAGATAGAAAATTCACTCATAGGATCATGTCCTATGACCCTAATAGTTTTTCATTGAGATCTAAAAATTTTGTGAATTCTAGTAACTAAATTTCATCTTCTATGATACATCTATTAAGTTTGACCTTAAACTCATTCACATATTGTATTGACCATGCATTTTCCATATAACCAGCTTTCCTAGATAATTTATTCAACATTTAAGGAGAGATAAAATATTCAGTAGCTCCAATATCAATTTAAATAGTAACTAGATGACCAAAAAGAGTACATGACACTTCAATGGGAGAAGCTTGGAATTTACCCTACCAATTATCCACTGTTGTGTAGATACATTGTTGGAAGGTTCCATGCTATGAACAAGAAGTTGTATACTTATTTTTGCCATCAATTTTCCATTAAGGATAGACTTTGGCATAGTGATCTCCTCCTTAAGTAAAACATCCTTCTGGTGTCTCCTTCCTCTCCAATTGATTATCACCCTTAAAGCTTTCTCTGAAATTATCTCCCAGTTTCCTATTTATTGAGATATTTGCAAACCTTGCATTTTGATCATTGAACTGATTCTTCAAATTTCTAATCTATTTCTAATTATTCTTATTGAAGGGAGTCTATGTACTACCAAAAAAATTCTTATACTTTTATCTAACCTCTGCCAAATATTTCAGCTTCTACTCTTATTTTATAGCTTTTTTTAATACTTGATCCATAATGGATGGTCCATGCACATCCACCTCACATCCAATCTGGGGTCTCAAACCCATAATGAATTTTTGGATATGAAAATGTTCACACTTTTGATATTATGGAAGATATTTCAAGATCTTGGTAAACTTATCCTAGTACTCATTCACTAACAATTATCTTTGCCTCAAATTTTGAAAATCTATCAACTTTTGGTCAAATTAAAGTTGAAGTAACCAGTATACTCTAAAAAGAGTCATGAGTTGTTCCCATGTGGTGGAATTTGAGTGTAGATTCATCTCAAACTCTTTATTATCCCACCAATTTGTTGCTTCACTAACTAATTGGTAAGTTCCCCACATAGCTTTAGTGACCCCAAATTAATTTTAAATCTCAAAATACTTTTCCATCTCTATTAGTCAAGATTCAACTCCATCACCTAAAAATGACCAACCATAGAGCAACAGTCTCCCTCACACCTCCCATCTAGGAGTGGCCCTACCCTTCATAGAGGGATAAATAAAAATAGTGGGGTTATCAAGAAATAATTAGAACCTATGTACATACTTAATACATACTTAACACTATTACATGTAGAAATCAAATAGGACATGGAATCCATTACTCTATCTAAATGATATTAGCAAATCATTTAAACTAGAAGTACAGTGAAATGACAATGTCACAACTATAAAAATACTTAGGCCAAATTTTTCATTGTAGAATACAAATTACATAATTTGAGTCATTTTCACTCACATAGTACTCTTTTCTATGAATCATGCCAATAATGATAACAAGGGGTACATATACAAGTTACCCACTACCATGATTGTATAATTACCTCATGTTATCCAATATAGCCATAAAATCAAAATTCAAAGCAGAGTAAATAAATCACCATATAATAGGGAAATATGTTAACAAACATAGCATAACCAAATCATCCCATTGTCTAATATGTATGCTAAGATATAACAAGAATCAAGTCATTATATGATTTTATTTCAACATATCATAATAACCAAGGCCTACACAATACTAACAACTTGTATCATAATTCTCTCATATATTAAATTCTCTCATGACAATTAAATAAAGTATGATTTTATTTATGCCTTCCTCTTAAAAAACCATTTCCATTTAGAATGTTAAAAGTAATACACATATAAACATACAGTCAACCCCAACATCACTTTGTCAACATCCTAACATAATTATTATATAAATAAGGTCTATACTCATTATAAGAATTATAATTTTGACTATACTAAAATATATTTCAGAGTGAAACTATACTCTGTCGGGTATAATTAGGACTTCTTTTTAAAACAATTGATTTTATCTTATGCTTAGGAAGGATCCTTATTCTATTTATAATATTTCATATACTATCTCTGATAGTTCACATCTATGTAAGGCATATTATCTTCTCTTTTAATCCATATTGACACATTCTCCAAGAAGGGTTCTAAGAAATTATCAAGTATTTGGGTTATATGTTAACATAAAAATAAACTATTTCATATATATATATATATATATAGATATATATATGGTAATGTATTCTAAGTTGATTAATTCATTATACAATTTTGCCTTATCATAATTAAACCTATAGGTTTTATTACTAAAAACAAGAGCATGTTATCCTAGTATAAGAATAAGAATGCCTTATTTCACATATGAATTCCTACAGTGATGCTCAAAAGAATTGAGAAGGAATAGCCTCAATCTTAGGTTTTTCATAAATTCATGCCACATTTATATAGACATTACCTACTATGTTGAAGCTTCTTACATAGTCCATTTATCATAAATAAATTTATAGATTTCTTTTATATAATTTCCATCTTAAATAAAATGAATCCTACAGGACTGCTCTAGAAATAATTATAACTCAACATCAAGTAAGACCAATACTTCCCATAAAATATATTTAGTATTACTCTATAATTTTACAAAGAGGAAAACTCGGTCATGTATTTCACAAGATAACCATACCCATAAACCCTATTTATCCATTAATGTATTCAATTTCTAGATTTTTCTATTCTTAGAGTTCCTTCCTATAAATGACTATGAAATAACAACTACAAGATCTTAAATATAAGATTCACACTCCTTTTTAGTAAGTCTTTTGATAAGGTTTCTAACCTCTATTATAGTCAATTCATCTTTCATAATATAAACCCAAAATATTATAATAATCACAACCATTATTCAAGCATAAAAAAATGACTTCCATTCAATATAGGGATGCTTCCATTATAAAGCTAAGTATGTGTGCATGTGTGTGTGTGTGTGTGTGTGTGTGTGTGTGTGTGTGTGTGTGTGTGTGTGTGTGTGTGTGTGTGTGTGTGTGTGTGTGTGTGTGTGTGTGTGTGTGTGTGTGTGTGTGTGTGTGTGTGTGTGTGTGTGTGTGTGTGTGTATGTGTGTGTGTGTGTGTGTATATATATATATATATATATATATATATATATGTATGTATATGTATATATATATATATATATATATATATATATATGTATATGTATATATATATATGTATATATGTATATGTATATATATATATATATATATATATATGTATATGTATGTGTGTGTGTATATATATATATATATATATATATATGTATATATATATATATATATATATATATATATATGTATATATATATATATGTATATATATATATATCCACACATACTTAGCTTTATAATGGAAGCATATATATATATATATATATATATATATATATATATATATATATATATATATATATATATATATGCATATGTGTATATCTATATACATTAACAGGAGACCTAAGTGAACCCTAATTTCCTCAAATATACAATTGTAGGTTAACCAAATAAATCCTACATTATACTTCAAAAATTACAACTTAAGAACCACACAGTCTTATAATTTTTTTATGTTTTATTTTAAAAATCCCTAATGACATATAATGGCTAATTGTCATCCCCATTGTCCTAGAAATGGAACTATGTTCCATCCCAAGTCAATAGGGATGAAACCCTATTTGTTTAAATCCAAGATTGAGGTCACCCACATTGTAATTCCAATGGATCTATATTTATTTAAAACATATCCAGGTATACCTAAGTTTTTTTTTATCATGAAAACCCAATTTTAAAACAAACAATAAATCCAAGCATTTTGATAATATTTAAACCTAGCCTACCTAGTAGTTATGATGCCCTTCCCATTCGAGCTGGAATGTAAGTCCCCTTTTTGTTGCCTATAATATTTGGTCCATAAAATTATTTATATTATTCACCTCCTTCTCTTAATAATCATCCCTCTCCTCTTTAACCCATCTTAACATCTTAACCATTCTCAACATGATCAACATGGTCTTCAATCGACTCCTATTTTTTCTACCTCTCAACCTCATGCATAATTTATTCACAGATGAGCAACTCCACTCCTCCATTCCACTCATAGTTATGCCTTTAATTTATGTGAACTCTATGTCCAAACCCATAATGAACAAGTAAATTCAACCTTAACATTTTGGTAGAACCCTAATATGAATCCCTTTCCTTTTGTCAAAATATGTTATTTACCAAAATGCCTAAAAACTTTAATAATAGCTTATTAAAAACCATAAACCATTCAATAAAAATTTTGAACTTAACACCAAATAATTACCTTTGGGGGGGAATATTTTCCCCCTAATACCTCTTTTGCCAACAAGACCCCAAAATGGCATTTCATAATAAAAGCTTGCAAAAGAATAAACTAAGCCCTTAAAAACTATTTAACAAATCATGTCCTACACATTCCTAATATACATAATGAAGTTTTTACTAATATCATATTTAAATCTAAATGATGGTTTTTAGTGTAATCATAACTCTACAAGATTATTCCATTCATCTAGTAATGTAAAATGTCTAAACAACAATTTTATTGCATTGTAGCCAACCAAAATATAGCATATAAAATAACATAATCTAAATTAATGTAAGCATATATTACTATAGACAGCTATGAAAATAAACCATCATAAAATTTATTTAAATCACACAATCAACCATAAAGTTAGTAATAAGATAAATCACTCATTCAATCATATTATGGTGTGTGTGGGTTCCTAGTATCTTCTCTTTATCCCCAATGTAACCATTTCCCCCCCATTCGATGATACTCTCCCTCCACACTATCAATGAGGGTGTAAAATACCTTGCATCCAACTCACAAAATAGACATGTATTTAGTCCACATCATGATAAAAATCTACATGAAATAATAAAAAATTCTAAATATAATAGGTCAATAAAAATCATGAGCATAATCCTAATATAACAGCTCATCAAAAGTAATGTGTGTCTATGTGCACATGCACACATGTGTCTATCATAAATACAACATAAATAATCCATCTTATAATGATCATAAAATATATCAATAATAGTACATAATCCATTGAATAATGTCTCAAATAATCATAGGGAAATTTTGGATGTAACATTATCACTCATGTGGCACTATTATAAGACCTATGGTTTACATAAGTATCTTTCATTCCATTGTATGTTTGTGGACCAATTAATTTATTTAGTCACCATTTTATACTCTTTTCATGTCCACCTTATCACCTTCACCCTTTCATCATGGCCTTTGATATTTATAGTTTATATTTATGGTGATTTGTGGCATGCATGTGTTCAATTGTGACAATTTTCATATTCTATGGTGACTTTTTTGCATTCCTAACCAATGAAACATATCCACCTATAATGTTTTTTTATTGTCATTTCAGTTCATAAATCCCCAAACTTAAGTTTTTGGATTTAGTTCTTTATGGCTACTCCTATTGAGACATTTGGCATCTTTAAATTAGATATGGGCTCATAGAGTAATATGTTTACAAAGTCCTCTTTTTCCCTTTGATTATTTACATATTCAAATTAGAACATGAAATTTGGCCATCATTGAGGTATCCTTCTGGGCTTCACCTTCCATGTATTATGTGTATAGTGATCTAAGTGTCTCCTGTTAATTATTTTATAGTTCATTCAATCTCAAATTTTCTTCTTGATTGCCTCACTGAATGTGCTTCTTTTGGATGTGTTGAATCTATAATTTTACTTTATTTTGATTCAAGTATGATTATTTCAAACCATACACATGTCAATATCCTCTAGTATGTCTTTTTTCGTGTACTTTTGGTATGTTACAACACTTCATTATATGGTCCTTTATTGTGACCACTATGAAATAACCACATGGTGCATTCCAATTGGATTGGATTCACAGAATTCATGGAAATATTTTTTAACTATGATCAAAGGATTCAACATAGCCAATCAAAATTAGTCAAATGTCCATATGTGATTACTTTAAATGCATAGATTTTACATAATTCAGAGAGTCCTCTTCCTTGGATACAAAGTCCATGGACATATGGATCCTTGAAATCTTATATATAGAATTTGAGGTATGGTGATTCACATAATGAAAATAATGTTAAATAAGATACTTAATAAGAATATAGTTAAACTATGAAATCAAATCAATAATTAAAAATCATATGATAATAATGAAGAAACACATGGCATTGATTGAATGGACACATTCACAAAGTTTTATTTTAGTCCAATTTTTTTCCATGAGGCCAAAAATCCATGTAATTTTCAAGTTCAACTAATAACTAATCATGTAAGTTCCACCTATAACACTTAAATAACATGTGATCACATTGTTATATAAATAACACCCATAAATTATAAACCAAAACTTAAAAAATAAAATATTACAAGTAATCTTCCCAACGTCATTAGAGAATCACAAGATTCCAAAGTATAAAAAATCAAAATAAGGTGGATCCTTGGATCCATGGATTTTATGTATTTGATTTTTAATATGTTAGTAATTTTATGTGGGTATTCATGGGTAAACCTTAGGTTTAGATCATATATGATTAGATCATGGTGAACTTAGGATGGGTTTAAAATTTAGAGCTATATATATGAGGTTCCAAATTTTTGATGTGATTTTCAAGATTTTAAGTTATCTATATGTGTGGCCATAAAGTAACTTAGTAGCTTACAAGGTTATTGTGTTATAATTTAAATTAAAACCTAAATTAAGTTCCCAATGTGAATTTAACATGTAATGTGTTACAATCATATAATGTGTGCATTTGTTCAGGATGAAAGATGGTCCCTATTTATTAAAAATAATTAAGGTGTGTTGGTAAAAAATAATGATGAATTTTGTGTGGAAAATAATATTATATATTTAGAATCTATAATATATGGCTTCACCTTGATTAAAACCAACCAACCATGCAATAAAATTTCACATCTTCAAAAAATATCTTAACATTAGTTTCATTTTTAACACAACTTACTAGGCCATGACATCTAGGAAGATTCAAAAGTGTGTAAGATGATTCATTACCTTACATTTGAGGCTCTTTAAATGGATCAAAAGTGACCACTTGATCATTTTTTCTAAAGGGCATTATTTTTTTATTTTATATCTTTCTATATTTTATAGGAATGACTTGGAGAGAGGTTTGGTAATTATTATGTTGTTATCCATGTTTCTATATCCAAAAAATATATACCTTTGGCATCACTCTAGGCCTTTATCCATTACATCCATACATCCATAGCCCTAATGGAGGTTTCCTAAATCAGCCTTTTAGGATAAAACATTTTGATTTTGCTTTGACAACTTAAAATTCTCATTTTTTATTTTTTATTTTCTTTTATTTTCTTTTAGAATTTATTAAATTGCTGGGAACTAATGTATTTAGGTATAAGGTTGGTTGTAAAATTTTAGTCACAAATTATCTTTCCTTTATTGTTTCATATATCTTAAGGTGATACTTAATGTGAAGAAGTGCAATCATGACTCTTTTTCAATGCAATGACTTTTATTAGTTCATGTGTTATTTATAAATCAAACATCAAGTTATCTAGTGTAAACATAAATAAATTAGTCATGATGTTGATGTTCATCCAAAAGTTTTCTAATTTTATTGAATTTTTAAACATTTTCAAAATGAATCCAGCTCTTATCATTCAATTGAATGTTACAAGGGTGTCCTATGGAATGGTTAATGTGATCACAATGAAAATAATTTTTGTACATCCAAAATAACATACTTTTGGTGTTTTTGGTTAATTAGATTGTATTTTTAGTTTATTTTAAATATTAAGTTGAAATCCCTGATTGACTCATTGGGTTATCTCTTGAGTATGACTAACTGATTCAAGAAAGTGATTGGATAAATGAGTATTGTGAACTATAGAGTAAATGCATACTCTATATATTCCCAACTATGAATTGAACTAGCTTTTATATTTAAAAATAAGTCATTATTTTCCATCTAATGTGAAAGAAAACAACTTATATGATACATAATCATGTTAAACATTCAATAATATTAGAGTGTTTTTGAAAACATGGACATATTCTTCAACTATTTTTTCACTTTGTAATTTGGGGTGGTAATTGAGAGTGTTTTTTGGGAGATCATGATGAATATTATGGATGTTTATGTTTTTTTGCGAAGCCAAGACACATTTTTTTATGAATTTATATTTTTTATGGATTTTAACGTATTTGACAAAAACTAAAATGATTCCATTTATTGGGTGAAACTAATCACAAGGGAACCTACTTTTATCATGAAATAATCTATTTTGAAACTTTTATAAACACCACAAATAATGAGTTTTTACCCTCTCATTTTACGATCACAAAGATGACCTAATACATGAGTTACAGGGTATGAATCTCCTATGTATTCATGGTTTAATAACATGGAATGTGACCTAAAACCCATAAGTTCACCCAAGTTTACTTTAAAAACACCCAAAAATAACTAAAAAAATTAACATTGACAATGATGTTATGTTACAATAATCTGGTTGTCATTAAAAAAAGGTCAAAAGAGATGGAAGGGTAAAATATAAAATAATGTTTTAAATCTCCACTGACATATTATTTCTCTAAAGTGAACACTTTATAAGATTCATTGAAAATAACCAACATTAATCAAATCTAACATTCATTCAATTTTGAATAAACAAAGTGCAAGAGTATAAGGAGTAAATAGTTATGAGTATATTTTAGCAACATCTCTTTGTAAGATAAATTGGTAACTAAGAAGAGAGAAAAAATTACTACAATAATTTAAAAAGACCAAAGTTTATTATATAAAATATCAAAATAGCATATCCATCTAAAGTAATTAGAGATAAAATATTGTTTTATAGAAATGATTAGAATAATATATATATTCAATCTAACCTACTCATAATAATGCATATAAATATCATTCATTTATCACTTAAACTAAGAAATATAAAACATCAATTTGAATTGAGAAAGGAGAAAACATGAACAAACTCATAGAACACCCATTATTATTTCTCAAGCTTTCCAATTTTCCCAAATTATTTATGATTAATATTGTCATAAGACAATGTATTTATAACAAAAAGATGCCACCGCCATGATTTTTAAAAAAATACTTGCATGTGATCATACTTATTCAAAAATAATATAAATATAAATTTATCTAAAAGCAACTAAAAAAACTACTATCTTTAAATCTAGTTTTAAAGTGTAACTATCTAATCTATAAGAGATAATTGAGAAAAAAATCATTTTGAGGTCGCTTGGGATTACCCCTACCTAAATTTAGACCTTTTAGAAGTTTATAATTAATTATCCAAATTTGATTTTTTTAGACCCTTCATAATATGTTAAACTTTAGCAGCCACCATGTAATTATGGAATTTGGGATCACTGTAACTTTTCCTATTCAGTTTTGATATCCCCTACTACATATACTACATGCTCTACTCAATAATCTATTTACTTTTTAATATCTGTCTAACTAAATTTTCACTATAAAATAAACTAATTATGAAAGGCACATTAGATATTTGTTATTGACTATTTTGAAATGGTTTGATCTTACATTCACCTTCTAGATCTAAGTAAGCTTAGTGGTTAGAATTTAAAATGTCATTGTATGGCTGAGAAAAATTATGTGAATTTTCATGGCATTTTTAAAATTCATGATGTCGAGATGGGCATCAAATTTATCTCATTTCAAATATAATTTTTTTATCACCCATGTAGCATTATCACAATATTTATGGTTTCTATAATTTTCTTTCATTCCATTATATATTTACAGATGCATTGATTTATTCAATCACCATTTTAAAATCTTCTCATGTCCACCTTATCACCTTTACCCTTTTCTCATGGATTTTGACTTTTGTGTGATGTGTGGCATGCCTTTATTCAAGTGTGACCCTAGTCACATTTTTTTTTAATTTTATTTGTTCTCAAGCAGTGGCACATGGCCAAACCTAATTGGTTTGTAGTCACAAAGTTATGTTATTACCCAAATTTAGTTCTGTGGATTTAGTTCTCTATGACCACTCCTATTGAGACATATGTGGTCCTTATATTTACCACAAGGTCATGAAGTACTATCTATATGGAGCCCAAATTTTACCTTCTTTGTTTGCCTCAGATCATGGCATGTGGCCATCATTGAGGCATCATTGTAGAGTCCACCTTGCATGTACTATGGGAATAACAATACATGTGGTGCTTATTAATTTCTTCATATTTAATGTGATCATGAAGTTCATTCTTGGTTTCCTCACTCAACTTGACTTCCATGGATACATAGAATATAAAAATTGCCTTTATTTTTATTTATGTCTAATTGGATTTGAGTCCTACACCTATCAATATCTCATCATGTAATTTTTTGATTCAATTTAGATATGCTACAACCTTCACTATTGTTGCCTTTATCATTTGGTAATAAATAACCATGTGTAACATTAGGATTAGATCATATTTCATGTAACTCGTGAAGTTTTTTTTCACTTTGATCGAAGACTTCAATGTGGCCAATGATAATGAGGAAAATAGTTTCTTTATTACTTTAGATTCACATAACGTATAAAATTCAAGAAATATTCTTCCTTGGATAAAAAATCCATAGACATATGAATTATTTTAATTCATTATATATCATTTTAGGTCCATGCATTCACTTGTGCATTGATAAGGTAACATAATAAACTTAATAATAATATGTTTAAAGTATGAAATAAAATTGATAATTAATAAGTCCTATGATAATCCTGAATAATGCATGACATTGATTCACCATGGAATCACAAAGATCATTTTTAGTCTAGTTAGTCTTCATGAGGCCATAGACCTATGTAATTTTAAAATCTAATGAACAATTAATCATGTCTAATCCACCTAAAATAATGGAATAACTTATGATTGCATCATTAGATAAATAAAACCTAAATATTGTAAACCAAAACTTTAAAAAAGGCGCAAACAATTTTACATATATGATGATAAAGTCACTAGATTCTAAAGTGAAAACCCCCAAAATGAGGTGGATTTGTGGATATGTGGAATTTATGCATTAAATATTTTCTATGTGTTTTAGTTCATGGGGGATCATAAGGAAACCTTAAATTTAGATCAATATGATTGGTTCACATTGAACTTAGGAAAATTATAAACTTTTGAGTTATATAAATAAGGCCCTAAATTTTTGATGTATTTAGGTTATGTATATGTGTGGACACTAAGTAACTTTGGATTTTACAAGGCTATTATGTGACCATTTAAATTAGAACTTAAACTAGGTTCATAATGCTAATTGAACCTTGAATACAATGTGACCATAAAATTTGTTCATCCATTCAAGATGAAATATTTTCAATATATATTATAAATAAATGGGATGTGTTGGTCATAAAAAATTATGAATTTTATAGGGAAAACATTGGTAGGTGTTTAAATATAGAATGTCTAGTTTATTCTTGAATAAAACCAACTAACCATGTAAGAAAATTTCACATATGTAGAAGAAACTTAAACATTATTTGTAGGATTAGAACATAACATACTAGGCCTTAACAAATAGAAAGATTCATAAGTATGGTAAATTGATTCATTACATTGCCTTATAGGCATTTGGTATGGCTCAAGAGTGACCACTTGGTCATAACTTTATAAAGGGTGTTATTATTTAATTTTTTATATTTTTACATTTTATGGGAATGTATTGAGAGGGAAGGCTTTGTAACTTCTCATTTTCTAGCTAGGCATCTATATCTCCAACATAGATATCTTTGGATCCACTCTAGGCCTTACCCCATTACCATCCAAGCATCCATATCCCTAATGGAGGTTGCCTGAATCATCCTTTTAGGTGAAAATTTATTTATTTATCTATGAATATTTCATATTTTCCTTTTTTATTTTGTTTATTTTAAATTATTAAAGGGTTGGGAGCCAATGTATCTATGTACAAGGATGGTAAAAAAAATGTTCAATTATAAGTCATATTTCATTTGTAGTTTCATATATCTCAAGACAATAATTAATGTGAAAAAGTACACTCATGACTCTTTTTTAATGCAATGACCATTATTAATCATGTGATAATTATGAAAAAATCATGCATTTATTTAGTCAAAACACAAAATAGTCAGTCGTGATGTTGAAGGTTATCTAAAAGCTTACCAATTTTCATAATTTAAAAAAAAAATACCATGAATTCAATTAATTTTATTCAATTGAATGTGAAAAGGGTCTCTTATGGAATGGTAAAATTTATCACATTGATAATTTTAAAATGATGTGTGGAAAATATATCCTCAGTTTCTTTTATGTCTTTAACAAGACATATTGCACTAATACCTACTTAGAACAAACTACTCTAAGAAAGAAGGAAAGAAAAAATAAACTAAAAAAGGAAATAAATATAAAATAAAACTAATACAATATATTCTAATCATAACCTACCCTAAAAATTCATATTCAAAGCTAGATAGTGAACTTGGAAACTTTGTATGAAATATTTCCCACTACCTAGTAAAAGAAGGTTTTCACCATTTACAATTATCCAACCTGTAGAAACATAGTCGTATTATTTTATTAATTCAATCACTTTCCTATTTCAAAATTTAAAATAGTTCATGAGATTTTGTTTAACATGATGTTTCTTTCCAACATCATGTGATAATTATGAAAAAAACATGCAATTATTTAGTCAAAACATAAAATAGTCAGTCGTGATGTTGAAGGTTATCTAAAAGTTTACCAATTTTCATAATTGTTTAAAAAAATACCATGAATTCAATTAATTTTATTCAATTGAATGTGAAAAGGGTCTCATATGGAATGGTAAAATTTATCACATTGATAATTTTAAAATGATGTGTGGAAAATATATCCTTAGTTTCTTTTATGTATTTAACAAGACATATTACACTAATACCTACTTATAACAAACTACTCTAAGAAAGAAGGAAAGAAAAAATAAACTAAAAAAGGAAAATAAATATAAAATAAAACTAATATAATATATTCTAATCGTAACCTACCCCAAAAATTCATATTCAAAGCTACATAGTGAACCTAGAAACATTGTATGAAATATTTCCCACTACCTGGTAAAAGAAAATTTTCACCATTTACAATTATCCAACATGTAGAAACATAGTTGTATTCTTTTATTAATTCAATCACTTTCCTATTTCCAAATTTAAAATAATTCATGAGATTTTATTTAACATGGTGTTTCTTTCCAAACATGAATGCAAGAATATTTACCTTGAAATTATGCCAAAAGGGACCATTTAAAATAATTTGGACTTACACCTTCAAATTTGAATTGAGATAATTTTAGACCAAGAATAATTTTCATATATTACATGTAAACTAGACTATGAGGATGGTAATTTTTTGGATCTATTCCCCACATATTTTAATGGAGATAATTTAGAACAAGAAAATTTAGAATGATGTAGAATAAAAACTAAGTTTTTTTTTTAATTGGACTAGTAATAAGTCAAGATTATTTGAAATAGTCCCTCAAATGAGTACATGATGTTATATTACCTAGAATTATGTGAGATTTGAGACCAAAGGATTGATAAAAACCAATTATTCATGATTTAGAGGTGTTTTTAAACATTCTATCTCTATTTATTTTTTCATATCCTCTTCTTGCACATGTTCAAAGTATTCTTATGGGTCTAAAATTTATGAATATTCATAATTAGAACCTACAAATAAACATGGAAATTACATTTTATTCAAAACCTCTTATTTTATTTCACAAACAATATCCCAATTTAATAAATTGACTCCCAAATAATCCTACTAAACAAAATTGATGAATGACATTTCTTCTTCATTATTTGATCATTCAACATTCTCCTATAGCTCTTATGGTGTATTTGCTTCTTTTGCATCATTTTCAAAGTTATAATATACATTATAAATATATTCATGTGAAATATATTCATTTTATCCATGAAAGCTTGAATGGTTTTCTCAACAAAAGGATTTGTATCTTTTTGAACAAGGGGATTTGTGTTTGACTCATTACATTCACTATGAATAAGCTTATGATCTAAGTAATTAGCCATAGTGAATTTTAGATTTATTTAGCTTGAGGAGTGTCTAATTAAACATTTTAAAAATATACATAAACCATCATAGGTACAATTTTTTTACTGTGGGAATGTAGTTTCTATGTATTGTGATAGCTTCTACATAAGCCAAAACTAATGAATTTGCATTCTATGTTTTAATGAACATAGATATAATGGGATCTAATGAATTAATGTATACATCTAAAATGAAAACCTGTTGAGATCTATGGATAATTTGAATGTATTTTTAGATTCTTTGATATCTTAAATTGCAAACCATGATTGACTCATCATGTTCTCTTGTGTGTGATTGACATATTCAAGAAAGTGAATGGATCAATGATTTATTTGACATATAGAGTGAATGCAACCTCTAATTATTCCCAATTATGGATTGAAATAAGTTTTATATTTCAAAACCAATCACACTCAAATCCATCTAATGTGAAATGAAATAATTTTTAAGTTACATCCTCATGTTGGATATTCAATAATCTTAGAGCATTTTTGAAAACATGGACATGTTCTTTAGTTGTTCTATCATTTAAAAAAATTGGGAGGTAATTGAAATAGTTTTTAGGGATATTTTACTAAATACCAATGATTTTTATGTTTATTTCATCAATCCAAGGAATTATTTCTCTTTTTTATAAAATTATGATTTTTATGGATTTTTCACATAATTTATAGAAATTAAAATGAAACCACACTTTGGGTGAAATTGATTATAAGGGGCACTCCTAGTGCCAAATAATATATTGATGTAATTTTTATATACACCACAAATAACAAGTTTTCACCCTCTCATTTTAGGATCATAAATTTGGCCCAAGGCATGAGTTTTAAGTTGTGAATATCTTATGTAGTCATGGTGGAATAGAATAACATTTGACTTACAACCCATGAAGGGATGTTCACCCAAGTGTCCATAGAATAACACCTAAAACTAACTAAAAGATGAATATTCATAATTATGCTATGTTATAATAATATGTTCATATAGACGATGATCGGTATACATTCAAATGGTGATGGCATCAGACATTTTAAACTTAAGCTTGGGTGGGAAGCTGTGAGAAAGATGAATAATTACAGGTAGAGATGTAGAGCTCTAGGAAAAATAAAAAGTGGGAGATCTCAGGATCAATGTAGTTGAGGATGAGAAAGGAGTAGATCCTGACTAAGATATAGCCATAATCAAGGATTGCACATGTTATATCCTAAACCCAAGTAAGTAGGTTTTTACCCATGATTTTGAACCTCTTTTTTCTCGATGCTCTTGGAAAAATAAGGTAGCTAGTCTTACACTAAATACCTTTGAATAAATCATGAGTTTTAAGTCCATAGAGGAAGAAGGGCATGTTTGTCTCCATGTCCTTAACATAATCTCTAACAAATCTTAGTGCAGATGGTCACACCCATTGGTTGGGAAGTTACAAGGGTTAAGACCTAATATTAATTATATTAGAAAATGGGCTAATAAGAAGTGGAGCCCCAAAATATAGGTAGATATTTTATCCTTGAGAAAGGAATTATGTATTTTTTCCTTTTATAACTAGGATTATTATGATAAGATTCTATTAGAATAACCTTGGGTTTTAGGGAGGGCCAACCTATCCCTCTAAAATGGACTCTAGCATTGGATCTGGACAAGAACAATTTAGATAAAATACTAATTTGGTTGAATTTTCTTAGTCTTCTATTGAAATGTTTTAAATCAGAGGTCTTAATTAGTATTATTAATTATTTTGGATAGTTTATCTCCTTTGATCTTGTTAAAAAAATCTAGGAGAAGACTAATTTTTAAAATACTCTGTCAATGTATTCACAAATAACAAACTCATAGAGGTGATCAAGCTAACTTCAAAATATGTTATTTGGACCTAGAGTATAGTGTTTAAAATTCATCCATACCCCAGGTACCAAAGATTCAGACATGGAGCCAAGAATTTCTCTCTAAAATAACATGTTCAATCAGAGTGGATAAAAAATGAGGGACTTATTAAATTAGATGCATTGCAATATGAGATTGATAATCTAAATAAAGTGGAGTGACCAACCTTTGTGAATGAGAAAGGAATGAATCCATCAACTCCAAATGTCACACAAAAATAAGAAATAATGGGCATAGGGGAAATTAGTTTTGATTATACGAATGATTTTAACCTGAGACATGATGATGAGGTTTGGTTTGAGAATGCTAAGGTGGGACTAGAGAATGTTTGAGATGTCTTGACCAGGGCTAAGATCTTTTGAAGGACAACATTAATTATTTGGAGACTCCATTGAAGAAGAAAGAGAAATAATCTTTAGTTCTAGAGGATTGAGAGGTCCCATAAGTTTAAGTATCAAGATTAGTATAAATAAGAAGAGTTTTCTAATGAGATCATTAGTTTAGAGGAAAAAACTAAAAATATATCCAGTGAGATAGAGGGGAGAAAGTTGAGGGTTCTCACTATTTAAGAGGAATCCATGCACAAGAGGTATGTTAGAAAGGGATTAGCAAAAATGGAGAAAGAATCCTCCCATAATGGGTGATATATGGATGATGAATGGAATGTGGTGATACGTATAAAATTAAAATCAAAGATAATGGTGCAAATGAGTGAAATGGTTAATAGAATCACTAAATTTAAGGAGTTAGTAAGATAAAAATCTATATATTACTGAGTAATGTCTTGTTTTTTCATTATTCAGTGTTGTTGTTGTGCTTTTGTTATGTTTTTGTAAATAGCTAATAAATTGTTATTGATGTTTTTGTTATTGGGTAGATTTTTGTTGATTGTTCACTACTATTTATTTAACAATTATTCTATGTTTGGATTCATTTAAGATTTTATTGATTTATCTTTCATTTTTGAATCTATAAAGTTCATGGGTCCTTTCAAAACCCATGTTTTAACATTATGAAAAATAATATGATAATATAAAAGATCAAAATAGAGGGAAGGTTAGATTTTCATTGAGATAATATTTTTTTAAATAAAACACTTTCTAACATTCAGTAAAAATAACCAACATTAATTAAATCTAGCATTCATTTAAATTTAAATAAACATGTAGTGAAAGAGCTAATGACTAATTAGTTATGAGTATATTCTATTAGCATCTCTTTTCAATATAAATTATCAACAAAGAATATCAAAAGTCTCATTCAGTTACAACAATTAATAAAGATCAGATATATCTATAACAAATAGAAAAATTACACATCCATCTATAGTAATCAGATATTAGAGACCATCTTACAAAAAATATTAGAATATTAAAAAAATTCAATCCAACCTAGTCATAAATAATCCTTTATATTTTATTTAGTGATCATTTAAAATAATAAATTTACAACATCGATCTAAATTTAGAAATTAGAATACATGAAAAAAAATCTCACAGAACATCCATTTTAATTTCTCAAGATTTCCATGTTTCCCAAATCCTTTCTAGAACACATTGTCATAATACAATGAATTTTTTAAAAAAAGAGTCAATCACCATTATTTTTGAAAACTCAACTGCATGTGGTCACACTTATTCAAAAATAAGATAAATCTAAATCTATCTAAAAGTAGAAATATCTTCTCTAGTAGAGATAATTGAGAAAAATATCCTCTTTGAGGTTGTTTGTGATTATCCCCTACCTAAATGCATACCTATAGAATTTATCACCTAATCATGAAAATTTTGATAATTATGATGCCTTCATAATATGTTAAACTCTAACCGATGAGATGGGGTGTATTGGTAAAGCAATTTGATTATTATATGCACCACCCAGGTTTGAATCTCAAAGGGATTATAAGGATGGTTGTGGCCATTTCGCTAGTATTATCTAGTTGTGGTTGTATTGGTAGTATTCACCAATTATGGTGGTATTTTGGATATTATTGGTATTGGTCAGTTTTGGTCGTATTATTGGTATTGGTTAGTTGTGGCCATATTATTGGTGTTGGCTAGTTGTGGCTATTAATGTAACTGATTATTTCTCTAGTCAAAAGCTTTGTACCTATCTAAAAATATGTTAAACTCTATAAGCCACCATGTAATTTTAGAATTTAGGATGATTGTGACCTTACATGTTTGTTTTTTATACCCCCCATCATGTATCTTGTATGTTTTACTACATGAATTTTATTCTTCTTATAATTTGTGTTTATTTTTATTTCACTATAAAACTCATCAATTATGAAGGTCAAACTGTGATATTCATTATTTAATTTTGAGTAAAAAAGTATCTTACCTTCACATTTAGATTTAGGTAGTCTCAATGGTTTGAGTTTGAAATGTTTTTATCTATCTTGGATAAATTATGTGAATTGATGTGGAATTTTTCAAATTTGTGACATGGTGATGGGCATCAAATTTATCTCAGTGTAAACATAGTGTTCTTATCACCCACATGGTAGTATCATGAGACTTATGGTTCACATAATCATCTTTCATTCCATTGTATATATTCACACCCATTGATTTATTCAATCACCATTTTATACTCTTTTAATCTCCACATTTTCACCTTCACCCTTCCATCGTGGCCTTAAAAAAAATCTCTTTTTGGTGATGCATGGCACACCTATGTCCAAGTGTGACCCTTATCACATTATTTAATGACCTTTTTGCTTTCTTGAGTAGTGGCATATGGAAACCCCTAATTGATTTATAGTCATGGAGTCCCATAATTCCCCAAAAACAAGTCCATGGATATAGTTATCAATTTCCACTCCAATTGAGACACATGGTATCCTTCCCTTCACTATAATGTCACTAAGTATGTGTTTATGTAGTCCACTTTTTTCCTTTGATTTTTTTATTTTTTCACCTTGGAGAATAACATGTATCCATAATTTAAGTATCCTTGTGGGGTCCACCTTATACATACTATGTGTATAATGAGTCATGTGTTTCCTGTGAATTGATTTAGATTTGAAATAATTAACAATTTCATTATCAGTTTCCTCAATCAATGTGATTCATATGGATGCATGGAATCTATAAATTATCCTTTAATTTTATTAAATTTTGGTTGCCTACAAACCATATAATTTTCAATATCCCATGGGGAAATTTTTGTGATGTACTTTCAATATGTTGTGGCACTTCATTATCTCTAATTTTATCATGACCAATAAGAAATAACCATGTGGCACATTCCAATCATATTGGATTCTTGGAAATCATGAAGTTATTTATTTTGTATGATTGAAGGCTTCATCATGGTTAATCAATACAAAGAAAATAGCTTCATGTGATTGCTTCATATTCATGGAGCATATAGAATTCATAGACTCATCTTCCTTGGCTATGAATTTCATCAACACATGGATTCTCACAACTCAGTATACATCAATTTAGGTCCACACATTCATGTATGAAAAAATAATTTAACATAATTCACTTAATAATATTAGAGTTAAACTATGAAATCAAAGTGATAAATAAAAATCCTTATGACAATCATGAATAAACATGTGGAATTGATTGAATGGTTGTGAAATCATGGAGTTCTCTTTTAGTCTTATTTATCTCCATGAAGCTATGGATCCCTGAACTTTTAAAATCCAATGAATAACTAATCACCTTTACTCCACATAAAATACTTGAATAACTTATGATCACATCTTTAGATAAATAAAACCCATAAATTATAAATCAAAAATTAAAATATAAAAAGAGTGAAAAAAATCTTCCTAACATGATCACAAAGTCAAAACATTCCAAAGTGTAAAAATTATAAATAAGGTACCTCCTTAGATTTTTCGAATTTATGCATTTGAGTTTTAATATGTGCTTAGATTTTTGGGTGCATGTGTGTGGTGGGGGCGGGGGGCGGGGTGCGGGGGGGAGGGGAGAATTCATGAGGAAAGCTTAAGTTTAAATCATATATGAATGGGTCATAATGAAATTAGGACATGTGTAAATTTTAGAGATATATAAATGAGGCCCCAATTTTTAATTAAGTTTTTACTACTTAAGCTAATTATATGTCTGGCCACTAAGTAACTTATGATTTTTAAAGGTTATTATGCAACCATTTAAATTAAAACCTAAAATAGGTTCCCAATGTGAATTGAACCTATAAAGCATTACAACCATAAAATATGTGCATCCCTTTAAGATGAAAGAAGGTCCTTATTTATTAAAAGTAAATGGGCATGTTGGCCAAAAAAATTGTAAACACATATCTTTAAAGGAATATTCTAAATTACTTATCTTATAATCAACACTTTGTGACCATATGCAAAAATTTTCGCCTTTATCCTAGTTGAAGATATGATTTGAAATGATAATTTTTCATCTATGTAGGTCATATATCTCAAATATATGGTCAAGCCCTTCTAAAATCCCAATTATTTATTCACTATTTGGATCTCTCCATCTACCTTGGCATGTTTAGCTATCAAGAGTACATAAGCCTTTATACTTTCATCTATGAATTTTAATCTATGTATCAGTAGTTTTTCCAGTGAATTTTCCATTGATTTTCCATGGCTATTATATTTATAGATGTTGGAAATAGATTATTTATCTATGTAAAACATGAGAGTAGAATATATAAAAATTACTAGACAAATATCATTCAAATTCAAGACTATTATTGTATGCAACAAGCATATGTACCTATTCTTCAAGTTGTTTGTGTATTGAGTTTCATTTATGTGCTCTCTTCAAAAGTATATAACAGACTCTTTAAAGTTATGAATGTCATTTTTTGGACATGACTCCCTAAAATAAAATCTAATCAAATTTTAATCTCTCAAACTCGTCTCCTCTTTAATCTTTTTAATCAAATATTGTGAAATCTCCATGAACTATGGACTCAAATAATCTAATAAAATTTTGAAGTAACATTGTCTTTCTTCAGTGGAAGACTATGTAAAATATTTTTCTCTACATTTAAATTAGGGGAATAATATTTATTGATAGTTTTATCTTGGATTAGAAGATAATAGACCCAAGTGAAATATGAGTTTATTGAAGAGCTAAGCCTCTAGGTATCAATAATAAAAGGAGATTCCGTTAAAGGGACAAGTTGCTTCATAGGTAGAGACACAGGTGAAGGAGGCACATGGAGTGTAGATGGAATGAAATGAATATATGGAGGAGTTGGAGAATGTAAATTTATGTTTATAAGAGCATAAATGAGGAGTAATCGGGCTAGGCCTCTATTTAATGTTTAAACCTAAAGATTTTTTTAATCAATTAACAAATAATATCAAGGGCTTGTGATGAAAAATATTTGCTTATATAATTTGAATGCGAATAAATATTTTTATAAAATTTGATTCTCAATTATGAGAATATACCATAATTATTATTAAATAGCTCCTATCTTTTGGGGTCTTGTTCATCACCTCCACTACCAATTGTTTGCTTAAATGTGGAAGTTGGAAATGCATTTGGAGCTAAGTGACTTCATATATGATGATGATATTTTATTTTATTAATTTTAATATCCTTCACTTTTATAGCTTACTTCACCTATGAATTATTACAATTTATTATCGAACAATATATTTGATTTTTAAAGAGAAATTAGGTGCATGAATTCAATTTTTTATTTACTTTATAGCCCAGTTTATTTCAAATAAAGGAAGATATTAGTGTACATGGGGTATTATATATCATTTACTTCATCAATAATCCCCTCTCTAACCCATTACATTTTGTAATTTATAAATTTATATATATTTATTCTTGTGTAATATCTCCTTTTGACTTCAAAATCACCTGCACATTCTTTTCAATAATCTTCAATTAGTGGCTCTTGATGATAGTTAGGACAAAGTTTGAGATTATTCTCCAAAAAATATTTACTATTGAAGGTGAATCTCTTAGTATGTAATTACATTTAAAAATTAATCATTGTAGTCTCAATATTTTTCACATCAAGTGGAGTTTTGTAGTGTAATCACTTTGTTCAATATGGAATTGATTTCCATGATATGATTTTATTTGCACCTTTTATTAATATCCCCTAACTACTTAAAAATTTCAATGAGAATAATCTTTCCATTGGCATAATTGGGTAGTATATATGGATTACCCATAAATCCACCTCCTTTGATGTAAGTGAATCTTTGGAACTGTATGTATCTCCCATATTATTTGACCAAACTATCAACTTCATCTGAGATTCACACTACTATGTTTCCATATAGAGTCCTTACTACCATCATATTAAATATGTCATTGACTCTAATAAATTTTTTATTTCCATTTTCATGATTGATATATTAGTATAAATCATATATAATTCTTTTAAGAGTGAACTATTTGTCTATAGTGAGACCATTCCACACCTTCAAGACTTGTAATTTAGTACACCAAATAGTAATCCATTTAGAAACTTTATGTGGAGTCCATATTATTCAATTATTCATCTAGGGTGTTATTGATAATTTTACCCCATTTAATTAAATACTTTCCCTCATAGAATATTTTCATGATCATACACATACATTCATGGAAATCACCTTTGATCAGGTTCCCCATCACCCTGTTCATAAGTTTGATCATATATGATAGCTCTTAATAGAAAAATAGATCTAAATAAATGCTTAGTAAGCTTGAAATGACCTTTATTTTTGTTCTTAAACCAATTTTTATTGATTATGCTCATGAACTTATTCATATTCTCATCCCAATATTTTTATGTAATCTCTTTTCTCATAGTCATCATTTCATCATGTGGTGAAACTCCAATATTTGTGTTCATATAAAAACCATCTAGTTTAGCCATCACTACACCATAAATATACTTGATCTCTATGATATATTTATTTTATTACTTTTCAATGTGAGTACTAGGTCTTTTCATTAGATTGCAGTTATAAATGCATCATCTTCTATAGTTTACTATCAAATATATGTTGTTCAATGAAATAATGTTTACCTTCTTGAATCATTTCCCATAATTACTCTAAATAAATGTGGATAATATTGGTGTCTCCAATATATTGAATATTAGTCTTTAATGTCATAATGGTCTCATAATTTATATATCTTAAATTCATTCTAGAAGGTTTTGTTAGGTGAAAGGCAACTTTGGTGAGAAACTTAAAATTTTTGTATATGTAATATATAGATAGAAGGGTCCATATAGGTCATAAATGTGTTAAATTTTCCTTTTTAAAATATTTATTTTCATTATATGGTTTGATTATTACTTTGGGACCCTTGTAGTACTCCCAAGATCAAAATTATATAGGCTCAAAAGTCTATCAAAATTTTTGGGGAGGAGATGAAAGTGGTCATATTGACATGAGAAATGGGGAGAACAAGGGTGGAAAAATAAAGAAAAAAATTTCAAGGTCACCAAAAAACCCTAGGTAGATAAATGATGAAACAGGAAAGAAAATAATGGAAACAACACAAAATGCAAAGATAATGACAACCTTGATAAGTTGAATGCAATACAAACATTTGGGGAAGAACACAAACACAAAATAGATAAAATCATTATGATCAAGAGTGTTTTGAACCAATGAGAATTGTTGAAAGTCTTATTCAAAAAAATTATGTGAAAGTGAACATTTTATTGACTTATATAGAGTTTGATTCATGATTTAGGCATTAAATACCTTTTAAAACTATTCAACCACCTTCCTTGCTCTATTTTATTCATACCTACATTTTGTTAACTTTTGTAAATTTATGTCCTTTTTGGTGGAAGTTGAATAACCTTTTTATTTAATAAAATTTTATTTATTCAATGGCTTCCATGTGAATTTGATTCATTCACATATGTCATGTCTCTTAATAAACCCATGCATTTTATCATTTCTTTAGAAAATGTGGGATGTTTTCTAAATATGATTCATTTTTTCTTTCAAAAATTCCTAATACCTCCATTTCCATTTTTTTACCTTTCATGAACATCGGGAACATCATGCACATTCTCCCCTACATGATGGATGAAATGATAATTCATATTTTAGTTTATTCTAATTTATCATGAACTTAGCACTTTTCCTACCTGCAAGGAACTTCATGAACTTTTATGGTTTCACACACTTCATTTCCTATCATAACCCTGCACACTTTGGAATCTTTGAGAAGTTACCTTAGTACATGAAGTATACAAAAGTTTTAGAGATGATTTCAAATCAAAATATGAAGTTTTTATGCTAAGTTTTTATTCTCAAAATTCATGCTTAAGAATTGTTCTACATACTGGAAACAAAATTGGGAAGTTTGCAGAAGTGATTTTTTGATGGCAACACATTATTATTTTAAAAGTTTGGAAATGTTTGATAATTTATTTGATGAACCTTATAACCTTAAGTGATTAAATAAAATTTAGGTATTAATAATATATTAATTACCTATAAATATTTATTTTAGGCTAAAATATGGTTAGAGGATAACAATCTCTCTTTATTAGTGGGTAAAAATTGTTCTTATTCTTCTACAAAAAAATTAATTCCTAGAAAAATGATTGTTGCATTGTCATATCAGAGTGAGGGTTGGAACACTAGTCATCTTAATTAGATTATTAAGTGGTTTGGTTTTATTTCATTTCTTCTTCCTTCACACCTAATTCCTTCCAATCCACTTCTTAATCTCCTTCATTATCCTCTCTATGGAATTCATATAAATCATAAATATTAAACATTAGATAAATATCAAAATTATGTGGCAAATTTACCTCATACGCATTATCATTTATCTTCACTCATAATAATGCATATGTAAATCTTATTATAATCAAACTTTGTGTACATTTATTGGGTAAATGTTTCCTTAATTAGATATACCATCACTATCTCTCATTTCTCAAACAACTTTGGCATTTTTGTTACATTTGTTGTTACCTTATACTTGTAATTATTTTCCTATAGCTTTCTCCTTAATCCATACTGAAAGTGTTTTATGTTTTATACAAAATTATTTGCATCTTAACTAACCCACTTTTTAATGTTAAGTACACCAAGTATAAAACACACTTAAGAGTTATGCCATAATTGTTTTATAATGGTGACTTTCTTGTTGACATGTTCACTAAACAATTATATGAAAACTCAGCATGTGGTAATGTTGAGTCCCATTATTGGGATGCTCTCCAATAATGCATCTTAACATGTTTCTAAAACTCCTATTTATACCTTTGTTTGTCCATATTTTTTAGGGTGTTATGTGTAAGCAAAGGGAAATGTAGCTGATCTATAAATCAATCCTAACTCAAAGAAGATAAATCATATTTACACTTCTGATTGTTGATACATTAGATATTTAGGGTCATGACCAAAATGGATCTTCTATACCTATCCAAGGGATATCTTACCATAATAATATCACTATGGGGGGTTCCAAAGCCTCAAGTTAAGCGAAACTATGTAATAACCCTAACTATGCCCTATCTTTTCATATTAACTAAGTAAATGATAAGTAAGGTAAAATTTAGTCTAGTGCTCACCAAAGCTTGTGGTACAAGTGGGGTTAAATAAACATAAAAAGTAAACATGCATAGAAGATATATACTCATTTCAATGTATAAAAAATACCAATGCATGGGAGAGAAGTAAAAATGTTAATCTATTTACTCTTGTAAAGGAGGAAAAAAGTTAGGAATACTTACCTTTGAAGATGAACCCGTCAAGCCTCAATCTCTCCCTTAGCCAAGGTGATTTTCAAGAGGTTGTTGTGGTATGTAAGGATGACAAGGATAAATTAGATATAGGCTACACAACCTATCTATGCATCCAAAAGACTTCTCCATAAGATAACATTTGTATCTCCAAAAAAGTATTAAAACCCTAAGTTATGTTCCTTAAGTAGAATGGTGGATAAGCAGATGTATAATATAACATTCTTATTCTTCTCTTTATCATAAATGAAAAAAATAGATGTGTATATATAGATGGATCTAACCCTAAACCCTATCAAAATTTTAACTAAAAGGGTTGACCCAATTGACTCTATATCATAATTGATATAATCAAATTAGGTCTTGATCTAGGTTGGCTAGGGGCAGACCTAAACCGTAAATGAGTTTTATAGATTAGAGTATAGGGTGGATGGGGCCGATAGTGTAATGTAAACTATTATAAGGGATTTTAAGCTAGGGAAGGGCCAATGAAATGATAAAATGACTAGATGTGGATGTAAAAGAGGAGGCAAATCTTAGGGAAGTATTTTTAGGAGATGGTTGTGTAAATAGCAAGTGGTAGTATAAGGACAATAATCCTATAAAGCTCTAATGGTCTATCCACCCCTTTTCTAGTATACCATTTAAGGCATTCACTTAGATATATTGAGACTCAATAAGTTCCTACAAGAGATAAATCATCGGTAATTGATAAAAGTTTGATAGTATTATGTGTATACATATGCCCCACTTGAATCTCATCACGTGTCACGTACGTATAACACAAGATGGTGCTTCGATAAAAGAACATAGAAACACACAATACTAAAGCTAAATAAATTATAGTAAAAAGAAAATAAGATAAATGAAAGGACATAATTGAAAAACAAATACCTTTATTTACCTTAGTGATTTAGATAAAGAATGAGATGCAAGAAATGTGAAGGTGTCCAATGTAGGGAAAATTAAGCAAACTTATAGAAATTAGAGAAAAAGAGTGAAAAATGAATTTTTTGAAAAATATTCATGTAACATGTGAAAATATTATCTATAATATTAGGATTCTAGAACATTTTATGGTTTGGAAAATGAGCTAGTAGAAATAAAGATATGGTCAAAAGATGGAATCTAGTAGTAACTATTTGAAAGGTAAATAATTTTGAATAGTAAATATAAATAGGGTGAAAATAATTCATTTGTTATTTTTAATATTTTAAGAAAATAGAGGTCTAAGAGACCTAGTGTGAGACCAGAGAACCAGCATGGTGAGGAGATGACAGCTGAGATGGGAAAGATGCATAGCAACCCTAGTGAGTACAACATAGGTAAGCAATTATGAATTTCAAATTTTGAAGTATTTTTATTTGAAATTGAGCTATATATATAAATTAACTGGTAGGCAAAATCTAAGCTCCAAAACTGACCCTAGGAAATTTTGAGGTAAACTAGGGGTAGAACGTGGTATTGGGTAGGAATAAGTCAAACCAATAAATGCCTAAGGCATTTAAGGTTTAGGTTAAAAAAGTCACTATTGTGAAAGAACAAAGTTAACCTAGTCAAATAAATATGTAAAGCAAGCTAAAATTATGGGATGACTATGTAAAAATGGGATAATTTATTATTCTAAGGGGTATCTAACTTTGTATTAGAGAGATGACATAGTTGGTAGGGAGGATAAGGCTAACTACATGCTAGAGGGCCAATTTATTTTATGGAATAGGGTTGATATAGTTTTCTAAATAGGGTTGAATATTTATTATAGAGTTGATTTAGTATGATAAAGCTAAAGGATAACCAATTTAGTATCAAATGGGCTTATCTAGTTGAAAATGAGAAAGGCTGATTTAGTATCAAAAGGAAGGTATAGGGCTGATTTAGTATTAAATAGGTTGATTCTATAGGAAAATCAAAAATATTACAAATTAAATCAAACCAACTAAGTAAGAGGTTAATTTATAAAAAAATTTAAGAATGTATTTTGATTATTAATGATATAAATATCTGATAGATGCTTTATTGTTTTATATTTTTTAGAGCCATTGGAGATATTGGTGCTTGATAGATGCATATTGGCTACTAGATTTGATGGATTAGTTCAATGATGTGGATAGAACATGACTGGTCACACTGGGGCTTGAAGGAATCATGAAGATGAGGTAGATCCCACTGAGTTTTGATCTCATTGTCATGTTCCTTGGAGCATGGGAATGATTGACCAACATTGGTGATCACTGACACACCAGAGGATATAGAGGAGAGATGAGAACTATCCCAATGGGCGATATGATCATATAAGATATATACTAGAATAAGGGTGACCTTATTTGATATTTATATTTTTTCTATTTTAGACATTTAAAAGGTAGTGATAGGACTTGTGATAACATGAGTGATGTGTTATAAGCTAAATGATAAGGTACCTCTATATGTGATAGTATTGTGTCAGTTGATATTGGATTAGGGAGCACTATATGATTTTGGGCATGTCATCTAGGTCCAAATCATGCATGATATGTATGGGTTATTTTTAAGAGGGTAGAATAGCATGGGGCTTATTATGTTATTGAGTGCCTAGATATATGAGAGGTTCCCTATGTATCAGCCAACTAGGTTTCCCCATGTGGTTGATGACATGTTTTCTTGAGTCATGTAGTGGAGATAAGACCATGTATCTTAGTCTATGCCTCATATGCCAAATTTATAAAAAATCACATGAGGAGAGATCATATGGAATCCATATATGCACATTACCATTATATGGCTTAGTTGGGTGACCATTACTACAGGGTTGGCATGGGTACAAATCATAGGCAACTATACTGCATGGGTAAAGTTGCATCTGGTGGCACACTTTCTAAGATAGTTTAGACTCCTAGACCTATAAATTATTCGAATAGTACCTACTTATTAGGCATGGCATGCTAGAGAGTCAAGAGGGAGAAGAGGAGGAGTACTAGTAGAGATACCAGTGATTAGGTTGCAACATGATAAACCATAGACTGGTCAAGCATGGAAGTAGGTAGTAGCAAGGAAAAGAGGGGGAGATGTCATGGATGTGGATGTAGGCACACAACATGCACCATAATAATAGCATTATCAGTAACCACCATGGCCACACCATAGACAAAGGCACCATTAGTGAGAGTATGTGTAGGTGAGGGCTACAATAGAGAAGGACCTAGTAGCTGCTCCAAACATGGATGGTCCATATAGGCACCTATGAGTAGAGGATCACAATGTGCTTGAGTGGTGATTCTTGGCTTTGTACTGATGTGGAGGCAACCTATGGAGGAGGTTTTCAATAGATGAGTGGATGGAGAGACCATGCTTGGCAAGAGAGAAGATAGAGAGATGGTGGTTGGTGACACCAACACTAGTGAGAAATGTTTTAATATTGATTTAAGATTTGATATAGGACACTAGTTACATTTGATTTATGGTAGATAGTTATAGTTTGAGATATATATGTGATTTGATGTCTATCTAGTTTTTGGTTTTTTAAATTCAATGGTAGAGGAGGTCATATAAGGAACCATTATAGTGCCCACAGTCATGACATTTTGGATGGGGTGCTAGCACCATACAACCCCACCACTCTAGGTGGTTTTATGGTAACATCTATCCCAACTCAGGCATGCTTGTTTAGATTAGTTGGGGAAGGAAGTTGTGAGGTAGCTACAGGAATGCATGGATGGATTACATCCACCATTATGGGTAGGAGAAGGAGAGGTACATGCCTAATAGTCCTTGGATAAGGAAAGATCAACACACATGGATACCACTATCTAGTTTGGATAGGTGAAAAACTAGGTGGCCAATGTACAATGACAGGTTTGAGATCCTAGACTACCTCATCATAGCATACCATTCAGAGGGGACAATCCTAGGTATCCATGGGCAGCATGTCTAGACCACAAGATAAACATGATGGATCCCAACCTTAGAGCTAGAGATATTATATTTTATACTTTGTATTATATAAAACACATGATATATATATATATATATATATATATATATATATATATATATATATATATATATGTATGTATGTATGTATGTATGTATGTGTGTATGTATGTATGTATGTATGTACATACATTTGTATTGATCTCATGAGTTTTACTTGGTTGTGGATGTTGATGTATGGACATATTTATTTCTAACACATGTATTTGTATTTTATTGTATATGTTATGGGAAATATATGTTGAGTGATTTATTTTCTATCATTATGTGCTACACATGCATGGTTAAAAAAATAAAAAGACAAAAATGATGTGGAAAAGTATAAGTAATCAAAAACAGATGCAATACACACTATATCACGATGGGAAATGTGAAATAATAAAATATGACTGAATATAATAAACCAAAGATGGTAAAAAGGGTAACAAATATTTTGAAACCATGTAAAATTTTTGTACCAAGTTAGAAAAATTAAAATCACGCTATATCATGTTGGGAAGTATGAAAATAAAGTAATAAAATGGAAGGCATATGAAAAGCAAATGGTATAAAAACAAAATAATTAAGTCAATCAATCATACTAAAACACACTGGGAAGTATAAAAGAGACATAAAATTACAAAAATGAAATTAAATGATCACATTAATTCAAGCTGGGAAGTATTAAAAAATTAAAAAATGGTTGTAAGCATACATGCAATCATAAAATATTAATGAAGCAATCATAAAATATACTATATCAAGATGGAAAGCATGTCAATGGCATGGAACTCATAATCAATCATGTTTTATCTTGAATTTGACACATGTAATTTCATTATGACTTAGGCATTAGAATATTTTGTGAAGAAGGCCTAGTCCCATCCATGATATTACACTGTAACTCACAAAAGGAACACCAATGAGGTAGAAACAACTGTGAAAAATGTTTTTAAGAGGATGTTTGTAATGTGGTAATTTGTGAGGAAGGCCTAGTCCTACCCATGGTCTTATAATGTAACTCACAAATAGAATGCCTAGGGGGAGTGATCAATTAACAAAACAATATTTATCAAGGGGGAAATATTAGGAATGTTTTAAATGAAAGAGTTAATGTAAAAATCATAATGTAGGTATCTATGAGAAGATCTTAGGAAACATGAGGCACACTAAGTACACAGAAAAGACACTAAGTGGCTAGTGACAATCAAAATACAAAGGATACATATTCACAATAAGCACAAATATGTATATGAAAATAATTAAGATACTAAGATCAACTCATGTTGGTTAGATGAAAAAAAAAATTAAAATGGGCCTACCTTCCCACAACATGCTCCCCATTCCTCATAACCTCTTACAAAGTCATGTATTTATAGTAAATATTAGGTATTTGTGTGAGAATGTAAGTAGCACTAAAATATATTTTTATTCTCCTTTCCCAATTTACTAACCTACTACACCCTAATGGACTTCAAAAGTATTATAAGATCAACTATGGAGTTTGATCTTCTATTAAAAAAAGGAGATGTGCTTATGAATCACGTCTTTTAGTGTGATTTGACTTTTGAGATTTAGATGTTTCCTTTTGTATCATTACCTTGTGTTTAAATAATTTGGATTTTATATTTTATGGTTTTTAAGATTCCTCCTCCATAAGAATTTGGAATAACCAACATGAGGGATAAAAGTGATACACATGAATGAGCTTTAGACTTTGGCTAAAGGAAGCTATTAGGCTTGCCTATGAATCAGTATGTTATCTCAAGTTTCAACCATGTGTGTGCTTAGTTTGCAAAAGGAAATAAGGGAATAAAGGATCAATGATGTAGATCGGTATGATAGAATCACAATGAGATGACTTTTTTACTAATTGATCACGTGGTAAAGAAGGATTACTAAGGGGAGCAAGGTTTATATAACCAAGTCACAATAAAAATTATTCATGTTGTGGATATAAGGTAGCAAAAAATCATGAGATAAGATAAATACATCCATAAAAATAAATTAAATATTATATATAAGCATGTAAAATAATCCATAAGATAAAATGAAAGAATTGAAACCATATACAACACATAATGAGAAATATAAAGATCCATGTAAGATATATAAGTGAAGAAATTTTTGACATAGATTCAAATGATATAAGATATAAATAGAAGTGGATCACAAGTCCAATCCAAAATCATAATGAAGAGTAAAATCACAATATGTTGTGTTCATAAATATTGGTAAATATTTCCATAAATATTATTGATAACATCTGATGTGTGTGTGTGTGTGTGTGTGTGTGTGTGTGTGTGTGTGTGTGTGTGTGTGTGTGTGTGTGAATATGGATCCTAACTATAATGAGAGTCTCATCAATCTTCAAGGAAGGCTATGAAAAGACCTCTCATTGAATCTCCTATACAAAAAATGTGGGTATAGCTAAAGGATCATGCTTAAGAAGGTTATCATTCATAGAATACTCAATAAGATGAAGAGGAGTAGTATTTATGGGATAAGAAAGAGCTATCAATGGAGAAGGGACCATAGGTGGAGGAGGATCCATAGGTGGGGAAGGAACCATAGGTGGAAAAAAGACCACGGGTGGGGAAGGAACCATAAGTGGAGAAGGGACCATAGGTGGAGAAGGAACCATAGGTGGAGAAGGGACCATAGGTGGAGGAACCAAAAGGGAAGGAGGAAAGTTCTTATATAGATGACCTATGAAAGGAAGAATAGTGTGTGTATGAATGGTCATAAGTTGATCCTGAAGATATTATTAGAGGATGCGATAATGATTGGTGTGATGGTTATCATATTGGTGTCAAAGATAATATACCTCTCCATATTTTGAAATATGCTCAAATAATAACTTGGAAGGAGGTATAGCCTTATCTATAGGCTAAGGAAGGTTAGGATGCAACGTTTAAATGTTTTTTCAAGCTTTTGAAAATGGGTGGATGCATGATTATATGTGTTGTGGAAGCAACAAAGACACTTATTAGTAGACTTTGTGGGTCTACTTATGAAAAGAGTAAAATCAAAATCTAGAGAAGGTTGGTATAACTATAAGTCTATATTCTCATGATCAACAACTCTATGAATATCATAGTAAGGTTAATCAACCCATTGGGTGGGTAGGGGTTCAATCTATGGTAAATTAAGATTGCCATCACCAAGGGGAGTCAATATTGGTGGAGAGACTAGTTAGGCTCATCTTAATGAGAATCATAATCAAATATAGGATGAGGCTCAGCTAAAGGTAGATGAGGAGTAATATTTGGACTAGGATTAGCTAAGGGAGAATTAAGATGTGTAGAGGGAGTAAGGATGGTATCAAACATCTCTAGGGGAAGCAGGCTATAGGGATCTTAATATTTAGTAAAATGATGGGGACAAGTCATAGCATGATCCATAAGCATGCTCCAAATAGGTTATATCAAAACTAGAGGTGTATCATGTTAATTATCCATCTCTACCATCTAAAAAAGAGGAAGAATACTAGAATTAGTAAATGTATAATATATAATACCTTAAGAAAAATGGAAAGACTGAAACAAAGAAAAATGATAATGAAGGATCTTAGCATCTCTATCCTGGATAAGACCTCTTAGAAATGGATCATCTAAATTGTAACCATCATCATAATTGGGTGTATGAATGTTGAAGGTGTAGGTAGGTATGACCTTCTCATCAGAAGTGGCATGATGAATATAATGTTAAGTTTTGGTTAATACCATTGGTATATTGTCGATAGGTGACTAACAAGAATGTGGCTTCAAGGATGGCAGAAGCTAGCAGATGACATAAGGAGAGAGATCTAAATTTTTTATCTTGTGGTTTATCTCATCTGTTTCATCATCATTGGAGTCTAAGAGATTAGGTGGTATGTTCTTTATGAGTTTGAGGTGACCATGATAACCTCGAGTAGAGTTGATGGGAAATTTGAAATCTTGAGATTATCTAAATGAAACACTCGATAAGGGTTCAAGGGTTGGAATTTTGAATACATAATTTTATTATAATTGTTCAAAATTCCAATGGTTGGTGTCTCCTTAAATTCTCTATATATAACCATTATGGGTAAACTTGACACATTAGTAAGAAGAAGAGGCAACAACCCTCATACAATGATTCCAAAGTATACCAAGAAAGATTGTTATAGGAAAGGGGAAAGTTAAAAATCATAGCCTTCACATGCAAATTAATAGGAGGGATGGTAATAGGAAGCCACACACAACCTAAAGGATGCATCTTCCTTCTATCATAACCTTGACACGTACTTTGCATAGATTTAAGATTACACTCAAAACATCTAGGAGTTTTAATGAAGTCAAGGGAGGTAACACAAGTACCTAAACCCTCATCAATAAAAGTATGATTGACTTGGATATCACTAATTTTAATGCTTATAAATAGTGTAAGATTATCTGCACAAAGCATAATCTCATATGGGATCATGGAAACAATAGGGAATTTGAGGGAAAAGGAAGTGTCCATTATTTCATTAATGTGTATAGACATCTTTTTGTATTATTGTAAGATACTATCTTCTGAAATAGATAAGGTAGCTTCATGTCTTACTATGGGAGGATGAGGGATGTTCATTTCAAGTAAGATTTCCATTAGGAGGTTACGAGGATGCATATAAGTTCGCATGAGTTCAATAAAGGGCATTTGAGATTGGATATTAGTATGTTCCATGATGGGGTCCCATTCATCATGACCCATGGGGGGAATTTTATATAGAGGTATGTAATGTTGGAGAAGCTCCTGAGAAGGAGAATTATAAGTTCATTCAAACTTGTGTTGATAATATGTGTTCAATTTAATTTGGTTACAAATTTATTAATTGTCTTTATATTATGGGATAGTTGATTTAGGATTTTCTTGTGATAGATTTGAAGAAATTTTGTTGCAAGGGTGAAGAATGTTGTTGATGGGTATAAATGTTGGGGGAATTGTATAAATATTATGAGAGGTGTTATCTAATTTAGGTGTTGTAATTGGTCATTGGAAATAGATAAGATCCTCTTGCCCCAACTCTATTAGGTGAGATGAGGAAGAATCTTAGATAACATAGAATATTTGGGATGTTTGGTACATGTGTGTAGGATGATAATCAATTAAATCAACTATCCTTCACATATTAGTCATATTTACCACATTCTTTTCATGATTTTGGTCTATAAGAGTATCAAAATTTTTGGTGGAAAGAGTAGGCTTATCATTATTGTCTTGATGATTAGGAAGAGGGTATTTAAAGATGGCAAGATGATTATTAGCCTTGTTTAAAGCTTGATTTTGTTTATGTGTTTAGTGATATTTAAAGGATATATCATAATATTTTTGGAATATATGAATGAGTGAATCATGATCAAAGTTTGGGCCGAGGAGGAAATTCATAGCTAAATTACATAATTGCCTACAAGTCTCATGAGAGTGGCCCCAACTTACATAAAACCACAAAACATTATTTGGATCATATCATGATTTCATAGGATGAGTGGGATCAAAATCTCATGGTAGAGACCTTGGTAGATTATTTTGGAGCTCAGATAGGGATAATGCCTTATGAATATTGATGTTGTTTATTTGGAAAATTTGAGGATTAGGGGTGTTTTTTAGAGGGGGATCTTGATCCATAATGTTTTTAGGAGTGATGGATTGAATATTGTGAATGGTATATAGGAATCTATGACACCATCATTAGTAGCATGATTATTTTTATTCTTAATGAGCATGCAAGTGCCCACATGAGGTTGGGATGGCTCAAACTAACACATGATAAAATATTGACACTTGGCTTGGTTGAAGGCTTCTTCCAAGGTTCTTGGAGAGAGAGTCCTAACCCAATATTACAACTTGGAATAAAGAGTGTTAGTGAATAGATGAAAGAGATTATCATCTAACATGTTATTCTCACACTTATTAGACAAGGTCTTCCACCATTTGATGAAAGCTTGTGTTGTTTGGTTTCAAGTTTCTTATAATTGATAAAATGAGCCAAGATATTCTCACATAGGTCACTAGTTTGAAACACTTGTACAAAAAAATTAACTATTTCTTCCAAGATAGTGATAGAATAGGATTTGAGTTGATTGTACCAATCTTAAGAATCTCTGAAGAGTGTTTTTGTTAATAGCTTGGTAGCAATAAAAGTGTTTAATTTAACCCAATCTTTGTAGATATTACCAAATATTTTTAAATATAACGTAAGATCAGTTGACCCATTATAACTAATGGTAGGTGTGATACCTCCTATGTCTATATTGTCAATTTGAGGTGTAATAGGTTAATTTTGAATATGTTTAATAATTTTTTTAACAATGGGTGGTTAAGGAATGAGGGTTCCATGGGAATCCCTAAGGTGGGTGGGGGAATTTTTAATTTTCACTCCCCATATAACTTGTTGAGATCGATTTTGAAGGTGAACAAGATGATTTTGCATTTGCATCATTTGGTTAGCATTATTAATTTGAAAAGTGTTAATTTGATTAAGAATTTACAATAAGATTTGATGGGTTTGAGTGGTATTATGATTAGTTTGTGTGGCATGCAAATCATTAGCATTGGTATTAGTGGATTGGGTTGCACTATGATAAGTAGCATGCACAATACTAGTGGCTTGAAAGGCATTGGAAGAAAATGAGGTACTAGTGGCATGACTGACATGTGTATTAAAAGATGTACTAGTAGTAATATTAGTTTTAGAATAAAAGGAAGCACTAATGGCATGATTACCATTGGTATAAAATGGTACAATCGTGGAATGATTGATAAGGAGGGGTGTTGGAAAAGGACCACTAGATGTTGAACCTACCATGTTAGTAGAGATACTTGGCATAGAAGTTGAAAAAATCAAAGAAGAAGAATCCATAGTATGATAAGGAGTCAAAGTACAAGGGAGAGGTTGAGAACCAAAAAATATACCACCCCCAAATCCATATGAGAGAATGCAGGGGAGGGTGAATGGGATTATTCGACTTGACCACTTATCATGACATTGTAAATAGTTGAAGGACATTTTCCCCTATGTTTAGGAAAATCATTAATGAATAAAAGTAGTTCAAGACTATACTCTAATTCTAGATGATCTTCTAAAGAGAAAAGAGGGTTACGAACTAAAGATGAATGAGAAGGAATATGGTAATTAGTAGTGTGAGTAGCCACATGCATATTGCTTTCATCTAAAGTGAAATCCACAAGTTGTTTATGGGTAAACCTATGGAGATTGGTAAAGATCATCATGTATATTGAGTTAAAAAATTTGGTGTGATCAAATAAGATGTTAATTATGAGGTAAAGAGTCTAAAAGGAGTGATGCAAATAAAAAATAGGATACAGAGTCGCACTAGTCGATTGTGTTTTATAAACCAGGGAATAAAACAAGAAGATAAGGATACACAGTCATGTAGTTTGACTGTGTACTACTGAATAGGGAACTAAATAAGAATATAAGGATACATAGTAATGCAAATTGACTATGTATTATAATAAGTAAGGTATAATAATCTGTAAGATATTGCATTGACCAAGATGATAGTGTTCTAAAATAGGGAAACATTTTGCAAGATAATTTGAAGAAAAATGAAAGAAAGCACACAAATAATTGGATAAATGTGATTAATCCAATTGGAACACACAACACAAACCTTGCACTAGCACTAAAAAATGTAAGTTTTTCAATAAAAAACACAATGATCAAAGAGTAAGCAATAACTAGAAAGTAAATGCTAACTAGTTGGTCATCCTAAGTTTTATTAAGTTATAAAAAAAAATTAATGTTTAATGTGATAAGAAAGTTGGCTAATAAGGAACTAGAAAGCAATATAAAGTTTTTTTAGGATGTTTGGGTTGAAAGTGATATGTATTGGTGATGTTACTATATTAGTATTGGGGCCTACCCCCTCACTTCATAATCTCACAGTGATAAGGGTGTCAGGTGCTTTGCTAATATATACCATCAGCCACATATTTATACTTTCTCAAAAAGCCAAGTTGGCTTCTCCCTTGGTAATGAAATCCAAATAGGTAGGCCTTGGAATATAAATGTTTAATACTTTTTGAATGTCAAGTGATTTGGTAGTGTGTGGAAAAGATAAAAATAGTGTAAATAAAATGGTAATTTGAAATTTGCCTATTTAAGCTATGTGAGTTACTCTAAGCATATAGACAACTAAAAAGGAAAGGTGAATTAATTACTAGTAAATATGGGTTAATTCCTTGATTGAGAATAGTACCGAATTAATTTAAGTGACATTGTATGAAAATACTATAGAATAGAGTCTTATTATTCTACAGAAGTAAGGTCTATAATAACATAGTCAAACAGGTCAATTATGTCTTCTAGAAATAAGATAGACTACAAAACTATGTCAAATAGGTTGACCTAATTGGTAATAGGGTTGTAGTTTTATAGACTACAAACTAGTGAAAAATAGTATTGAAACAAAAACTAAAATGATAAAGAGAGATAGGAAGGAACCTTGATGGGATTGAAGACATTTTAGATTGCAATTTATTATGTTGTTATGCTCAAATGTTGTTTCAAAATTATACCAACTGGGTCAATTGGTTCATTTTCAAAATCTTGTATGCTAAAAAAAGAAATAGCAAATAGATTCAACTAGTTTGACTATGTTTGCAGACATGTATGTTGATAGAAGAGAATAATAAATAGATTTGACTGGTTTGACTATGTCTATCAATCTAGACTTGAAGAAGAATATTGTGTCAAACTACTCAATCTAGGAACTTATAATTGGCAAAGACCTACACAGACAAATTAGAGTCATTTTAAAGTGACTATCTATTAAACTTGCACATAGAAATTTAGAACTATACCAAATGGATCAAATATATTACAATAAATTTAGAGAAATATAAGATGATGAAAAAAATGATGGCATGAAATAAAAATTTTAAGGGTTATATTCACATCAAGTTCACTAGAATGTATGCAAAGCTAAATTCAACTCATTTATAAATCAATCCTAGTTTGGAAAAGATAAACCATACTTACACTTCTAATTATTGATACATTAGATATTTGAGGTCATGACCAAGATGGATCCTCTAGTCTTATCCAAGGGATCTCTTACCACAATAATATCACTAGGGAGGATTCCAAAGCCTCCAATCAAGAAAAAATATGCAATAACCCTAATTAGGCCCTATGTTTTCATATTCATTAAGTAAATAAAAAGTAGATTAAAATATAATTTAGTGTTCATCAAAGCTTGTGGCAAAGGTGGGGGTTAGTAAAAATAAAAATTAAACATGCATAGATGATACATACTCATGTCAATGTATACAAAATCCTAATGCATTGGAGAGAAGTACAAATGTTAATTTATCTACTCTTACAAAAAAGGAACAAAGCTAGGAATAATTACCTTTGAAGATGAACTTGTTGAGCCTCAATCTCTCCCTTAGCCAATGTATTTCACAAGAGGTTGTTTTGGTATGTAAGGATGATAAGGATAAATCAGTTATAAGCTACACAACCTATCTATACATCTAAAAGAATTCTCCACAAGACAAAATATGTATCTCTAAAGAAAGTACTAAAACCCTAAGATATGATCCTCAAGTAGAATAATGGATAAGTAGATGTGAAATATAATATTATTATATTATCTTTCTTATAAATGATGGAAATGGATGTGTATATATATAGCTAAATCTAACCTTAAACATTTTTTAAAGTTTATCAAACAAGGTCATCCCAATCAACTTTGTATCGTAATTGACAAAATCAAATTAAGTCTTGGTCTAGGTCAGCCAAGGGCCAACCTATACCCTAAATGAGTTTTATCAATTAGAGTACAGGGTTGATGGGGTTGACAGTGTAACGTAAATTATTGGAAAGGGTTTTAGGCTAGGGAAGGGTTAATGAAAGCATAAAATGACTAGAGGAGGGTGAAAAAGAGGATTCAAAGCTTAGGAAAGTTTTTTTTAGGAGATGGTTATGTAGATATCAAGTGGTAGTATAGGGATAACAATCTTGTGAAGCACCAATGCTATGCCCACCCCTTAGGGTGTGAACTTAAATATATTAAGACTCAGTGGGTTCCTATAAGAGATAAAGCACCAGTAATTAATATAAGTTTGAAAATATTATGTGTACACAATGTGCACTACTAAATAATAATTTAGTTCCTAAATTATTCTGTAGAGTTCTCCAAAAATGAAAAAAAATGTATCCCTTTTTGAAGTAGTGGTCTTTGGAATACCATGAAATATAACATATTTGAAAAAAGAATATTTTAATCTAGAGGAACCATTACTTATCTTACATGAAATAAAATGAACCATATCAGATAACATATCTACCCAAAAAATTGATTCATTATCTCACTACATATTTGGAATCCCCAATAAAAATTTGACACTCAAATCTATCCATGGTCATTTCAATAGTTAAAATGGCATGTAAAACCTTATGTTTTGTGTATGGAATTTATCCACTTGACATATTGTGCATCTTGACACATAACTTGCTACACCTCTTCATATTTGGCCAAAATACTTCTAATTCACCAAAGTTATTATCTTATTTTTACCAAAGACACCCAAACCACCACTATGAATTTATATAAAAATCTTGTCTCTAATATCCCCAACTAGGATACAAAGTTTAATCCATTAAATATATAACCATATTATGTTAGATAATCATCATGAATAAAACTTGTCTCATTTACTAATGGATTCCTGCATTGTTTTATATATCCAAAATCATAATCACAATCATAAAATTCTTAGATAGTCTAATATCCATCTACTTCACTCACCATAGTGGTTAACAATGTGACACTCTTATTAAATGAGTCAGTTATTTGATTATACCTTCCTAACTTATGCTTTAGAAAAAAAGTATACCCATACAATAAATATATCCACTTTTCATGTTTCATATTTAAAATATTATGATTGTTCAAACCTTTAGGTTTAAATTTTTTTAAACAAATTATACTCCTTAAGAACCAAGCAATGTTGTTAATGTCTCAATTATTTTACAATGGTATAAATTTCAAAATCATCTATGGATTATTTCTTCCTTACCTCATTAAATTTTTTCAATGTAATCTACTATTGGAATTCCCTATAGATTTAATATTATATAAACACCCACATGTGAAGAACCATAGTCCACCTCAAACACATTGCTAAAGTTTAGTAATTCTAAAAGAGGGGCCTATGTCACCTTATTCTCTAGTAAAGAGAATTTTTTTGTTTTTTCCCTTGTCCAAATAAATTATTTCCCTTATTTAATCTATTATTAGTGCAACAATACTACTAAAATTATTAATGTATTTTATTTAAAATGTTTATAAACTATCAAAACTTATTACATGTAATATACTTCTTAGAGTGGTCCATTCAAAAAATGTTTGTATCTTTTCTTCATCCATTCTTACACCACTTTTTGAAATGACAAATCCCAATAAAACCAAAATTTATTACATAAACATGAACTTCTTAAATTTTTCATAGAGATTTTCCTTTCCCAATAATTCTAATATCATTCTCAAATGCCTTATAAACCCATATTTACTCTTAATGAAGATCAAAATATGTTAAAAATATACCACTACAAACTTAGTAATATAATATTGTAGAACAATGTTCATCGTCCTCATAAACATTATGGGTGAATTATAAAATCTAAACAACATCACCATCCACTCATATAAACCATACCTCATCTTAGAACTATCTTCTATTCATATCCTTTTTGAATTCAAATTTTATAGTATCTACTCCATAGATCAATCTTACTAATGTATGCAGCTCTTGTAATTACTTCCATCAAGTAATTTATGTAGGGTATAGTAAATTTGTATTTAATGGTATTCTTGTTGATTTTTTTCTATATACACACATCACCCATGTTCCATCAATATTTTGAGTTAGTGATGGGAGTTGCATATGGACTCATGCTCTACCTCACAACACCTTTTCTTAACATTTCATTCACCTACCTATCTAAACTTTGCATGTTATTTTGGGATCATCATATATGATTTTTTATTAGGTAGAGTTGATCCTAGAATTATAAAAATATGATTTTGAGTATTTTTTTGTGGAAAACCATCTAGAAAATTATTAGGTATAACATCTATATACATCTAAATTTGTTGCCCTAACTATTCCATTAATTTTGATATTTATCATAATTAATCTTGTAATCATGGTCCTAATTAAATAAATCAATCCCATTTATGTATTTAATAAATCACGCTAACCTTCATACACAAACCATGCTATATTATCCCTTGATTATCTCACTAACATCTCATTAAACCACTAATCCCACCTTATTTATTAACCACTTGCCCCACTTGCCAGTTTAAAATTCAAAATATTGTACTTACCCCCTAGCCAACCTATCCATAGCTTCTCATATATATATATATATATATATATATATATATATATATATATATATATCCTTAAACCTCCATAAAATCCCTAAATTAATCCCTATTAACCCTTAATTAAATTTAGAAGCCTCTAAAATATAGATCCTTCTCTAATTTTATAGAATTCTCTAAAACTAGAGCATTCTTATGAATTTAAAATTCATTTTTAATCCTCCCCACCACCCTATAAATAACCAAGAATAGGGCATGGTTGAACTAACTTGAAAATTTTAAATTGCATGATAATACACCCAAGCTCTATTAGCCTTCATATTCCCATTGCATCCACATTATCCTTGCATCCAACAAGCCATTGATCCCTCTTGCATCCATCTTAACACTTGAAGCCACCATTATCAATAAATCTAACAAGTAACTAAATAATCCTTGGAGAATATTTTTGAATATTTTTTAGGGAAGATAAGAAAATAAATGTGATGGTATTATCCTTCTTATAAATTTTGATTTCTTCTATATTCCCTCCCTTTGATGTTTTTGTAGATTTTGGGTTAAGTTACTATATATAATATATTGAATCCATAGCTTAAATTTTACAAGCATACATTGGTCACCATAGTGGGACCCCTCCTTTAAACTAACCCTTATGTGTGTAATACATGTTAAATTTGTAGACACCTAAATCTAGCCACCAATGACCTCCAACTGGGCTTTTGACCAATTTCCACCTAAAATGCATAATTTGGCCTCAAAACACTAAAACGTGATAAATGATGTGAAACTGACATATTCAAGTGCCAATTTTGGCCAAAGTATCATTAAATGGGGCAATGCAATTTGTGGGCTAGCTAACTTTGATCAGATCATTTTGAGTCAAAATGCCAATTTTTCACTTGGGTGCTTTAGATTGCTTTTTCCTATCAAATCTTATGCACAAGACACGTGCCTTTGTTATTTTTTATTGATAACATCCTAAATGGGATAATAAATCCAATTCATATGACATTACCTTCTAATTTCAATCCAATCAAATTTTGGACCAATTATAAGACACTCTGATCAATTTGAGTAATTTGTGCACAAAGTGCTTAAACATGCTTAAAAGCTAATTAACTCAAATTAGATCCTAATCAAAAATTCCATGGAAACTTGTTGAATAATTTGTTTTGGAAATGAATATTGAATATCTACATCATTCGATGACCTCATTTCTTGGGAAGACATCCCTAGGCCATAAATTCCACAAATATCAAGATTTATGCCCTCCATTCCTCATCAATGCCTTCCATAATGCCCTCCATGCCTCTTAATTGCCCCTTCTTCTAATTTCATGATGAGGATAATTATAAACTTAATGCCAAAAATTAAATTAATCCTCAACCACACATCTCAATCTCAGGATGGATAATTCAAGTTGATTCTAATCAATCTCAAAAATCTATAAATAGAGAGGCCATGAACATCATTTCCAAGACTTGATAATGTAAATTTATAATGCACAAATGATTCCAAAAGACATTACAATTAGTTTTACCATGCCAAATTGATTCCAATCCAAGATAATCCACAAGCTAAAGGTGTCAAGGAGAGATATAGGTATTCAAGCTTCCATTTTCAAGGACTTCATGAGCACACGCCGAGAAAGCCACTACAACAAGCATTTTAGAGCATCCAAGGAAGGTAAAAGAGAGTTTATTTTGCATTTTAGTTGTGTGTTTTATTCATGTTTATTAACTAAGATTTCCCTAGTGTCTAGGCCTAGATATGTTATGTTAGTTAGTGTATTTCTTTCATTTTGTTTTCATTTTGGAGCTAACACCATACTAACCATCCTCTATTGAGTCAAATTCCTAGATCACACAATGTCATGCCTGATGGGACTAGATGCATCCCACACGTGAATAAGATCATTTTTTAGCTTTAAAATATTCATTTGGACCATTAAAACTCTTAAAAATTGATTTTTTAAGTTTATTTTACCATTTTTGTTTGCTACAGGTTTACACAGTAACTAACATCAGTTAGTAAGACCAACATTGGTTGTATAGCTTAACCGACATCGATTAGTAAAATTGGCATTAGTTGGATAGTTGTAATTGGTCACATTGGTATAACTGATGTTAGTTAGGTAACCGTCATTGGTTAGAAAATGTAACCATCATTGGTTATATAAACTGACGTCAATCACTATGTTTATCTTTAAACATAGACCTGAGAGCTCTTTTCTAAAGTTTATTGTTTCAAACCTAAAAAAATTTCAAGGCTAAAGGACATGCTAATGTTTTTGTTGCAAGACCAAGCTTGATATTTACTAAAAACATGTTTTTAGATCACCTTTTGCATGCTTAAAAATCAATTAGGAACCTTATTTTGGTGTTTAACAAAAAAATTAGATGTTTATGGTGAATGTTTTTAAAGTTTGAAACTAAGACCAAGGGGTCAAATGAACACCACCTCATTTTCTATTTGGGATTAAAAATGAACTCACCTTTCCAAGCTTTTTGTATTTACTTAGTTGTTTAAATTAAATTTTTGTTGGCAAAAAGAGGGATGTTACGTGTATGCTCTTCCATTTGTCCCCTTTAGGGAACCCTTGGAATCAAAAGCATCATTCCTATTGTAAAAATCCTAGTCCAAGGCTTAGAAATAATGTCATCTAAATCACTCCCCAAAAACTCATTAAAGTTTGGGTGATCTTGAAAATGACCCTAAAGTCTTTCTATTAGTCTTTTATTTCATGCAAACTTGGCTTGTGAGGGGGACTTCATCACCTACCATGAATTCTTTAGGATAGCTTTGACCCAAGATTTTATCTCTTAGCATTGAATTCACTTACTCCTTTGAAGTTACACATGGAACATATCTGCATTTGAACATTGTACTACACTAAGCAAATAAGATGTAGTGGTTGTAAAAAGGACTAGACCTTTTTACAACTAGCCAATGCCATGATCACCCAATTTATGTGCTTATATTTTGCATTTTTTGATGTGAAATTCATTGTTCAATTGATTCCCCTAGAAACATTTGAAAGCTTGTTATTTTTAGTCAACCCCATTTTACCATACCTTTTCTAGGATTTGGATGATTATACTTAGTGTATTTTGGTTATTTTTTCTTGGTATGTTTTGAGACTAAAACTTGTTTGTTTGTTCATAAGCCATGTCAAAACCAAATTATCTATGCGTCCCTCTTTTATGTAAAGAGGCATTATGCTAGCCATTTTACACCATACTTGTGCCTTTAAATTTTTGTTAAACTTATTTGTGTGTATGTCATTTGAGTTGCAGAGGGTAGTGTTATGCTACCCAAAACATGTTAAAACCATTTTGCCTTTGACTCTTTTGAAACATAACATTGATTACATCATTTGAGCATGCTTACGTCATTAGGCTACTCAATTTGTTTCAAGACTTGTTTCACCTTACATCAAAAACCATTTATTTCAATCCATGTCATGTATACCATTTGGACCTTTGTGTTGTGTTGTCATGTTGTCCAATCTTGTCTATCCTATTTGGTTAGATCCTAGTCTTCAACGTTGAGTTTTCAGTTAACCTTATCAATTTTAGATTCAAACATTGATTTATTTTTGTTTAGGACTCAGTTTTTGAGGCTAAAACATAGATCTTTCTCTTTTGGGTTGTATAACTTCAGTTAATCGATTACCCAAATTTGAAAACTATTAATAGTTTATTTGTTTAGCACCTATTCTCATCATTATTTGTGCCTTTATTTGTGAGAACATAACCTTTCTCAACGAGCTTTTTATCTTATGTCTTATGCCAATTGATCATGTTTATGTTTGATTTCGTATGTTGGGTCTATGTCAAAGTTGTTTCTAAACTTGTTAGATTAAATCAAATCACATAAACCTTTATTTCAATTCTAGATTTTGACGTTGTTTGGCCAAAAGTCCTAGCAAATGCTTATTTTTTTGAGCCTAGATTTTTACTCTACATTTGGACAAAAGACCTAGTAACTCAACTTTTCCCTTTCCTAGTTTAGACCTTGTTTAGAACACTTTGACCTAAACCTTTGACATGTTAGTTTTTATTCAGATGCTTGATCATTTGTGTGTATGACATTTGATGTTAGATGTTTGACATTAGGTTGTTTTATGCCAAGTCTTAGCACAAACTATTTTGGAGATACAACTCTACTTTCAAACCACATTGGAGATATAGCTCCACCCCTTCGACCAAGTTGGACCAAGTTTAAACCATTTGTCCTTTAGATCATTTTTTAGAGTTTGTAGAAATCTAATCCTTTTTATTTTTAGAGATTTCATCATTTATGTGGATATGTCTAGCTACACTTATGGTGGATTCATGTATAATCCAATTTATGATAGAATGGCCACACAAAATCCCACTAAGAACCACTACAAAGAAATATTTTCTAAGGAGTTTTATTATTCTCCCTACAATACTCCATATGGGTAACATAGTCAAAATCCACAAAATCCAAATCAAGACCTGGATTGGCATGAAGAGGCTTATGAGGAGAAATTTGAAGACCCAACTATAGATAATGTTGATTGGGATACAGATATGTACCCTCTTTACAATAATCAATATGTGGAACATAATCAAGAACCAGCTTATGAGCTAGCTCATGACAGGGATGATATTGTTTATGAGTAAGACTTAGATGCTTTGGCTTATGTGAGTAATTAGGGTCCACCACATCATATGATTTCTATTCCAAGACCACAATGCCCAACCATTTCTATACCAGGACCTCATCCTTTGGTTTGTGTGAGAAATCAAGCTCCACAATACCCCTTCATCATTCCAAGACCTAGTCCTTTGGCTTGTGTGAGAAATCATGCTCTACATTTTCTTATTGTTACCATCTCAGGACATTATCCTTTGGCTCATGCAAGAAATCATGTTTAACAAGGCCCTACCATTATCCAACCATAAGTCATTCCTTGTTTAGTACCAATTCCATCTAAACCTCAACCCATCCAATTATTTGAAGACCAAGCTGTGTTCAAAACAAGAATTTTCTAACTCATTAGAAATGAAAGCCTAGACAACCAACCAATCCAAGATATTTTTGTTGAACCAACCACTAATGATAAGTCAACCTATGATGAATCACATATTGATCCTATACCAATTATTGAGGAGTCTCACACTAATGATCCAATCTTTACTGAGTCACTTCTTAATGATTATAAGCACCCTTGGGAAAATCATTACCTTGACCATGTGCCTATTTTTCAAGAACTTCCTATTGATAATCTAGTCTCTAAGGAGTTGTCTCTTGACCTATTTCCCATCTTAGAGGAGTCTCACTTTAACAAACTAGTTTTTGTGGAGCCCATTATGCCATCATAGGTCATTACATATCTAATACTAAACATTCAATAAGACATAATTATAACAAAGTACCCATCAGATGAAGAATCAGAGTTAGAGTCAGGGTTTATTTTTAAATTGACATCAAATTTAGCATCAAAATCATAATCTGACTCAACATTAGTCTCAACATCATATTCACAGTCCCTTGAGTTAGAATCAGATTTAGAAGAAGAATATGTTCATGGCTATTACAATATTGGTTATGTATGCCTCATAGATTAGTTTTAATACATTTTTTATCCTTCTATAGTTTTTTAGGATGAGTACTTCAGCTTTAACATAAGTTATCCTAGTATCTTCTATGAGGATTGTGTTACCTCTCCCCATTCCATTACCATTCCATAAGCCATTACCATCAACCAAGATAGCCATATTATTGACATTCCATCTCCCATAAGTGTTGATTGGGACTAATATAATCATACTTTATTAAACTGCATCCATGGTGACATAGCAGTTGAAGAAGAGCAAGGAAGCCATGACAACATTCATATCGCAGAAAAACACTCTCCTAATGAAACCTTTTTGGAGGCACTAGGGTAAAATTAAAGTCACAACTTAGCATCTTATAGTGAAACTTTTTTAAAAGTGCTAGAAGATAATCAAAGTCAAAAGTCAACATTCCTTAGTGAAACCTTCTTGGAAGTGCTATGGGACAATCAAGACAACTTCATTAGTAAAAACCTCTTTGAGGCACCAATAGATAAGCACAAAAGTATTTCAAGATCGAATCAAAATAGTTTCCTATCTATAGCCTAATTAGATGGTAGCTACTCTCAAGATCAAACAACAAAAAAAATTGGTGGCCCTATTGAGAGAACAAGTATTTATCCCTACCACAACCACAGTTATGTTGAATTTGGCATCAGTAATATTATGTGTGACTGAAAGTCCTGATCTTAATTTGTTTCCCCACCATTATACATTCCATTATCACCTACCATTCCATTTCATAATCAAACCTACCATCCATTATTTGTCCTTGTTTACCATTCATGGCCATACTTTCCTTTATAGAGGCTACAAAGATACCTTGTCTCGATGTTTGAAGGAATCAAAATCAATGACCAATGAAGATCACAAAAGCATTCTTGACAACCAAATTCGCATCGAGTTATTGACAAAGTAATTATTTAGATAAGGTATGAGATAGCAATTAATATGATTGAGTATTCTTTTTGTATCATTTGTTGATTAGGATGTGCATTTCCCCATCTCAACATGAATAATAGAATCAAAAACCACACCCAATCCAAAAACATGTACCATACCATTTCACATTATCATGCCATTGTTGTTGTTACATATTATTTTTCCATTGTCGCATATCCTTCCATTTACCCCATCATTTATGGGCAACCCTCTTACCATTTTATCCAATCTATCAAAAACCATCATTATCCTTATCAAAACCATACCATCCTTTCATTCCATTCCTATCTAGACCAAAGCCTATTTTTACTCATCCTACCCAATCTTGTTTTGATCTTGGTTACTTTGGTTCTTCCCACACTTTTTGTGGAAGGATTCTAATTAGGTTTCAATAATCAATCAAATCTATGTTTATAATTTCAATCTATGAAATTAGTATGATAGTTGATCTGGTAAGATATCTTTCATCCTATCAAGCTTGTTTATGTGAGCCTGATTATAACTATATATGGGTAAATTAGTGTCTCATTAGTCTTGCTACCAATTATAACCACCTATAGAAAAATTAATATCATTGACCTATTTCATCATATCCTAGTTATAACCACCTATGGGAAAACTAGAGGCAACACTTGTTTACCATGTATTTCCACATCATCTTGCCATTATTGTTTTCATTTGATTGGCCATTTACTAGATTTGAGAACTTGTTGGGACCTAGTTGGTTTTTCCCTACCTTTTGTTTGGATGGAATTACTATGACTTGAAGTCATTTTGAGACTTTTTAGGTCATGTTTAATTCATGTTGAGGTCACCTCAGTCCCCCTTTCCATATGCTCTCACCATTTTGTGAGCAAACTAAGCCAAATGCTCTCACCATTTTGTGAGCAAGTATCTTTTCATTCTCTAATGAGTTAAGATACCTCAAAATGCCAAAAAAATTCATAACATTTCAAAAATCCAAAAATATTTGTCTTGTCTAAGCCTAGTTAGTTATCCTTGATCATCCTTACTGAGGCATGGTCATTTGTAGGATGCTTTCTTTTGCTTTTATTTTTAAGCTTTTTGTTTGTTTGTTTATTTCAATTTGTTTATTTGTTTTTCTATTTATTTGTTTATTTGCTTTCATCATTGTTGCCTTGACTCAGTCTATATGTATGCATTAGGTGATTCCTTGCACACATTACTCTTGATTCTATCTATATTCATACATCAACATTATCATCATGGTTTTTATCATTGGTGCATTATTTTCAAGTGTTTATTAGATTGAGAGTCAGTTCTTTATGCATATTTTGGCCAAGTCTTCATGGTGGTCTATCATGAAGCCTTCCATCACATGTTATAATAAAAATTAGCTTCAGGAAGGTCTACAATCAATGGAGCCATAAAAGTTTCTCCTTGGCACCTTGGTAAATTCCCCCATTCCACCCTTGATCAAATTAACCCATTGGCCATTCTAGTTGTATCATTATTAATAAGGATGAGCATCTCCTCATTGGTAGGTATAACTAAATCATTTATAATGATCAATCATATTCCTCTATCCATCTCTTTCATCACTTTACACCCATTCATATTTAATCTATATTTCAAATTATATCCTTGAGTTATGCTTGATAATCATCTCTAACTAGGAAAAAACCATCAGTTTTAGTTAATCCTGGTCATCTTAATAATTATAACCACCTATGGGCAAATCATTATTTTAACTTTTATTCCTGATTATAACTACCTTTGAGAAAATTAGCATTATTTGTACATCAATTTATGCAAGCATTTTCTCATTTGGATTAATATTAACCATGGGTTAATTCTACCTTTCATCTTGTTTCTTTTTGAGGGACCATCCATCAACAAATGTGATGGCCACTCCCTCAAGGGAGCATCATCATAGGCTTCCAAAACCATTTGGATCTTTATTCTTTAACCACCATCTTATTTTTGTCATATAGGCCATATCTCATTATTTAAGAAGACATTGCTTTGCCTATGTTTTGTAACATCTTTCCAAATAGGGGAAAACTGTAGACACCTAGATCTAGCCACCAATAACCTCTAACTAGGATTTTGACCAATTTCCACCTAAAACATATGGTTTGGCCTAAAAATACTAAAACATGATCAATGATGTGAAATTGACATATTCAAGTGCCAATTTTGGCTAGGTTATCATTAAATGAGGAAATTTAATTTGTGGGCCAACTGACTTTGATCAGATCATTTTGAGTCAAAATGCCAATTTTGTACCTAGATGCTCTGGATTGCTCTTTCCTATGAAATATTCTACACAAGACACATGATTTTATTATTTTCTATTGATAACATCCTAAATGGGATAATGGATCCAATGCATCTGACATTACCTTTTAATTCTAATCCAGTCAAATTTTAGACCAATAACAAGATATTTTGATCAATTTGAGTAATTTGTGCATAAAGTGCTTAAACATGCTTAAGAGATAATTAACCCAAATTATAGCCTAATGAAGAATTCCATGGAAATTTTTTTAATAATTTTTTTTAGAAATGAATATTGAATATCTACATCATCAAGTGACCTCATTTCTTGGGAAGACATCCCTAGGCCATAAATGTCACAAACATCAAGATTCATGCCCTCCATGCCTCATCAATGCCTTTCATGATGCCCTCCATGCCTCTTAATTGCCCCTTCTTCCAATGTCATGATGATAATTATAAACTTAATTCCAAAAATTGAATTAATCCTCAATCACACATCTCAATCTCAGGATAGATAGTTCAGGTTGATTCTGATCAATCTCAAAAATCTATAAATAGAGAGGCTATGAACATCATTTCTAAGACTTGATAATTCAAATTTATAATGCAAAAATGATTCAAAAATCCATTGCAATTAGTGTTACTATTCTAAATTGATTCCAAACCAAGCCAAGCCACAAGCCAAAGGTGCCAAAGAGAGATAGAGGTAGCCAAGCTTCCATTGCTAAGGACTTCATAAGCACAAGCTGAGTAATCCACTACAATAAGCATTTTGAAGCATCCAAGGAAGGTAAAAGAGAGTTTTTTTTTTCATTTTAGTTATGTTTTATTCATGTTTGTTAACTAATATCTCCCTAGTGTCTAGGCTTAGAGATGTTATGCTAGTTAGTGTGTTTCTTTCATTTTGTTTTCACTTTGGAACTAACACCATACTAACCATCCTCTCTTGAGTCAAATTCTTAGATCACAAAATCAGCTTACATGATAGGTTAGAAAGAGATTGGGCTCCAACATCTTAAAATTTTCATGACCTAGCAGAATTACATTTTTGCTCTATAAATAGCAATTTTTCATAAGAGATTTTGCAAGTCACATTTACAATTTTGACTAATTGCATGAACTTTATCGTTAGCCATAACCTATTTGACAGTTTTGTGACCTCTTTCAAAATTGCTTCTCAATATTTTTGATTTTGAATATCACCTACATTTTTTCTTACACCAGTTGCAATTTTGACTTAGGTTTTTATATTAGGGATAACATTAGGACTTTTGATATCTTTCTGGATTTTATGACTCTAAGCTAACCTTGTCTTATAAGGATAGAAATATTTATTTTACCTTTAAATAAGTAAGTTTTATTTATATTACACAAAATCATTTATCTTTACTTATGATATTGATTCCCATCTATAGTTTTGATTCTAAAAATTGTTACATAGAAGGATAAACTCTACTTAGGCAAAATCATTACTATTAGTGTAGGTTTTTATTTTTCCCTATTTATTAATTAGAGAAATTGTATTTCTTGTGCATACATGGAGTTTTCCTACATTTGTGGGATAGGCTAGCTTATGTGGAGGTGTGTGTCACAGATGTGTCATAGGTGTCATAAGAATGTCATAAGTAAATCCCTTGATGGGAGTTAATTCTCTATTCTTAGCACCTTGTCACCACCTTTCATGGAGGAGTTACATTCTATTCTTGGGGTGCCTTGTCCACTTTTTGTGGAAGAGTTACGTACTCTCTTATTTGTATTCCTCACTTTGGCCATCTCATGCTAATCAGATTTTGGTTTTCTCTATTTTGTCTTGTGCAATTTATCTTATTGTATTATTTTCAAATTGCTTTAGCATCTATGTGGTGTGCACTTGCTTCAACTTGTGTGATCATGTCTCCATTGCACTTGCATTATCCAGATTCTGGCAACAACTCCGATATGGTATCAGAGCAAAACCGGTAATCTTGTGTGTGATTATGCTTTTAGCTTATTTTTGAAATCAAGAGGAGTGGAGTTCTATTTGTTTTTTTAATTTTCTAGATTTGATCTAAAAATTTTTTAAAAAAAACTTTCAAAATCTTTTCTGGTATCAGATCCTTTCATTTGGGTGTCTTTTATTGTGTGGAGTAGCAAAGGGAGGAGCTGACTTTGTTGCAAGCCTCTTCATACTACTGTGAGCTGCCTGCTGAGTTCCTTTTTTGGTGAGGGTGCTGGAAACTCACCTAGTAGAGCATACTTTCTACTTTTATCCTTCCAGCCTCTATGCCATCTTCTGGTCAGCAACACTCTTCTAGTCCAGGTGTCAAACTTTAGTCATGCACCAAGCTTATGTCCTTCAACGAATTCAACTCCAGTGCCACTTCTGCTGCCACGCAGTTGTCCTTCCTGTGCCACTTCTACTGCTATGCAGCAGTCCTTACTGCGCCTAGCTTTAGGCACTGCCTAGTCCAAGCGCAACAGTCAGTACAGCCATGCCAAGTTTCTGCTAACTTCATTTTCTGTTTGCCAGTCCTCTCTGCCATGCCATCAGGCTGTACGGTGCCTCAAACATTCCAACAAGTTTGCACATTTGTTTTTTGTCTTTTCTACTGATAAATTATGGTCTGCACCTTTTTTTTGGTGCCCCTTCCTATTTGGCGTCCCATGTGGCACTCTTGGACACTTGCCATTTTGTCCAAATTATCTTTGATTTATTTTTTTAGTGAAAAATTGACTTGATAAAATGAAAATCAGTCAATTTGACTAAGTATTAAATTTTTTAGACAGTTTGGTAATTTTTGGGGGTTTGAATTAAAACTTGTATTTTCGACCTACGAAGACGAAGGGTGAGGCCCGAGTTGGTGGGAGGCCAATTCTCCCTCACAAAGACCTCCTTTGGATTCCTCATTCCATGCCAAATCCAATGAGTGGTTGGAAGACCACTTTATCTCCCCATAACAGGCATTTTTTAATGTTTTAGTGCTTTTTTTGGCAAAAACACTAGTTTACGGGAAAATTGTAACTTTAATATCTTGCAAACGGTAGCTCAGTTTTGGGTGCCATTTTTTGCAAAAGTGCTTGTAATTCAATTCTCCATAGTATAGACACGTTATTTTTTAAAAATTCACTAGTTTATAAAGTGCCAAAATTTACGTCTCCCGAGACGCATTTTCAGCTGAATCCGACGTCTTGTTTGCTTTAGTCTTGCACTAATTGCTCTAAAACGCATTTTTATTTGAGTTCGATGTATTTTGAGCATACACTTGCATATTTTGATGGGCTCAATATTTTGGGGGGGTGTGATTGCTTTTCACAACTTGCTTTCATTCTTCTTTTTGCATACATTCACAACTTGCAATCAACACAACTTCACCTAAATTTAGCTAAAAAATGGATTATTTTCAACTTAAACCCATAACACCCTTCAAATATCATGAATGGAAAGTTAAAATTTCAATCATTCTTATAAGTAAAGGGTTGTATAGGATCACCATGGGTACCGAAGTATAACCCAACACAGATGCTGAAAAGGTCAAGTGGTACAACCCTAGTGATGAAGCCTATAGATTACTGAGCTTGTCTGTGTCTCCCAAACTTCTCTTCCATCTTGAATTCTCCTAGACTCCTAATGACATATGGGACACCTTATAAAATTTGTTTGAAAAGCTTGATGAGATGAGAGGTCATGAGCTCGAAAACGAACTCATAAGTCTAAGTCCTAGCAACTTTGACACCCTACAGGACTTCTTCACTAAGTTTAAGCCCTTAAATTGCAATTAAAAGAGTGTGGGATAGAGAAAAAAGATGATCAACTTATTCTTTCTATTCTCGCAAAGTTAGGTCCAAGCTATTTAGTCTTTGTCTCCACTTTCCATGCCACAAAAAGTGCCCTTAGCACTACATGGAAAATGCCTTCTTTGGATTCATTCATTGCCGACTTGACTAGAGAGCAAGATAAGCTAATTTAAATGGGCATAATGAATTCTACTCAAACCCAAGCCTTGATAACTAAAAATGGTAAGGATAAGACTTCAACAAAAGAGAAGAAGAAAAAGAACAAGGAAAAAGAGAAGAAGAAAGAAAACACCAATCCTGCCAAAAACAACACTGAGACTTCCTCTTCCAATGCTAAACTGAAGAAGGAGAAGGTTAAGTGTGCCTATTATAAAAAGATAGGGCATGATGAACACAAATACATAAAGAAACAAATAGAACACCTAACTCATCTTCTAGAGAAGAACAACATAGGTGTTCTTGAGTCCATCAAGCAAAATTCATCTACCCAAGATTCTACTAAGGCAAAAGGCAAGGGTAAGGAGAAAGAAAAGGGCAAGGCCCTTTTAGCTATAGTAGCTTCCACATCTTCATGGGTCATCGACTCGGGTGCTTCTCACCACATGGGCTCTTCACTAGTTGATTTTTCATCTTTAGAGCCTTGTAGCATGACTTCAATTAGTTTGGGTGATGACACATCAGTTTTCATTATAGGGAGAGGGTCAGTTGAAATGGAAGGAGGAACATTCAATAATGTTCTAAGTGTTCCTTCTCTTTCAACCAATCTCCTATCAGTATACCAAATCACTCACATTGGTCGGGGTATGAGAGTTGAGTTTTCACCAGATTCAGTGGCTATCAAAGAGTTGTATAGTGATACTACAGTGGCAGTGGGTAGGGCAGATCACCAAGCCAGGTTATAAAACTCACATTTTGCATCAAATTCTTTTCCAATAGCATTGCTGACTCATTCAGATGGACTTAGAAAACTATGGCATGAGTGGTTTGGCCACCTTAACTACCGCTATCTTGAGCAACTTTGTAAAAATGACATGGTCATTAGCTTGCCTCGTGTCCAATTCTCAAAAAGACTTTGTGAAGGGTGTTCCCTTGGGAAGCATCCTGAAGCAAAATTTGACAAAGGCAAAGCTTGGAGGGCTTCACAACCTTTTGAGTTAGTCCACAGTGATGTATCAGGACCCTTTCCCAAACCATCTTTCATAAGAGCCAAGTACATCCTCACTTTCATTGATGATTTCTCTATGTACACTTGGATATATTTTCTTAAACAAAAGTCTAAAGTGTTTGAAAATTTTCTAGACTTCAAGGCTCTTTTTGAGAAATAGAGTGAGAAATCCATCAAGGTTCTTCAAACTGATAATGGAGGGTAGTATGTCAGCAGATTTGAGTAGTTTTTTACTACAAAGGGGATTGATTTACAGCGCATAGTCACTTCCAGTCTTTCACAAAATGGGGTTGTAGAACATAAGAATAGGTTCTTAAAAGAGATGGGTAACTGTATGATTCACTCCAAATACCTAGCACCATAGTACTAGGCCAAATCCATCAATTGTGCTTGCTACATTCAAAACAGGGTTCCTCACAAAGATTTGAAAGGGATAACACCCTTTGAAACATGGCATAAAAGGAAACATGATGTTGAGCACCTTAGAGTTTTTGGATCCCCATCCATGGCCTGCATTCTGAAGAAGAAATGCAAAGCTATAGAACATAAATCTAAGCCTTGCATCTTTGTAGGATATCTAGATGGTATTAAGGGATATCACCTTCTAGATCTAGTCACTCATGAGTTGTTCATTGAGAGAAGTGTCCACTTTCAAGAGAGTCCTAAAGACTCAACACTTGACACTTCTTCTCCCTCATCAGATCTACTTCTTCATGATGATTTCGCATCAGATTTAGATCAACCACAGCAGGTTCTTGAGCTAGAGTCATCTTCTTCTTCTTTGAGTTCAGACAGTGAGGACAGTGATGTAGGTTCATCCACCTCTAGTCAGTTAGAGGATGAGGAGTTAGCACTTGACTTACCCACTTCTAGGCCACTTTGGGCTAGACAGTCACTTGAGATTGTTGGCACTTGGGCAAGAGATCCCGCAGATGACAAACGTACTAGGAGGGATTTTTAGAGAGATCCACATGTCTTCTTTGCTTTAGTTCTAGATCCACAAACTTTTTGAGAGGCATCGGGGGTACCTGAGTGGGATAGTTCTATGGAGAAATAATATTCTTCCTTAATCAAAAATCACACTTGGGATTTGACTTCACTTCCTAAGGGAAGAAAGATGGTTCAATGTAGGTGGATATATCAGACCAAGTTTGCAGCAGATGGGTTAGTTGATAAGTATAAGGTGCGATTGGTCACCAAGGGTTTCTCACAGGTGGCAGGCATTGACTACTCAGAGACCTTTGCACCCATTTCAAAGATGACTTCTATCTAACTCACCTTGGCTATTGCCACGACACATGGTTGGGATGTGCATTAGATGGATGTGAAGAGTGCTTTTCTTCACAGAGACCTAGAGGAGGAGATCTAAATGTAGCAACCGCTAGGATTTGTTTAGGATTCTTCTTTAGTATGCAGACTTAAGAAATCTATCTATGGCCTCAAACAAGCCCCTCAGGCTTGGTATGCCAAGATGGATTCCTTCCTTCTCATAGTGGGTTTCACTAGGTGCCATTCTGATCCCAATGTCTATGTTTTATGGTAGGATGATTCACTCTTGATTTTGGTTCTATATGTTGATGACCTTTTGATCACCAGGAATTCTTCATCAGATATTGCAGTAGTGAAGGCATCTCTCCAAGATAGATTTGACATGATAGACTTGGGTTTGTTGCACTACTTCCTTGGCATCGAGATCTCACAATTAGATTCAAGGATTTCTCTTGCACAGCCTAAGTATGCTCTTGACTTATTGGCTCAATTTCACATGGTTGATTGCAAGCCATCTCTGACTCCCTTTCTATCAGGAGTCAAGCTTGAGACTAATTGTTCTTCACCATTGGTTGATGTCACTCGGTATCGACAAATTGTTGGTAGTCTCATCTACTTGACTCACACTAGGCCTGACCTTTCATATACAGTGGGATTTGTCTCCAGATTCATGCAAGAACCTCATGAGTTACATTGGAAAGCAATTAAGAGAATCTTGCATTACATATAGGGTTCACATAGATACATGATTCATTATAGATTTGAAATAGAGGTTGACTTGGTTAGATATACAAATTCAGACTAGGTTGGTGATTCATAGACTCACAAGTCCACTTTTGGTTACAGTTTCTCTCTAGGTTCTAGTTCTATCAGTTAGTCTAGCAAGAAGAAGAATGTTATTGTTATATCATCCACAGAGGTAGAGTACAAGGGAGCTATTAATGCAGTTACTGAGGCTATTTGGCTTCAGGGGATTCTTTCTAAGTTTGGCATTTCCATCAAGTAGCCCACCATCATTTATTGTGACAACTAGAGTACCATTCAGATTTGTAGGAATCCAATTCAGCACCAGCAGACCAAGCACATAGAGATTCACATGCATTTCATTCAGGAGCTTATTCATAGTCAGGTCATTGACTTGATATTTTGCCAGTCTTCGGATCAGGTTGTAGACATCTTCACCAAACCTTTCACTGAGAGTAAGTTCATTCATCTACGAGCTCTTCTTGGGGTGTGGTCCACATCTATAGCAACATCATCTTCAGGGGGGCCTTCTAGCCTCTTCTTTCTTTTATGTCTTTCTTTTGGGGGGAGTGTTTTCCTACGGGTTTTCTCTTTTTCTCTATCTTATGGGAGATTGCATTTGTACATGGGTACCTCATCAGGCCTAGTTGTTGGGACCCATTTTCAATTTCCACACTGCCCACCTAAGCTGCGCTTATGGGGGGTATTAGTGTAGGATTTTATTTTTCACTATTTATTAATTAGGGAGATTGTATTTCTTGTGCATACATGGATTTTTCCTACATTTGTGGGATAGGCTAGCTTATGTGGAGGTGTGTGTCATAGATGTGTCATAGGTGTCATAAGAATGTCATAAGTAACTCCCTTGATGGGAGTTACTTCTCTATTCTTAGCACCTTGTCACCACCTTTCATGGAGGAGTTACATTCTATTCTTGGGGTGCCTTGTCCACCTTTTGTGGAGGAGTTACTTACGTACTCTCCTATTTGTATTCCTCACTTTGGCCATCTCATGCTAATTAGATTTTTGTTTTCTCTATTTTGTCTTGTGTAGTTTCTCTTATTGTATTATTTTCAAATTGCTTTAGCATCTATGTGGTGTGCACTTGATTCAACTTGTGTGATCACATCTCCATTGCACTCGCATTATCTGGATTCTGGCAACAACTCTAATAATTACCCCCAAAAATAACCTTTTTGACTATATTGTGTAATATCATTTAAAAATAATATCAATTTTGAATACTACTTACGATTTTGACAGTTTCAAAAGTGATTTTGATACTAAATAGATAATAATTGTTTTCATTCTAATTTCTAATATTTAGTTGTGGATATTAAATTTTTTGTAAATAATCAATTTTTACTTAGCATCATAAGTAGTCTTAATAATCCTTGCACATTTTATATATACTTTAAATTTTAGCTTATGCAAAACTGCTTCTCGACAAAAGCGATCTTGATTCATATAAGTGATTTTAAATCTATATAAGTGATTTTGACCATAGTACACTAATAGGTGTTATTCTCATTTTTAAAATTCTAGTGATTATTTACATCAATAATTATAGTATTATTTTTAAGTGATTTCATAATTTCATATAATCTGTATGTATATGTATAGTTTTCTCACATGTAAAATCACTTTTCAATAGTAGCAATCTTGATACAAGTGATTTTACAATATAATCTTTGATTTTGACTTAGGGTAGATTTATAATATATTTACGTAGTAATATCTAATATAAACTTTTTTTAAACAAAATAATATCTCTTTTGGTATTCTAACATTTTATTTTGTAACCTATTATAAAATTTATTCTTATTCTTACAAGTTGCAAAATCACTTTGTGATATCTACTTTTTTTATTACCAGACATAGTTTTGACTAACCATAAGTGATCTTTATTGTTAACCATGTGGTTATAATTTGTTAACCATCTACAAAATTAAAAATTGATCAATAGTGATTTTGAAATGTCAGTCATGGTTTTGACTCTCTAGAATCAATTTTGAAAATCTAACCCTGTGTCACTACGTAGAAGTAGTTATACAAGAGCCAAAGGTGATTTTGACTAATTGGAGACTACTAAAAAAATTTGTGTAGGACACATAAGTGGAAGGCCCTTAATCAGATTAATAACTTGTTTATTTTTAGGATTAGGGTTTCATTTAAAATTTATATTTTGAATTTGTTATATATCTCTTTGATTGTTGGTGCTTTTATCTCACATAATTAAATAATTGGTTAAATAAATTTTTGTCTACCTATTTTTTACCCTAAATTTTGATTTCATAGGGTGCAATGTGACATGGAATTCATACCCACACACTTGCCTAGTCTTTATGGGTTGGTGACATGGATTTCATCACCACACATTTAACCCAACTTTATGTTCTAGTGGAGTATAAAAATCAAAGACAGTTATCATTAGGACAAGCAGTTGACCCCATACAAGTCTTTTGTGAAGAGAAAGAGTTAAATCTCTGACCTAAGCATTATATAAAACCTTACATGTATTTATGCCCCATGTACCTTATGTATATCAGGGATGCCCCTAGAAACCTTATTTAAACCTAGCATAGGACTTTTTGATCATAATATGCAACTTGATTGTAGGGCCAATATCACTCGCCATAGTGATTATCAAGTGTAAACATGGTTGAGGTCATTTGGGATATTTTTTAATGCTTCACCAGCCTATAGCCTCACCCGTGAAGCTATTGGATGATGTAGTCATCAAGTTACACACCCATTAGTTTACTAAATATTAGGGCTTGTGATTAGTATGATTGTGTGTGTGTTGTGCTCGACTCATATTGTTTTTGAATCAATTTAGCCTTCTACATTTCTCAAAAAACACCTAAAAACCTCTTAGGATACATTTCCATCTTAGTGTTTCACCTAAATCATCTTCATCTTCATCACATCATCCACAATCTTGAGTATTAAATTTGTCTTGAAACTAAAATATAGTGGTCACCTATCCTTTCTTTGAAGTCCTAAAATCATCCTACTCATCATTATGTCCATCCCAATACATAATACATTTATTAAATATTACCAAAATCTATAACTCTATTAGATTTCATCTAGCACAATATCATCTTATCATCCCACCTATTCATAACTAGATTTTATCAAATTATCATCTTGCTAGTGTGAATAAAGGCATCTAATCATCTCCTCATATAGTATCCTTACTAGGTTAAAGATTCATATAATTATCACATTGGTAATACTCAATCTTCATAGTCTTTAATCTAAAATCTAAATCTCATCAAATCTATTTCAAACATCTTCACCCTTTTAGTCTAAAACTCAAGACAAGTTTATTGCTCAAATCACATTTATTTACATCTCATATCAAATAAACATCTAATCATCTTCATATCATCCCACATTATCCACCATGTCAATCAAGACTCATGCCTAAGTCCTAAGATTGGGACAAGGGTCAAACTAGGAAGACGATGTACTAAAGACACTAGGTGAACAGAGTAAGGATAATGAATAGAATCAAAGTGACATGTATACTCTTGAAGGAGATGAAATACTTACTAATGAACTATTTAATAGAATATGAAATTTATGAACAAATCCTATCCCAATTTATTATAATGGGAGGCAAATTGCCCCTACATTTAACCCTAACCTTTTACAACATCTCATCCAACTGCCATCTAGACCCAACACTCCTCATTGAACACATATCATAAACAAGGAAGAGGGGAACCTTGAGCTCCTAGATCAAAAATAATAACTAGACTAATAAGAAGAAGCCCCTCAAAATAATTGCATTGAGGTTGATAGAAGAAGATCTACCTTGGAGGATTACCTAGGCCAACTTACTAAATAAATCAATTAAATAGCATCCCAAATCCATTATGAAGCCCAAAGACCCTCATCACCAATAAGAACAATTATAAATACTGACATTTACCTATTAAAACTAAAATTAAGATAAATTCATACTTATAATCCCTTAATGGATCCCTCCTTTGCCCAAAAGTGGAAGATGGTGAAGGAAACTTTGAACTAGATTGACCCTCATACTCAAGTAATGAAATATAGATATGAATACTTTTTCACATCCCATTATCCATGAGTATTATAAAAATACCCTTCCAAAAACATTTTTAAGTTCCATTTTTTTATAAAATAACCCTTGTGACCATGTTCAAGAGTTTCCTAAAAGTTTCACGGAACCCGCTCTTAAATGGTTTATGCATTTGCCTAAGTGGTCCATTACTACTTTTAAGGAATTATCAAAAATAATTGTGAGACACTTTTATTTTAATATTTAACATGAAATTTATATAATTGATCTCTATAACACCAAATAAAGGAATGAAAAGAGAGTTTAGAATCATTCTTACAATGATGGAAGATTCCAACTAGTCACTTCTGATGTACTATCCTCAAAAAAGAGTTGTCTAATATATGTAGTGATAATATAAATGCATAATTGAACTATCAATTAAAATTAAAATGTGTCAAAAAATCACTTTATTAAATTATATAAAATGGTATCCATAGATAAAATTCACTTATTAAATGGGTACTATCAAGTTATATAGTAAGAATGAACAAAGTCAAAATCAAGATAATGCTTTTTTAGGTAAAATAAAAGTCTTTGATAAGAAAAATAATGTAGTTAGAGATGGTGTTACTAATTCAAAACAAGTAAAAATAGTATTAAAATATTCTCCAAATACCAAAATTCAAAATATCTCCAGCATTATTGTGCCAAAAGTAAAACCAAGACCTAGAGCAGGGAAACAACATCTTGCTTGTTTTAGGAATTTGAGACCTTTCACCCTTCATCAATGTCTCAAATTCCCACATTTAGGCATGGATGTTAACATCCTGGGTGAAATTAAACATTTTCTTAGTTGTCAAATGGAACAATAAAATCATGATCTTTATTGTCTAAGAACTCAAAGCTCATCTTATAATCCAAAATCAATGAAATATGTACACCTTGATGATCTATCACCTACCTCATCTAAGTTATCAAAAATCACTTAACTAAAAATTATCTCCAAGGTTGTGAGGAATATGAGTATAAAACTCTTTTTTTAGGAAACCTTCCATTATTCCCACATAGTTATGGGTCCCCATCTATACAAAAAGTTAAACCTATTGTTTATCCATTTAGGCTAACTACCTTTACTAGCACATGATTGATATCAAAAGAATATTTTTAGGATCTTGATGATTCTTGGATTATTTATGAAAATGTAGACCTAGATTCTCAAAAATAAAAATATCCCCAATTATCGAAAATGCTTCAAAATATGTACTATAAGGGTAGAGGACTAGGTCGAGAGGAATAAGGAAGGGTAGAACCTATTGGTGTTTAGTAACATTTAAGATGACTTAGCCTAGGGTAAAAACCACTAGGCATTGACTTAAACTCTATCACCATGGACACTTATTCGATTCCTTAAGATTTTACCTCCAATGAAGAAGGTGAGACATGTTCTATTTATATCCTCTATTAAAACTTGGTTACCACAAACATATTCTTTGACACTACCATTTCCACTATCAATATCTCCCTCCATTACCCTAAAATAATAGATTTTGATCAAGGGAAAGAGCCATCCTTTTATGTGTTTCAAAGTGTTGAGGCTATTATTGAGTACATGGGAGCCTAAAGCTTCATGTAATCAAGAGATCATAAAATGGGATTCACTATCAATTTAAATGAGTATGCCTATTTTGGAAAGCAATATGAGTCATTAAACCAAGTATAAGAGGAAACATATGATGAATCTAATCCCACTATAGATATAGAATAAATCCATCCAAACCCTAATGAACAAGAACTTTATCAAGAGCTAGATGCAAAGATCCTAGTTGAGTTGGCTACATGAGAAGAAATATCACCACCCCCAATATATATTCAAGATCATTTGCCTTCCCTGATCAAGGAGGTCATAGAATTTAATATTGAAACCAAATAAAATACTAGAATAATCAAACTGGGGTAATCCTTACATTTGAAGAACAATAAATTCTTATAGAGTTTCTCAAATAATTTATTGACATATTTGCATGGAGCTACTATGACATGCTTGGATTAGATCCCACTTTTGTGGTACATAACTTAGTGGTGCATCAAAATTCTAAACCAATTAAATAAAATCTCCAAAATATGCACCCCAAAGTAGTGTTATTAGTCAAGGAAGAGTTACAAAAGTTCATGGAAGCAAGATTCATTCATCCAATAGATTATTCTGAATAGATCTTTAATATCATCCCCATCACAAAAACATGAGGGATACATATATGTACTAAATTTTGAGATATAAATAAGGCATGTCCAAAAGATAACTTTCATTTACCAAATATAAACATGATCATGGAATCCATAGTAGAATATGAAATGATCCCCCTCATGGATAGATTTTCCATAAATAATCAAATCAAAATTGCTCCAAAATATTAGCATAAAATTGTATTCATTACTCTATGGGGGACTTTCTGCTATCAAGTAATGCCCTTTGGACTAAAATCCATAAGAGAAACCTACCATAGTTCCATGAAATTCATTTTCCATGACATGATGCATGATGTTGTAGAAGACTACATGGACGACATCTTAGAAAAGTCCAAGATAAGAGCATAACATCCAGTGGTCCTCAGATAGATCTTTGAGAGTCTTAGAGAATATAAAGTTAGATGAAACCCCAATAAATGTATGTTTAGGGTTATTTTATAAAAAATTTTGGGGTTTATAGTATCTTGGTGAGGAAATGAGGTATGTCCCACTAACTTAAAAGTGATTATTGAAATGCCTCTACCTAAAAACCTAAAGTAGCTACAGAGTCTTCAAAGAAAATTACAATCTATTCATCATTTTATTTCTCAATTAGTAGATAAATGCCATCCATTTACTCATCTCTTAAATAAAGGAGCTCATTTTAACTAGAATTTAGAATGTCAAAATTCATTCTATAACTTGAAGCAGTATCTATCGAAGCCTTCAGTGCTTTCACCACCTATATCAAGAAGGATATTGATTTTATATATATCCACTACAACATGTGTTATAGGGAATCTCTTAGCTCAACATAAAAATAATGGAAAGGAATGAGTTATATATTACCTAAGTAGAACACTCATCTCATATGATCTCAATTATACCTCTATAGAGAAATCGTGCTTGGTCATGGTCTTTTCATCATAAAAACTTAGACATTATATGTTAAATAATCAAGTCAAGTTGATCACAAAAATTGATCCACTTAAATACATGTTATCTAAGTCTGCCCTAACAGAAAGAATGGCTAAATGGATTATGTTGTTATGTGAATTTGACATCAAGTATGTAAACCAAAAATCCATCAAGGGGCAAATTATCAAGGATTAACTAGAAGCAGCACCCATAATGGACATGAAACCATTGATAATAGCCTTCCCTGATGAGTCCATATTGACAACTAAAGAATCACTAGGATGGAAATTATATTTCGATGTATCCTTTACCATGCATGGGCCAAGATCAATAATCCTTTTGGTAACACCATAAGGAGAAATAATCCCTAAATATTTTCAAATATCTTTCCCATGAACCAATAACATTATTAAATATAAGGCATTAATTTTTGGGTTACAACTTGTCATCTAGTGGATTATGCAACATCTTCAAGTCCTCAAGTATTCTCAGTTGATTATCAAATAGGTCAATGAAAATTTCTAAACCAAGGATGAGAAGTTACTTCCCTAAAAGTAAATGGTTGATTAAACTAAATCAAAACTTTTAGTTTATAACTTTTGAGCAAGTTCCAAAAGGAAGTAACAAAGTTACAGATGTAATGTCCATTATCTAGTCTCTAATATATCTTCCAAAAGACATCCTTCAAGGTAATTTTTTGTTTGAACAATTATTATTACCTGCACATCAATCTTTAGCTCACTATCAAATCTATGAAATCCTTGATCCCATTCAACCATGGTACCATGACATCTATACCTACCTCCAAAATAATACCCTTCTACTAAATCTCAATCACCATCGATGCAAAGCCTTTATCCAATGTGCATCCCATTACACCATCCTCGATAGCATGCTCTATCATCAAGGCTATGATAAGACCATATTAATATGTTTAAACTTAGAGGATGTCCTTATTATAATCAAGGAGGTTTGTGATGGTATTTATTAAGGCCATGTCAGTGGAATGAACCTATCCAATAAGTTACTCTAGACTAGATATTATTGTCCAATGGTAGATCATGATGCTTGTCAACATGTGCACAAGTGTGTAGCCTATCAAAAACACAAAAATAGTATGCATTCCCTAGCTCAATATCTTCAACCTGTAATGATCCCATGGCATTTTTCAATATGGAGATTAGATCTTATTGGCAATATTAATCCTACCTTATTAGATGGACACAATTTCATTATTACAACCATAAAATATTTTACTAAATGGGTGGAAGCTATGTCACTCATAAACACCATAGGCCTAAAAATATCTAGGTTCATTTTGAATCAAATCATTTTCTATTTCAGAATCCCATCCAAAATAATATTAGATAATGGAAAATATTTTAAGAATCAGGAAGTGGAATACCTATGTAATAGATATCAAATTGAGTAGCATTTTTTCACACCCTATTACCCCAAGGGCCATGGGCAAGTGGAAGAAACAAACAAAATTCTTATAAAAATTCTCAAAAAGATTATTAGTGATGATGAAATAAATTGGCACTTATATTTATATTCAACACTTTGGTCATATAGAACCAGTGTCTAAACTCCTACTAGATCCACTCCATACTCTTTGGTATATGGAATGGAAGAAATATTGACAATTGAAGTTGAACTTCCCTCATTATGTATATCCTTATGGGGCATGATCATAGATATTGAATATAGAAATGAATGGATAAAAGAACTAGAATTTTTTGATGAGAAACATCAGAATGCTCTTGATCACCTCAGGGCATATCAAAAATAGATCAAAGGCCAATATCATAAGAAAATCTAATCTTGAGAATTTGAAATTGGTGACCTAGTCCTTAAGGAAAGTTAGAAAAATAGCACTGATAAATGCAAAAAGAAGGGAAATTTTGAAGAAAATTGGCTTAGGCCTTATGTTATTATTTCCAAACTTGGATTATGGGCATATAAATTGGCCACTCTAGATGGAGACAAAATTTATGATCTAATAAATATTATGCATCTTAAATGGTTTTATACCTAGAAGGCCTAAAAATTTTGATTCTCTATCTATAATAATCCATACTTGGGGGTACTCCTATCCATCATTACTTCACTTCCCATCATTCTTCCTCATATCCCAACATTATGTACATCCCATCTTGTCCACTCACCTCCCATATGACCCTGATCCAAATGATGGGTGTAAAATATATGCTTTGAAAATAAGGAGGTATGAGACTCAAAAATAGGGATTAATGATGTTGAAAGTGCCAAGGGGTAACTATGAAGAGTCATCTAGAACATCTAATCCACTCTAAAATTAATATTTCTTTCTAATATCCCAATCCAAATAAAAAAATTGGTTCTCCTAGATGACTCTTCTCCTTATTAGCCTCAATGGCACCTGTATTTACTTCTCCCCATTCATTGCCTAAGCATAAATCCACCTGTCCCTACTAATTTCATCATTAGATAAGGGTCATTAATTATTTATCCTCTAATATGTATAATACATTTTGTAAAATTTTAAACACAATCCTAAAATATTTAATCTAGTTCCTAAGATCATAATTATATCCAATTTGATCATGTCTCGATTGTTTTAAAAACATTGTGGCCTCTTAATCCTTGGTAAATATTCTAGGTCAATTTATAAATAGTCCATTTTAACAAATAATATCTTATCCATATAATGATTAGTCTTGTTTAACAAAGTTTATTTAACATATTTTCATCACTTATCTTGTAAATAACCATCATTCTTTCACTTTTTGTACATATTAGTCAAATCTTACATGATTAGGTTTAAAATCCTCTTTACCTAGGTTAAAATTTTTAAATGCCTTTATAAAATCCTTTTAAGTTATAATTTTTTAAATAGACCCCTTTAAGTATTTTATACACATATAAATCTTTAAATTAAGTTGTCTTTTAAATATTTATTACAATATTTTTTTATTTTTGGTTGTCATTATTTGTCATTGTAATCATTTTGTCTTGGATAAGTGTGTAAATTTTTATTGAGTTAAATTATCTTTTTAACTATAGTTTTTTTGAAGATTTGGTTTTTGTCTTTTTTATTCCTAAGAATGAGGATGGTAATAAATGAGTACCCATTATGAATTGGGAATGTCACTAATGGAGTTCCATCTTAAATTAACCATGCACTATAAGATAATGTGACCTCAACTATCTAAATGTCATAGGTACATTTTTAAAAAGTGCAAAAGTAAAATTGGATTAATAAGATTTTGTGGCTTTAATACATCATAAAAATTATACACCTTCATCTGGGCTCCTTAACCTACTAATTGAACCATCCACCTCTTTGATGCAAGATAATTTACCCATTGTCCATTTATTAGGCATATAATTATATTCACTAAGGTACCAACTATCTAAAATCTTGGCACATATCAAAAGTTATAACACATTCCATTTCATTATAATATCACATTATATCCATTGATACAACATAAAATTAAATCTTAACATCATAAAATTGCCTATCTCAAAACCAAGTCATCTACATCATCATATACATCAAATTATAGAACATCCATAAAACATATAATCGTAAATAATTTCCATGCATGAAATTAAATCCTAATAATTATTACAACCAAAAAACATAAACGTATAATCATCTCATGAATGTAATCAATAAATCCAATATCTAATCTAACCAATACATCACAATCACATAAGAAAATTATATAAATATGTTATAGAACATAGTAAATCCCATCATAATCACATAAATGTCCATAAGTCCTATCAAAAATATATACAATATGAGAATCAAGCATCCATGTGCTAAGAATGAAATATACATGTCCAATATATGAATAATGTCTCATAAGACTAGATCATGGTAGTCATGGTGGTCTCTTAGGAGGTTAATGCATGGAATAAGAGGAGGTGTTGGCCTTGTAAGAAGGAGCTTATTGATCCACTACACCACATCCTTGTAAACACCCATATAATACTAGGCCTCTCTAGTCAAACATGATATATTATGAGTCATGTCTCCCAAGCCCTATCTTTTTAATAGAGTATCTCCCTTATCCCTAGTCCACTCTGTTACTTATAACTCAGCCTCCCACTAGCTCAATCAGGCTTGAATCTAAGCTATCTGACCCTACAAGGCTATTATCTACACATCCCTAACCCTAATATATCCTAATGGAGTGGTCAAGTGATCTAATACTTGTCCCATTTAAATGTCCTAATGTGTTATTTGTCATTATAAATCTATAATCTATAGATGATATATATCTCTCTTAGTAGTAATCATGGATACCTTAGCCACCCTTACCCTCACCTCTTATTGTAGGCTATCAATTTGTGCCTTGTATAGTGCACTAATACATTTTATATAAGGCCCCACAACATTAGGACCTATTCCTCTCACCTCTAGATCACCTCCTACCACTCTTTGATCAATCTTAGCCACCCCTTGATCAAATCCATCAATCACCATCAAAACCTAATCAGTCTTATCATCCCCACCATCTCTTCGTACCTATGGTTTTGGCCTCTATGCTCTCCATCTCCTAGATTATGCCTAAGCTTATAAGATTCTATATATTTCCCCTCTCCTCATAGACCTTAGTACCATCCTTAAAATTATTTATGCTCATCCCTACTGCCACCATCCTATATAGGCTATAATAACTCTAGGATCTACCATTATAGTCTATAAATCCCACACCATAGGAACTATGCTATCATAATACACCCATACCAAATCCCTATCAACTATATGCCCCCATTGAGTCCTCTCTCTGTCACTCCTAGAAAATAGGTGATCCTCTCTCAAGACATCCTATGGATGCCCAAACTACATTTGCACTATATCAGGCTAGTATTTATCTATGATATAATCTTAACACCCTATCAAATAACACTTTGTCAACATATACCTAGTGTAATTTATGTCCTCTACCCACCCCCACTCCATCTATCTGTATGGCATCCAATTAATCTTATCATCCATTAAATTATCTAATGCCTATCTATAAAACCTCATATCACTTCTGTGAGCTCTTTAAACTGTTAGAATAATGTACCATCTAAAAACTAGTGGATGGTTAGGATCCAGATCTTCTTTCATACCTATAGACCTCTCAATCACCACATGCTCCCAATACCAAATTTGAAATAATAGTGAGGTTATGAAGTTCATTTCCCCCTGTATGCCCAATATGTAGCTCTTAATATAGGTGTCCCAACACAATTGATCCCCATCTAAACACTTTATAATCTTGTACCATGTCTACCACTAAATCCCCTAACCCCAACTAAAACCACTTTCTACTCTTATCTATCAATAATATGCCATTAACAAGATACATGAACAATAGGGTCAATTTATCTATAGTCCCATCCCTAAAGGCCTTATTAATATCAATCTGTGAATCCCCAAACTATAAATGTTTGCATAACCATTAGACATTCACACTCAATCACCATGACCTCTGATAGATCACATCTCCTCTCATAAGTTATCAAAAAATATGCCACACATCCTCCAACATCATTGTCATCTCTCTTATGATGAAGTGGAAGATCTTCATCTTTGAATGTCTCCATTCCACCAACATGATGATGAGATCTTGATCTATCCTAATGAAATTAATTGTGGTGATATAATATAGTCCAGTCATCTCTAATATTCCAAATCAATTGACCTCAAATGATGCATCTCATGCAACACCATTGACCATCATAGCCTAGACACTAGAAGAGCTAAATCTTCCTTCACCATAAAACATGTTAGCCATTAATTACCACAAACCTATACCCTAACTTGACTTTTTTCCATACTAATTATACCCGATCTACCCATATACATGTTCCCGTACTTATCTCCTTACCTAACTAACCCTAAGAAAAATTGCTCTTGGCTCTTAACCCTAACTTGTGATTTTGTAAAATTACTCATTGTTTCTTGTGGTTTTTAAAAACCTTGTATATTTTTCTATAGTTTTGTAAATTTACAAGTCACCATTTTTAATTTTTCAAAACCACAAGTCCCCATTTGTAGTTTTGCAAAAATGCAAGTCACTCACTATAATTTTGGAAAATTACAGTTTATTGGTGGTGATTTTACAAAACCACATGTTGCAAGTGCATTATCACAAATTGCATGAAACAAACCACAACCAGGGGACATGCCCCAAATTTTGTTTTTTTAGTATTAAATTTTTCCCCTAATAAATGCAATCAATGAGTAAAATGACAAAATTAAGTTGAGGCACTTATGACCAGTCTAGCCTCCCTAGGTCTCTAGAACTCATGAACTCTCTCTCTCCATGGTGAGAAGCATGTGGAATGTATTCCATCATGGTTAGATCTAGAGAACAATTTTTCAATAGCAAAGAGTGAAAATGAATTATTTTTACACCTAATTTTTTATTTTACCCTCATATCCCTATTTTTTCCCCACACTCATCTTATTTAATCCACGTTAACCCTATCCTTCTACCTAATATCTAATTTTGACTCTCATATCCATTTATCCATTTTTTAATCATATTTAATCATGTTTATAGTGACTATTATCCATATCTAAATTCATTTTAATCATTTTAGGAATATGGTCTTCCATTTCCTCAATCCCCATCTAATATCCTGAGTTAGAACTACATTAGCCTAAGGTCTTTTCAGAGTATGTAGGCAACACTTGGCCAATTTTTAGCACCCAAGAATATCTCAGCCACTAATTCCTCATCCTCTCATGGTCATTTTAATATATTAAATCATGTTGAGCTATTATCATATACTATCATAAATTTCTTATCTTATATCCTTTTATCATCATGTAGTTCTCCCTTGCATGTGTCCTTTCTTGGGAAATGTTGACAACTCATGACCTTATCCATCATCATCTATCCATTTCCTGATCATATTTATTTATCTTAGTATTATTCATCTTACATTATGAATCTACTCACCTCTCTCCTTAGCATTAGTATTTGCCTAGGACTCATCTTAAGAAGATCATCATCATTGTTATGGTGCCTTCCCCTTTAGGACTAGTCTTACACCAACAACCTCAATATCTCACATGTATAATTGGGTAAACTTATTATTCATATATAAACCATAATATTGATCATATTAATCCCTCATCATCTTAAATATATGCCCACCCCCTAACCTCTTTTCAAGTGGCCATCTGGTTCATTCCTCCCCGCATACCCCCTAGAGAGGGAATCATCATGCAACCTCATTTTATTAACCCATCCACACAATGGTTTTTATTCTAAATACCAATACTCCCCACTCCATCACTCATAATTCCCTTTCAAATAGGGGAAAAATTTATACATCTAAATCTTATCACCCTAATTATTCCATTAATTTCGCTATTTATCATAATTAATCTTGCAACCATGGTCCAAATTAATTAAATAAATCCCATTCCTGATTATATATTTCTTACATAATTATATCCTTCCTACACACCCATTTATATATTAATTCCTTTATTATCCCACTAACATCCCATTAAACCACTAATCCTACCTCAGTTATTAACCACTTGCCCCAATTGCCAATTTAAAATTCAAAATATTCTAAATACCCACTCCCCCAAATAACCTATCCATTGATTTTCCTACACACCTAGATCCTTAAATCTCCCTAAACCCCATAAAATAATCCCTATTAACCCTTAATTAAATATAAAAGCCTCTAAAATCTAGATCCTTCTCTAATTTTATAGAATTATCTAAAACTATAGAGTTTTTATGAATTTAAAATTCATTTTTAATCCTCCCCACCACCCTATAAATAACCAAGAATGGATCATGGTTGAACTAACTTTAAAAATTTAACTTTCATTAGAATACACCCAAACTCTCTTAGCCTTCATACTCCCATTGCATCCACATTATCCTTGCATCTAAGAAGCCATTGATTCCTCTTACATCCATCTTAAATATTGAAGCCACCATTATCAATCAATTCAATAATCCTTAGAGAATCCATTTGAATATCTTGGAGGGAATAAAAGAGAAGCAATTTGATGGTAATATCCTTCTTATAAATTCTTATTGCTTATATATTCTCTCCCTTTGATGTTTTTATATATTTTAGGTTAAGTTCTATATATAGTATATTAAATCCATAACTCAAACTTTACAAGCATACAACATCAATTCCTATATTAATTATGTTGCCTCTATTATTATATATTCATCCTCTAATTATTGTTTATTTACAATTAGTGCATAAATAAATTTTATCATCTTTATCTCCTTTATAAATTTATTTATTGAAAACATGTTTTATACATGCACTTCATCCATAAGAGATAATGGAATTAGCATTGAAACATCCCTCTAAAAAGTATATGTGTTCTCTTCTCCATCACAAACTTATTTCCTATCATTTTTCCATCTCCTTATTAAAAACACATGGCATGCATCTATAGGATTAAAGTAAAAATATATATATTTTGATAAGTCTTTCCTTATGGAAAACTTGATTAAACATATATTATAAAAAATAAATTCATCTTCATTTTTAAAAAAGGAAATAAGGTAGAGGTGAGGATGTTTATCACAATTAAATCTTATTTTATTTACCATTTATTTAGAAACCACCATCAATAATAACATTATATACCTTTCCTGCAAAAGATCACCTCATTTAGAAAATATTTATATGAATCCATGTGTCACCATTATCTTTATCCAACATATGCTCTTATTTTGTATAAATTGTTGTTATTCTTGTTGTCACCAAATATTTCAACCTATAAGATTATGTTCAAGCCTCTTATATATTTGGTAAACATGGGAATACTTCTAGGTATGTGGGTTTACCTATAGGCTGAAGTAGACCTCTAGGCTTAAGGGTTAGCTCCCTAAATATATCTTGAAATGCTTATCACCTAACTAGTTATTTGCTTGTGGGAAATGGGTTAGAATTTGGATCAATTGAAACTAATATAAGGTGGTGAGACACCAATATGTTTTCCACATGACCATCATATTTATTTTCACTAAGAAACAAGGCATACAAACTAGCTTTTAAGTCTTAGAAGATTCTAACATACGTGTTTCAATATAAAGGTGACATTCATAAGACCACTCAAGATAAGTGGACCATGGATCAAATATATGAATATAAGGATGATTTCACACTTGAAATAATCCTAAAACACTAAATACATTCTATATGACCTGTTAGAATGAGATCTTATTACATAAAACATGAAAGGACAAGGAAAAGCAAGGATAGGATCACTGAACTTAACCATTCATCACTTTTCACACTCAAACAAGATGTTATTTAAATAAAAACCATATTTATTTAATTATTCAAAGGAAAAAAATGACATAAAACTAGTAGGGATTCACCATACTAGATGTGATATTAGTCTACAAGAGCCAAAATGGCTACTAATAGAATTAGAGAGATAAGTGAGAAGAGAGAATCCCAAAAATCATAAGAACACTTGTAAAACTAAGAGGAGGAGTTACATATGTAATATAATGAAGTGATAAATATACCATGTAAGGTCTCATAGGACACGTATCCCTCAAATTCATGAAACTCCTAAAATGTGGCATAGGACTCCCTTTGCTTACTTAGAAAATTTCCTTCATGATTTTCCACTTTTAGAACATCTCACAAATAAATAGGGATATATTTGATGATTTAAATAAGGGTTAGGGGTTTTAAACATTATCCACATTGAATTTTTTTCACTCCTGATCATCAGGATTCTTCTAGAGATGAGTTATCACTACTTGTAGTCCAAATAACTCCTCTTTCACTCTCCTTTCACACTTGTCACCAAATTTAGCTTCAATTTTCCAATATAACCCATAAAATGGAGTGAATGACACTTTTAAAGACCCCTCCTATCCTTATATCCCTTGTACTTGTAGAAACACTTAGGATATTTTATACTACAATAAATATACATGAGGGGTTATCCTGAGTCCCATTCCTTCTTCCAATGTGACTTTCATATTTATACTCTCCCTAGAACTTTTAAAACACTAAAAACTATCAAAAAAATCAATTTTCCTATTTGTTTTTACAAGTAGGGCAGCACTCAAGTTGATGGGTAGGAGCCCTAGAGAGTTATTTTCAACCTCAAATCACTTTTATACTCATTCCCTTCCATATAGATTCATATCCTACTCCATTTTCTCCATCAGGTCATGAACTAGGGTTTTAGAGGGTTTAGAGTTGTTTCCACCTTTAAGGATTATTTACAAAGATCTGACATTTAACTCATAAACCAATTCTATAAAGTGTTTGATCAATACCTTCCTTGACTTATCCAAACTCCTTGAGCTCCCATGCAAAGTGTCCTTATAGGTATGAGAATTTCTAAATGGATTCTCAAGTTTTTTTCCTCATTCTGCATAGCTTGTGGTGGTATTATTCCCAAAGGTGGATTTTATGAGGTTTCCTATACATAATTATAGATTGGAAAATCATTATATCTCCTTATAAACCTATTCCAAGGCCTTTGAATTTTCTTATAACCTTAGGAATGAAGTTGACCCCTTCTTGGGCTTTAGACCTAGTTAAGACCTAATAGGTTTGTCTACTCCCATGTGGATTTAGACCACCTTGACATGTTTCATCCACTTATTAATAATTTATCATGTTGATATATGTCTATCACAACTCATGACATCTTCTTATAAGGTATCTATATCTTCTATCTCACCTTGTTATCTCCTTTCCTTAAAACCTATAGGTTTGCATCCTTAGGGAGTGCCCTCTATCTAAAACAAAATAGAAGGAATCTCCCCTATAACCTCAATAAAAAATGTATATAAATTGATTTTCCCCAAGTTATGAGGATGTTATGTATAAAATTTCATGGCTTGATCATGTCTCTAGTATCTCCAAATGATCAAAAACCCAAGACAAACTTTTGGGAAGATAATTATGTGGAAGCCTTATCCATGAACTGTAGGTTGCTTGTATGGGAACCCCTCTAAACTATGTTTCCATTCTATTAAAGTACCATTGGATAATCATTATCAATAAGAGTATCCCTTTAAACCTCATTTCACACTTTAAGCCTTTTACCAACCTCTCATTGCTCACCTTCACCTTAACTATCTTATCTATAGGTTGACTATGACTTTAGTGTACTTTAGAAATTGGGCCCTTCAATACTATGATTTCTTTTTTTAAGAATTTTATATGATGTAAAACATTATCAAATGGATTTATATCATGAAAAAACACTTTTCTCTTTTCCACATTCCTCATTACAAACCTTGTATTTTACTTACCATAGGTGTTTACTATATGTCACTGTATTGTGTTTCACCATGCATGTACGTGTTGGTTTGGTCTTAGATATTGTATGCAATACTATAATATCATATTTAAGTCCTTAATCCATTTCCAAATTCACTTTTATCTATTAATACCAAGCTTAGGATATGTCAACACTAAGACTACAATGTTTCTAGCTTATTGCCAAACCATAATCGATTGTTACTACCTTATTGATGAAAAACAAGGGTCTTGTAGGTAAGAATTAACCTTAGAATCAATGCCACATGACCTATGATTATATTAGAGGTATTATAATAATTTTTAACTTGTACATGTTATTATTATCATGTCTCCACCAATTTCATCTGTAAACCTATAAACAAGCATTTACAATTAGTTGTAGGTGAACTTTGAGGGCAAAGAACCTGTAGGTGGTGGTTAACTCACAACTTTGCATTGTCAACTCCTTCTTGGTGACTTTGAATCATTGTTATTCCCTTTAAACTCAACTATACCATTTATTCATGAATATTTTCCTCATTTGTAACTTTAGGATGTGAAGGTCATTCTAAGTTCAAATCTTATAGAATACACTTAAAAACTACAATGAACAAAATCATGATTTTGAGGTCACCAAACACTACTCTTCTCTACAATCACATTCATTACTTTTTACAAGGTTATTCCTCTATGTGGAGGTTACAAGATATAAACATTTGTAATGATAAAAACCTTATGTGACATTGTTATTTGGCATCAAAAAAAATGGCCTAGGGCTCTATTTTGAGACTTTTAGGGATTGTATCCCTGAATTCAGATCCTTCATCTTTGAACATGGTTCTTGAGCCTGCCAACTATTCCAATGCTTTACTTATGACTACCAAGGTATATCTAACATCTAAAACCCTAATGAGGATCTTAAAAAATTTCATACATCTCTAAATCACACTTTTAGACCCCTATGTGAGCCACCTATAGGTGTGCATTTACAAGTTATAAGGCAGTGGGCATAGACATGAACAATACTCATGATGTGTGGTTATTACAATCAATCCTATACCCTTCCAAGTTTCTCTATTGAATTATTATAACCTATATTACTTTGAAATAAGCTTCAATAATTCCATTTCAATGACCTCAACCTCTTGTAAGTGTTGATCAAAGTTGTAGACAAGGCAGTGAATGAAAACATGAAGGATGCACATGGTGTATGAGTATTCAACAAGTATTATATTATCTCAACATATTCAAATGGAATCTAAAAATTTATAATACTTTAAATAATATTAATTTTCCTTGTTCTAATGTGGTATTCTCTCCATGGCACATGTAGGTGCATATTAATGGAGTATGGTTATGTATGTAGAGGTATTAGTTGTCATAGTTTTTATTATGCCAATTATAGGGTCTTATCTTGATTTATCTTTTTTTTAGGATATATCCAAAACTTCTTAGAGTATATACCACACCTCCATGATCATTATGAAAACCTTTATATGCCATGACTGTAGTTGGAAATAAGTAGAAGGTTGATTGTGTACTCCATGTGACTGTGTTCTTCATGATATTGATATTTGAGGGTAATATTGGAAGGAAAGATGTTTTCATGACATAAAATACATGAATCACATTATATCACACTAATTTAAAACCTTTGCAGAGAACCAAACCTTGTGCAAGTAGTGAAACTTGATTGTAACTTCACATGGTGACACCTTCCTAAAATTTGAGTTGTTTGATTCATGAAATCACTTCCAAACATGAAACTAAGTATGGTAAACATGATATGAGAGAGTTAAAATCCTATGGAATCAAACTCACCAACTAATTTTTACAAACTATCTCAAACAAGAGCAAAACCTGTAGGGTGTGGGAAACAACAAGTAGAATAATGAATAGGCAACTTGTTAAAGATGGTTAATAAAGTATAGGAAATTATTCCTTGAACTATAAACATTAAATTAAATCTAAAAAAAATTATTACCACCCCCCAAATTCATTTGACCTAAAAATTCTTTTGTTGGTCGTACTATCCAAAAACCTATTGACCAATTTCATGTACATAATGGAGCAATGGATGAGCAAAATGGTTTTATCTCAATTTTGGAACTTTAAAATAATTCAAAGCATGGAAATCAATTTTATAAATTTTAATATACATCCCACAACCTTATCTCATGTTCCACTCTCTCTCATATCTAGTACAACCTTTGAAACTCCTTTTGTACTTATTTTCTTAGTTTTCAATTAGGAACCTACAAGTTTCAATTAGTCCTAACATTCTTGACAATTAATCTGACACATTGTATGTTATAAGGAATTTTGAAACACATGGACAGCTTGAAAACTATACCACTTACATTTAATGCTCTAAAATGACCCCTAGATGACATCAAATGACACAAAGACTAATTGGACTCTGACCAAGGCTAATATGACATCAAATAATCTATCAAACACCCTATGAAATTATACTAAACCCCTATATCAACCTTTTTACTATACAGGGTTGACTCATTTTGACTTGTGGTTAAAATAGTCAACATTCTTGGTGATTTCCCAAAGGTGGTATGATTACTATGCCATGGCCAATAGCCTAATCCTATTTATTGGGCCATGGAGTCACCTATACACAAGTATAACACACAATTTAACTTTGAAAACATACCAAACAACAAATAAAAAGACACACCAAATGGAAACAAACATGTGTCCTCAAGAACACTTATGTAACACAACACACACCTAACATACTATTTATAAGACTAACCTTCATTTCCTCAACATCAAGGTTTCAAATGTATCCCATTCATAGGGATAGGAAATTATTCTCCATTCATCCTTTCTAATTGGAAAGAGTTTCTTTGTTTTCACTTAATGATGACATATGGTCCACTCCATAAAGTTTCAAATTTTGTATGTCTCCCTAGTTTTGCTCTATCTTCATCCCATTTCAGCACTATGTCACCTTCTTGTAATGTTCCTAGAGTTGCCTTCTTATTAAAATACCTCTTCATTAGTATTTGGTGATGTTTCATATCTTGATGAGATTTATCCTAGTCTCTTATAACTCCATTAATTCTACCAACCTTACCTATATTGGAGTGTTTTCAAGTAACTCTAGTAGGTGTGCCAACTCCAAGGTAGATAGCTCTTGGGATATAGATAGCCTAGCCTCTCTTCCATAGACAAGCACAAAATGAGAATTCCCTATTGATGTATTGGGAGTTATTCTATCATCCCATAGGGATGTCTTAAATTTATTGTACCAATCCCTTTGATTAGCCTTCAAATTTTTCTTGATGATTATGATCATATTTTTGTTAGTAGATTCAGCCAAACCATTACCTTGAGGGTAATAGTTGGATGAAGTACTCAAGTATATATCATTACTATTTACCTAATCAGCTATCCTAACACCCATGAAATCAAGTGCATTATCTAAGATAATAGTAGGAGTGCCAAACCTTATTATGATACTTTCATAGAACTATAAGATATCATTCTCATTAGATTATTTCAATGCCACTACCTTAACCCGCCTTGTGAAGTAGTCAACTCTATGAGTATCCATTTGTGACTAGAATTTGATGGGAGGTTTATCATGCCAATGAAATCAAGGCCCCATTTCATGAAAGGTTGGTCTACTTGGATAAGTTTCAAATGGATAGCTGTAACCTTATATTTTCCTACAAATAAATCACATTGCACACACCTTTTCACCCAAGCATAGTAGTCCTTGAAAAGTTTAGGCCAATAATATCCTACCCTCATGATCTTGGCAGCTATGGTTCTTAGAGAGAAATGACATCCTATTTTTTGACCATGAAACTTTTCAATCAACAATCCAAACTAATCATTTTCAATGTATCTCAATAACACACCATTAGTGTCTCTTATAAAAACCACACCATCTATAAGACAATAAGGAATATCTTGTAATCTGAAGTACCTTCTTTGGGATCTACTCATACCATTAAGATACTCACCATTTCAAATAAATATGATAATATCTTGCGTCTAACTTTATAGAGATAAGAAACCAATTGATTGAGAGCAATCATGATTGACTAAAGCTTCTTCTTTTGACTCATGGAGATCTGAAGCTAGATGTTCACAAAGGCCTTTACCTCTTATCAAATTTTTCTTAGTAATCCACATTGCCCTCTTCTCACTAAGGTCCTTTCTCAAAAGAAACACTTTGGTACTAGGATGTGATACCATAACATGAATCCTATTTTTTGAAACAATATACCTAAACTTATTTAGTCCTCTTACAATAGCAAGGACTTGTTTCTCCACAAAGGTGTACCTGACTTCATAATCTTCCAATCATTGACTAAATAATGTAATTGGTTACTCCAAACCTTCATTATTTTTTTGTATTAGCAAAGATGACATAGTATCAAGGTTATAAAATGAATACAACATGAAATATTTAGTAAAATTAGGGTTCACAGGAGTAGGAACTTGTGAAATTACTTTCTTAATGGCCTCAAAACTACTCTTACCTTAGTCCAAGAAAATACTTGGTTCTTCTTGAGCATGATTGTGATAGGTTTTACCAAAGATTTAAAACCAGGTATGAACCTCCTTACAAAATTTATCTTGCCTAAGAAACTTTGGAGATATTTCTTACTCAAAGGTAATGATAAGTCTAGAATAGCCTCTATCCTTTTAAGATCAATAGTCAAACCATATTTGGAAATAATATGCCCTAAGAGCTTACCTTCATGGACAACAAAGATTCATTTTTGGGGGTTTAGAGATACTCCATACTACCTACATATTTCAAACACTTGCCTCAAGTGTTGTATATGTTCATTATAATCTTTAGAAAATACTGTTAAATCATCTAGATAAACTAACAACATTTCATTAATCAAACCTTTAAAGGCCATGTATATTACTCTTTTAAAGGTGGCACCAGCATTTGATAAACCAAAGGGAATCCTCCTATAGGAAAAAGTCCCTGATTGTATAGTAAATTTTATCTTAAATTTATCATCTTCATTCACTATAATTTTATTATAACCAAAATATCCATCTAGTAGATAAAAACATTGAGAACATAAAATAATTTGCAAAATCTACTCCATTGAGGGTAAAGGATAGTGGTCTTTGAGTGACACTCTATTAAGATATCTAAATTCCACACAAAGTATTATCTCCCCATTATTATTTATAATATTCACAAGGTTAGATACCCATGTTGAATACTTGATAGGAAAGATTCTTTTAGATTCGATTAGTTTGGTAAGCTCTAACCTCATGAGTTGTTCAACCTTAGGGTTTATGGACCTTTGTTTTTACCTAACATTTTTAACTCTAGGTCCCAATTAAATGGTATGGTATTCTAGGCTAGGATAAAATAATTTTATGTCCTTATACTCCCAAGCAAATATGTCATGAAACTCTCTACACAAATCAATGAATTCTTGCTTCTCCAATATAGAACATACCTTGCCTAGTTTGATAAGTTTGTCTTTGAAGATCAAGACTCTTTCATAGTTATCCTCTTTTGTATAAATAATCAAATTTTCATTATTATTTTGATCATATTCATTGAAGATACTTTATAAGGTCACCAAACCCTTATGTATCTTATTTTTTCTTAGCTGCATAATCTGATCATCAAACTATTCTTGAACTCTCTTTTATTTTCTTTAGGAAAACTCAGCTTCATTTTTCAAGAAGTATGCAATGTGTTTGTCACTATAAAACACTTGAAAATAAATATTATTATCAAGTATGGAAGGTATGAAAATTATCTTAATGTGATATTACTTTCCCTCTTATTTTATGGTAGTTGGTGTATCAAATTGTGCTCTTATGGTAGCTAGTCTATCAGCATGATTATTATACTCCCTTGGGACTGATTGTATATTAAATGCATTTAAGTCTTAAATAAAATCCCATACCCTATTATTATATTACTTGATAAAAAAAAATTGTTGCAATCAACCACATTCCTAACTTTATGTGAAACCAATTCACTATCGCCATATCCTTGAAAATTCTTGATTCCCTTTCTCCTTGCCCATTGAAGGCCATGAATCAAACCTTCATACTCAGTCACATTGCAAGTAAAACTGAAATGGAACCTATATTAAGAAGAGTAATATTATTTATATGGTTATGCCAACATAACACCAGCTTCTACACAAATTTTACTTCTTGAACCATTAAAAAACATTTTCAACATCTCATCATCCTCACCTTCTTCCTTGGCAAGTAGAGGTGTTGGTATTCCTTCTTCATGTATACAGTACACTCCTAAATCATTTTCCTCAATTAAATCATAAATATCATGATAATAAGTGTTAGTACCATATTCATCAAGAAAAAAATCATAAATTCCTTCAATATTGGAATAATTACCATCATCCATAATAGAATCTTTTTCCTCATGGACAACACAATTCAGGTTAGAACTTGTTTAAATGTAGGGATCAATATGAAAACTTATAATAAGTTGAGTTATTATGGTCACCTTGGATCCATACCTTGTCCTAAAGGCCAAGAATTACCAATTAGTTGAGAGTTTGCCACCTATCTTGGTTGTAAAGTCTCTTTAAAGGTAAATTGCAAAGTGAGCAGGAAGGTCTACCACAATAATATCTTGAAGGATGGAAAAACTAGGACAATCATGCAAGAAAAATTTTAATTTTTTTATCAACCCTATTATATTATCATGTGTACCATCTAATTATATCACTCCTTTACTATGAGGCTCATATTTTAGGCCCAAATTATCAGCTAAAACTTTGGGCATGACTGAAGTAGAGGCTCCACTATCAACTATGCAATTGTGTATACCAACTTGTCACCTACAATGAGAGTGAGGTAAAAAGGTGGATATTTCTCACATTTATTAAATGGTTCAAAAAAAAATTATGTGAATTTTTAAATTCAAAATGACCATGACCTTGACTTGAAGGGGAAAGACTAGTAATGATAGTGGATAGCTATTTTTGTAGGAGCTCCTTTTGGCCAGGCATATAAAGGACATCCAAAAAGGAAATGAATGTTTTTGTATTATTTAATGAGTCAAAAAAATTTATATAAGACATACCTAATTTTTATTTTGACCTTGGAGGTAAGGAAGTGATTTAAATTTGAGGATTTGAAGTGCTTTGGATAGTCCTAATATTCTGATTTAAAAGATGTGTAGGATTATTTGGGACTACCATGTTTGCAGTTATGCCTTGTTACTTTGTAGAAGGATTAGATGAGATTGTAGGCACATTATTATCACCTCATAAATCATTTATATTGGCCATATCATTTTTTTAAATATAATTTCTTTGATTGAGCATAAAATTGTCCTCGACTAAGAAGTTGGCAAAGATCTCTCCTTGAGGTTATCCACCTTCACTTTTTTGCATCATGACTTAATCTTCAGTGGATAGAAGAGAAGTAAATAATCCTTGATCCACTATATCTTCTTATCAACCCTAATTGACATCCATGGATTATCCTTATTTCTAATCTTCTCCTTATACCAAGTTACTATGCACCAGTACCATTGTTCTTATATTAGAGGTTAAAGTAGGATTATATTTATTAGCAAGCATATTAAAAATTAGGCTACCCTTGACCTTTCCCTTACCAATATTTTTGACCATATTTTTGTTGGTATGGGTAACTATTTTTATAGGAACTTTTTTTCCTATTGGCTTGCCTAGTTTGAGCCTCTAAGGCTAGGAATTTTGCTCTCCAATCAACATCATCTTCTACCATCCTAGGAGTAGTCTTTGGCTTTGTATTAGCATTAGTAATTTGATAAATATTTTGAGTATCAATATAAATGTTAGGAAATAATGTCATAAACACTTTAGGAGGTAGTTTTCTAGCTTGAATGGGGCCATTATCAGCTCTAATGGTAAGTTCATATGCATTGGGGAGAGTGAAACAACCCATATATTATAGAATGATGGAAATATTAATACCAATGGATCTCAAATATGTAGGAAACACAAAACTAGTAGGTGCTCTCATGGGAGGAGGTGATATATACCAAGTATTTTGAAATCTCTCATTGAAGCCATGCATTGTTTCCTTAGGATTTCTTTTGATCACATTGAGTTGATGTATGAGAGAGGTACGGTCACTTTCATCTTCAAATCTTGAAGTAAACAACACACCAAAGTCATTACATGATGTGATACATCCATTGGGGAAAGTCCTATACCAATCAAGAGCTTCCCCTCTAAGGTACATGGAAATAAGTTTAATATAAATATTCTCTTCAATGACATTATGGAAACTACAAAAATTTAAGATATCCCTGATGTGTTCACTAGATGTAACATAAATCTCACCATTGAATGTAGGCACACTTTTTGTGGCATTAGGAGGAATGTCATCATATGCTTAAGGTGAACTATATTTTTAGTATTAAAGGTAGAAAAGGCATGTTGCTTATCCATTTTTAATTCAATATCTTCAATTTATTTAATCTCTTCACTTCCTTGGCTAGCAAAATCTTCTTAATATTCAAAGGGTAGATTAGGCTAAGTGTACTAAACTTCAAGAGGAAGTTTAGGTTGAATAGTTGGACTGATAGGATTCAAAAATCTACTAGATTATGAAATACTAAGGGACATGAAGTATGATAGTAAATTTATGAAAAAAAATGGTCTTAAACTATATTTTACCTTTAATGGAGTCACCAAATGTTGAGTAGCACACCAATTTGTGGTTGATGTTGTCAAGACCAGCACCTTAACAAGTTATCTTGAAGATAATGGGTCCCATCGAGCATGTCAAAAAATGTATCACCAAATATTTCACCCTATAAGAGGATGTTCAAACATCTTCCATATTTGGGCAGCATGGGAGTACTTCTAGGTATGTGGGTTTACCTATAGGTAAAAGTAGACCTCTAGGCTTAAGGGCTAATTCCCTAAATATATATTGAAATGCTTATCACCTAAATAACTAATTTATTATGGGAAAAGAGTTATAATTTTCATGAATACACTAAGTTATTTTCCATATGACCATCATATATCTTTTCACTAAGAAACAAGGCATACAAACTAGCTTCTAAGTCCTAGAAGATTCTAACATAAGAGTTTCAATATAAAGGTGACATGCATAAGACCACTAAAAGTAAGTGGACCAAGGATTAGATAACTAAATTTAAGGACACTTTCACACTTTAAAGAATAAAAAAACACTAGATACACTCTATATTACCTATTAGAATGAGAGCTTCTTGCATATGACATGAAAGGACAAGGAAAATCAAGGATAAAAATACTAAACTTAACCATTCATCACTTTTCACACTCAAACAAGATGTTTTTGAACTCAAAACAAGATTTATTTAATTATTCAAAGTTAAAATATGACATCAAACCATTAGGGATCCACCATACTAGATGTGGTATTAGTCTACAAGAGCTAAAATGGCTACTACTTATATAATTGGAGAGAGAAGTGAGAAGAGAGAAGCCCAAGAATCATAAGAACACTTGTAAAACTAAGAGGAAGAATTACACATGCATTATAATGAATTAAAAAACATACCATTCAAGGTATCATAGGATAAATGTCCCTCAAAGTCATGAAACTCATGAAATGTAGTGTAGGACTCCCTTTGCTTAGTCAAAAAATTGCCTTCATGATTTTCCCCTTTTGGAACGTGCCACAATTTACTAAGGACATATTTGATGATTTAAATATGAGGGATGGGTTTTAAACATGCTCCACCATGCATCGGTTTCATTCTTAATCATCAAGATTCTTATGGAGATGAGTTATAACTACTTGTAGTCTAAATAACTCCTCTTTTACTCTCCCTTCACACTTGTTACCAAAGTTGGATTTAGATTGAAATATAATCCATAGAATGGGGTTAATGACACTTTTTAATAACCTTCCTATCCTTATTTCCCTTAGGTGGACCTTAAAATTCTATGCACTTGAAGTTATCACTCTTTCACTAGCTTGTTCACTATGTTATCTTGGACTAGCTGAAGTGAGAATACTTGTAGAAGTATCTAGGAGATTTTATGATATAATAAATGGACATGAGGTTTTAACCCAAGTCCAAATCCTTATCTCAATGTGACTTGTATATTTTGACTCTCCCTAAAACTTGTAAAATACTAAAAACTATCAAAGAAAGAAATTTTCCTATCTATTCATACAAGTAAGGTAACACTCAAGTTGATGAGGAGGAGCCCTCGAGAGTTATCTATAACCTCAAATCACTTTCATGGTCAGTAATTTCCATATATATGAATATCCTACTCCATTTTCTCCATCAAGTCATGAACTAGGATTTTAGAGGGTTTAAAGTTGTTTCCAACATTAAGGATTGTTTATAAAGATCTGACATTGAACTCATGAACTAATTATACAAAATTCTTGATCAGTATCTTCCTCAACTTATCCAAGATCCCTTATCTCCCATGAAAATTTTCCTTGTAGGTATGAGCATTTCCAAATAGCTTATTGAACTTTCTTCCTCATAATACGTACCCTGTGGTGGTCTTAATCTAAAAAGTGGCTTTCATGAGGTTTCTTTTGCATATTTATAGGTCAGACACAACTTATCTCCCTAAAAATATATTCTAAGGCCTTAGAATTTTATTCTAACCCTAGTAATGAAGTTGACCCCTTCTTAGGCTTTAGACCTAATGGGTATGTCTATTCCCATGTGGATTTGGACCACCTTGACATGTTTCATCCACCTATGAATGATTTATCATGTTTTTATAGGTCTATAACATCTCATTACATATTTTAAGGTCTATATAGATTTTATCTCACCTTTTTATCTCCTTTCCTCAAAACTTATAGGTTTGCACCCTTAGGAAGTGCCCTCTATTTGAGACAAAGTAGAGGGAATCTCCCCTATAACCTCAGTAAAAATTAATATATGAGGAGTTCCACCAAGTTATCATATATGATAAAAATTAATATATGATGAAAATTAATATAAGTATGTTCAATACAAAATTTCATGGATTTATCATGTCTCTATTACCTCCAAATGATTAAAAACCCAAGATAGAATTTTGGGAAGATGATTATGTGCAGGCCTTATCCATGAACTATAGGTTACTTGTATGGGAACCCCTCAAAACTTTGTTTCCATGATATGAAAGTTCCATTAGATATTCATTATCACTGATGAGATCCCTTTCAACCTCATTTTTCACTTTAATCCTTTTACTAACCTCTCATTTCTCACCTTCAACTTAATTATCTTATTTGAAGGTTGATTGTGACTGTAGTGTACTTTGGAAATTGGGCCCTTCAATACTCTATTTTCTTATTTTGAGACTTTTATATGATTTTAAAAATTATCAAATGGATTTATATCATGAAAACAAACTTTTATCTTTTCCACATTCCTCATTACATACCTTGGATTTGACTTACCAGAGGTGTTGGCTATATGTGACTGTATTGTGTGTTTCACCATGCCTGTAAGTGTTGGTTTGGTCTTAGATATTGTATGCAATGATATAGTATCCTATTTAAGTCTTTAATCCATTTCCAAATTCACTTTTATCTATTCATACCAAGCTTAATCTATGTCAACTCTAAGACTATAATGTTTCTAGCTTATTCCAATACCATAGTTGATTATTGTTGCCTTATTGATGGAAAATAGGGGTCTTGTAGGTGAGCATTAACCTTGGAATTAGTTACACATGACCTATGATTATCTTATATATATATATATATATATATATATTGAAAGCATTTGTAACTTGTATGTGTTCTTATTGTCATGTCTCCACCAAGTTTATCTATAAACCTGTAAACAAGCACTTACAGTCAGTTGTAGGTGAGTTTTGAGGGCAAAGCACCTATAGGTGGTGGTCAACTCACAACTTTGCATTTTCAACTCCTTCTTCATGACTTTGTATCATTGGTATTCCGTTTCAAATCAATAAGACCATTTAGTCATGAATATGTGCCTCATTTGTAACTTTATGATGTGAAGATCATTCAAAGTTCAAATCTTGTAGAATACACTTAAAAACTATAGTGAACAAAATCATAATTTCGATGTCTCCAAACACTATTCTTCTCTAGTCCCACATTCATTCCTTTTTGCAAAGTTCTTCCCCTATGTGGAGGTTACAAGATAGAAACATTTGTATTGATAAAAACCTTATGTTACATTGTTATTTGGCATCAACAAAAGGGCTTAGGGCTCTATTTTGAGACTTGTAGGGATTTTATCCCTGAATTTAGACCCTATATCCTTGAACATGGTTCTTGAGCCTGCCAACTTTTATAATGCTTTGATTATGAATATCAAGGTATATTTAACCTATAAAACCATCATGAGGATCTAAAAACATGTCATACACCTCCATATCACACTTTTATAACCCTGTGTGAGCCACCTTTAAGTGTTAATTTATATTTTTTAAGGCAGTGGGCATAGACATGAACAATACTCATGATGTGTGGTTTTTCCAATCAGTCTTATACCTTTTCAATTTGCTCAGATGAATTATTACAACCTAAATGACTTTAAAATAAGCTTCAATACTCCCATTTCAATGTCCTTGGCCTCCTATGGGTGTTGATGGAAGTTGAAAATAGGTCAGTGAATGGAAACATGAGGAATGCACATGATGTATGAATATTAAATAAGTCTTATATTCTCTCAACATCTTTAAATGGATTCCACAACATTATAAAACTTGAAACAAGATCAATTGTCCTTGTTCCAATGTCACATTCTCTCCATGGCACCTATAGGTGCATATTTATGGAGTATGGTTGTGTATGTAGAGTTATTAGATGTCACAATTATTCTTATGCTAATTTAAGGGGCTTATCTTAATTGATCTTGTTATAATGATATATCCAACACCTATTGGACTCTTTATCACACCTCCATGATCATTATGAAAACCTCCATATGTAAAGCATGAGATATATATTTTAATTAATCAAATTCATTTTTCTTTAACCACTTAATAATACATTTAAGATATGCAATAAAACTTAAATCAATAACATGCACCACATAAGAGAGAGAGAGAGATAAACACCAGATTTTACATGGAAACACAAAGTGGGAAAAACCATGGAGAACAATCTCATTTATATAAATGAGCACCAAATCAAGTTACAAAGTTCTCAAGCAAAAACTTGCAGGAGCACCAACCCCTTTGTTGATCACCAACATAGTAATGATTCATGAGCACCAACCCCTTTGCTGAGCACCAACACAACCAACCCCTCTTATGTATAAAACACCAACTATCTCTCAATATTGCTTTCTCAACAAATGATAACACACTACTATATCTCTTCTATTTTATCTACTTTACTCTACTCTTCTTAGCTAGATAAAATCATTCATTTCCATTATATAAAATGTCTTCCCAAGCCACCTTTTATATCTTTCCAAATGACCTTTGGCATTCACCCTTGCATGACCCTTTGAATTCTTTCTTCCTTTATCTAGTGACTCTTTGAATTCATCAAGGTGACCCTTCATGGAGAAATGTGTCTTTTTCCTCTTTTGTATTTAGTGATGACTCTTTGGATTCCTCAAGGTGACCCTTCATGGAGAAATGCATCCTTTTCCTCTTTTGTCTTTAGTGATGACTCTTCGACTTCCTCATGGTCCCTCTTTTTTCTTTATGCAACCAAAAATATATTTTTTAATATTTAATTATATTAACATGATTTTAGACAAGATATAAACATTAAAAACACCTTTAGACATTAAATTCTAATTTGACATCAATGATAATATTTCCAAAACCATATGACATGATTGTAGTTGGAAACAAGCAGAAGGTTGACTATGTACTCCATGTGACTGTGTTCTCCATGATATTGATCTTAGAGGGTAATATTGGAAGGGAAAAAGTTATAATGACATGAAATACATTAATAACATTATATCACACTCATTTGAAACCCTTGCAGAGAACTAAACCTTATGCAAGTAGTGAAACTTGATTGTAACCTCGTTGGTGACACTTTCCTACAATTTGAGTTGTTTTATTCATTAAATCATTTCCAAACATGAAACCAAGAATTATAAACATGATAAGAGAGATTCAACATCATTTGGAATAAAATATACTAACTGAGTTGTATGGAATAGCTCAAACAAGAGAAAAACCTCTAGGGTGTGGGAAATAATAAGCATAAATGAACAGTTAATTTGTTAAAGATGGTTATTTAATTATAGGCCATAGTTTCTTTAACTCCAAACATGTAAGTTCCAGTTATTCCTAACATTCCTAACAATTAATCTAACACATTGGATGTTGGTAGGAATTTTGAAACACATGGGCACCTTGAAAACCATACCACTTTCATTTAATGCTCTAAAATGACCCCTAGATGACATCAAATGACACAAAGATTAATTGGACTATGACCAAGGCTAATATGACATTAAATTCCATCAAATAAACTATAACACACCCTATGACATTATACTAGACCCATATATCAATATTTTGACTATAGGGGGTTGACTCATTTTGACTTATGGTCAAAATTTTCAATACTTCTCATCATAAAAGTCTCTCCTACATATACTATAACTTATAAATTTTATTCTTCTATCCAAACCTCTAATAAATTTACTCTTGTATGTTCCTATTTACTCCTCTCTTTTTCATGATAATTAAGACACTAAAATTCTCTATTTATTTATTCACCACATCTATAAGAAATAAAAGGTATTCATGGGGATTTTCATCTTGTGTTACCACTATAGCCTCTATTTATCTAAAATTCCCTTCCTCTTTATTGATTCTTAAAACATTTTATCATATATTCCTATGTATCCACCACATGGGATGATTATTCTCTTATGGGATTAAATCCACATCATCCCTTTAATGGAGATGAGTGTCTTCTCTTCAAATTAGGTGATATTTGTAAATCATGTCTACTTTGATTCTCTTATGCCTTCAAATTTATTTGATATGAATCTTAAATGTTATTAATTCTATATAATCCTAATCCATCTTGAATAAAAAAATCAACACATTAACATACCTTTTAACCATTTTCCCCTCTATTTCTTCATACTCCTTGTGATTGGATAGCTTGTTAAATTTATGTGTAGTCCTATACACTGTACTCATTTTTCCTTAGCTTATGAAATATTTTGTATATATTTTGTGCATAATCCACATGGAATAATATTCTCTTAATTTCATCTCCATTTTACTCCAAGTCTTAATCTTCTACTTACCCTTGCCTTGCCTTTCCTTTTCTATATGATCCCACCATATCATAGCATGACCCTTTAATTTGGTGCATGTGAATTTCAACTTATTTTCATTCACCACATTATTAAATTCATTAATATTATCCATTATATTAAACCCATATATCATTGCCTTTGGATTTAGACTTCCCCTCATATTTTGAAACCTCAAATTTTATTCCTTCATTCTTTCCTTCTAATGCCCTAAGTAGCCTTTCATCAATTGATTATGGCTCCACTTGTTTTTCCTCCTCTTGTTGAATATTTGATTTTTACTCTTTTGAATCATATAAGTAATCTCTTATTTTCCTTCATCTCTAAATTTATATAATTATAGTATCTTATTCTAATCTCATATGCAACTCTTACATATTCCTATTCATCTAAGCATAACCTCCTCTTTTTGTCATATTTCTTCTCAACAATAATTATTCTTTGAAAATGTTTTTTCCCCAAAAAAATTTAAAATGAAAATAATTTTACACACAATCATCCCTTTTATTTTATTCCAAGAGATGAACCTACTCTGATATTAAATGATGGGGCTTAGAGTACAATAATTCCAAAACACATAGAATAAAATTGTAGAGATTATATATATATATATATATATATATATATATATATATATATATATATATTAAAAAAATACAAAAAAAAAAGGCATACTATAATAAAAGGTCAATGATAAAATTATCCCCTAAAAATAAGCCCATGCCATAGATAAATAAAAAATACCCAAAATGCAAAATTGGGGAACAACCCCAAGACCACCTCAACATCTAATGATTTAGGGGAATAATACAAAACACTATAAATAAAATTATACCCAAAAAACAATTTAGTGAATCAAAGTTAAAATAATGAACAAATTAAAGATTTGAAATTGTAAATGTTGAAACTTAAATTTTAACTAGAAGCCAAGCAGAAATCTAAATTCCTACTCTAAATTTTACATAAACCTTTGATTGAGATAATAAAATAAAATTATACCTTTACTTACCATGAACAACTCTTTTCTTAGATTTATTTTCTCATTTTTATTGTGTTTTCTCAATGGATTTCATGTAATAAATCCAACAGCATATACCTTCAATTGTTTGATGACAAGATTTTCTTGATTTGTGAATTTCAAAAGCCCAATCTCATGATTTTTTTTGAATAGAAGAAGGAAGGTCAATTTATATATTTATTGGATGGAAAATGGATGGATTAGATAAATTCATATTTTTTTAATATTTGATTTTGGATAGGTGTGATTTTTTCTATGGGTCAAATTCATTAAATGAGCAAGTTAAGGAGATTGAGGGATTGGTAAAATGATAAATGAATTTACTAATTAGTTATTGAATGGATTAAATGTATTAATGAGAGGATTGAATGTAATAATTATAGGTTTGAATATTCTTACAAGACGTTTGAATGTCTAAAATGAGTTATTTAATGGTTTGAATGATGTTGCTAATGACTAATGATGTTTTTGAATGATTTAAATGAGGTTGTTGAATTATTTAAGTGAGTTATTTGAGTAGGATGATTAGTTGGATAATATGTTTATTTACTTTGTTTTTTATTATTTATGTGTGCATGAGATTAATTAAGGGATAATTAGCTAACTAATATTGATTAATTATTTAATTAATCAAAATATAATGTTAGTGGAACTAGATGAAATTATTTGATCTAATTGAGGTCATGTCATAATAAGGGTGATGCTAATTTGTATTTCGATTATGAATGGATTAATTAAGATAAGTTATGAGTGATAAATGTAGATGATAGTGTATTAGTTATGAAACTAAGGTGGTAGAACTAGGGTGTCTATATAAACCATCTTGATTAGGCTCAAATAGACCATAGGAACCCTACTTGCTCCTCCAAAAAAGTATTATTCATCATAGATCTGTCCTTGAGAATTGAAGGCAAAATTGAGACATGAAATTTGACCTCCATATGTATTAACCAATATTTTACATGTATTACATATGCTAGTATCATATTAAGACCACCAGATATATTCCCATGTCATGTAGCTTTATTGTTGCCACCTCTACAAACTATGGAATCATCAACTTGTCATTTTATCTCACCACCTTCCACTACTCTACTAAACAACCCCTAGCAAGCCATAACCCCATGCATATGGTATAGTACGATACTTTGCATAATTTTCCATTACTTCTTAGTACCATTTTAAACTCTTACTTTACTATAATATCCTTTGAATCCATAATATTTTCTTTATAGAGTAGTTTCTCTATTCTAATTCTTCCTACAACTAATTGGCATTGATTTCCACTCAACCTTATCAAACATTTAGTGACATTTAACAATTTTTCCAACATTTTATGTTAGAATCCAAGGGAGATTTAAGGAGATAAAAATTTAAGAGATTGAATACTTTACACTATTATGAGCTCCTATCTCAAATAACTTCTTTTAATTATTCCATATATAAAACCAAGATGAAGAAACACTCTTCTAGTTTTTTAAAGATTATCATGGACACCAAACCCATATATTCTAGGCCAGAGAATGGATTATGATGGTGAGTATCCATTATTTTAATCTTTAGATCCATTACTAGACTACCTTTGATGTAAATATATATGATGTAGAGGTATGGGGATAAGTCTTCAAAATCATACTTATCAAGTTTTTGTCTAGTCAAATATCTCATCTACATGTCATGCTTGACTTGAGTTCTCTTCAATGATCTAGTTTCTTTCTCTTAAACCAATATGATTGATGGTATAATTGATTATTTCATATTAATTTTACTCTTATTGGAACTTATTTATGGAATTATATTTATTTTTTTACACTTACATTCATTCTCCACCTCATACAATTCATTCCTTTCACAACTTTTGCTCATACTTCCACTAGCTTTCATTAGGCAACCAATCTTTAGGTTTCAAGAGCCAATTCTTGATATAGGTAATAAGGACTCAACTTAAATTCATTTATGATCTCATATTATCATATCACACTTTTTATAATACCTTTAAATTCATCAAACCCAATTCATCACTCATTTCCACCTTCTAAACTCTTTATGACCTTATGAGGCTTGTAACCTTTTTTTGGAGGTTTTCACTTGGCTTACCAAATATAGGAATTATTTTAAATAATTATTAACCTTTATATACACCTTATATATCCTTTGAGGTTTGGGTAAGTTTTCATAGCCTGACTCTTCCTCTAGATCATACTTCTTTTGGAAATCACCCCTCTTTTAGGCCTAATTAGCCCTCAAACTTTGACACAGTCCTAAAATCTATACACAACCATATTATATCAATTAAAACCCACCTTAATCACTTTATAAATATTTGAAAGATAAATAATACAAATTTTTACCATTTTTATAGTTAAAACTCTCAGAAACATCCAAACCCTAATCTAGGGTTTCCCATGCCCTACACAGACCTAAGAGCCTACTAAAATCCATAACTTGAGTTCCACAATGCTTCAAAGGACAAAAATACCACCAATAATTATATTTTAACATTAAAAAACCTTTCCAATAGATTATAACCCTTGGTAAACCTTCCTTTGCTTAAAATGTCTTCAAACATCGAATTTTGTGTATAAAAAGGTGATTGTACAGAACAATAAAGGTTTCAAATTACTATGTGTTTGATTTTAGGTCACCTCAAAAAAATTTAATACCTTAAATATGTCTATGCAACATCCATATCTCTATATCAATATTAGAAGTTACTTTTATCCAGCATGTTTATACCTATTCACCATAAATCCCACCTTTTTGAGTCCTAACATAGGACTGTATCATACCTCATAAGGACTATGTATAACTAATGATTTACCAAGATATATAAGAGGTTTGTTTCAATAATTATATGAATTTAATCATTTAAATGTTTTGAAAACTAGCTACAATTACTTGTTATTTTAAGAGTCATTTGAACCACTTAGCACTTAACCATGCAAATAAGATCCTTTTGACTAAGAAAATAGAGTAGGACTGTAGCCATAAGACTATCACTTTATTAGGGCCTGTGTACTAGTATTCATTACTTAATTAGACTCAAAAAATAATTTTCCTTCATCTCAATGAACATTCTCAAGCAATATAGCATTATCTTCACCAAACTCATATACCACTTTATGAGAAACAATATTCCATTTTTAGATTTGACTGTCATAAGTAAAATAGGGTATAAGGGCATAGGTAACCCTTATTGATGAGTTACCCATAAAATGATTTATTACTCACTCTTATGTAGGCCTGAATAGATTCATTACATCTAAAACCACTAGCATAATGGTCACAACCTACCAATCTAATGAAATCATTCCAAATTCTTCTCCTTTGATTGTAACCTACAGTCACTTTTTATTTATCACCTACAATCCTTCATTCACCTACAAATTTACACAAAGGATAAAATAATTATGGCCTAAATGGCCTTTAAGGACAACATTAAACTTAATTTAAATACATACATTTAAATTATAATCCACAAAAAAATCACTTTCCTTTATTTATAACATTGATATATGTTACATGACAATCCTTTCTTGGACTTGAAATCTTATTTGAGAGGTTTGTATGCTCTCTCCTCCTATGATCCTCCTCCTTATTCTTGGAGACCCCTCTTGTCTCTCCTCTCTCTCCTATACACCCATCAACTTTAAAATTTATTCTTCATCCCATTTCAACATAGGTTTTGATTTGGTTACACATACTTCTCATTACAACCAACTCAACACTTGAGGTCTATTTACATGACTAATTAAGTGTTAACTCATTAATGAATTATCATAAGATATGTTCAAACCCATATTAAATGACTTATTATACCCCCTTAAACCCACTTACTCACTTAAAATCTCTAAGACATGTATTTGTCCCTCTTAACCTTGTTATAACAATTGAATTTTCAAACTCCTTGTTTTGGAGGGAAAAATCCTAGAAACTATTTGATACACCCCTATGACTCCAAATGGAGTCCAAATGACCTCAAATAAATGAATAGAAATTAAAATATCTCTTTACACACATTAACACCCAAACTTGACCAAATTTTACTCTTAATGACCAAAGCACAAAATTGATGTCTTCCTACTTTGATGCTCCTACATCATACTCCCCAAGGGGGCGAAAAAATTGAGCTTCCAATTTTATTTATTACCTCCCAATTTTTTATTTGAGGTTCCTTAATTTTCACTTGATTTATAATTTTCATTCCTTGCTCTTTATTTTCCAAACTCTTGCATTTCTTCCTTGTGGCTTTGTCTAGTCTTCATGTTCATGCATCTTCCATATCTATGAAGTGTTCCAACTACTACACCTCTTTGTTTGCTGAATATTCCACCCTATCTAATTGTATTTTCTCTTCATCATCTTCATCTGTAACCAATTTGTGTTCATTCTTCTTCCTCCTGCTTGTTTTATAGCTTGCTTCCTCATTGCTTTCACTTGATTCTTGTCCTTTGAGTGATGCTTCCTCCTTAATCATGATATCACCTTCTTCCTTAGGCTCTAATTACCTCTCATTCATGTCAATATTTTTAATTTGCTCATATGTACTTTATTTTGTTTCCTCTACCTCACATTCCTTCTCTTTTTGATGTCTTTTTCTATCATATTGCTCATTGTCAAGAACAACTTCTTGTTCCTTTCATCCTCTTCATATTAAAACATGATTTAACCAATCTTAGACTATCCATACCCATGCTTAGAAAATTTAAATTCAGATTTATGTTTACATATGTAATAACTCACCTTGTTTTCTTTTTCATAATCCATTTGCTTGATTTCTTGTGGCCTTGTTTGTATAACTCTTTATGCTTTCCTTTCCTACTCTTTTGAGTTTTCATGGATTTCATCATTGACCTTTGCTTGCTATAAATCACCTTATTTCAGGACCTTGGATGGATTAAACATGTCCTCTAACATCTCCAACTCTTCTTTTAACTTAAGAGCATCCATCTCTTCAAAATCCTCATCAAACCTTGGTCTACATTGCTCTTCATCTTCTTGGGAAACTTTTCCTTTGTCTTCTCCTTAGACTTCCTCATTTGTGAGAGTCACATCAACCTCCTAATGTTACATCCATGCTTATCAATCACTCTTTGAGGTGCTTCATTCTCATCTTACCTTGCTACACACTCATTCATCAAGGCAATGGTTTCCATCTATAAGAGATATTCATCATTGGGGTCAATTTCACATATATCATCATATACAACATTTGAAAACAAATATTGAAAATGCATGCACTCATCTATTTATACCTTCACTTTGTTAGCTTTATTTGTTTGTATTGTCTCTTTTTCTTGCTCCATAGGCTTGATATCTTCTTCAATCTTCATGCTTACATGGGACTCACTTGTAATATGATCTTCTTATGCTCTTTTCACACTCTTTTCAACCCACTTTTTACCTTGTACCTTATTGGGATACCACTTGTTTCTCTTTGCAACACCTTCATACTTCACACTTTGGTTATCTACCATGTTAACTTGATGTCCTTTACCTTTTGTACTCTGCTTCCATACTTATTCTTTATTTCCACCTATGATCTTGTCTTGTTTGACCTCCTATTTTAGGTTTACCTCTTCCTTCTCAATACCTATTTATTTTATCCACTTAGGCCATACATACCCATGCCATTATTCTCTCCATGAGGGATGAAATTTTTCCTTCTTCTTCCAAATATACAAATTATCCTTTTATTCATCATAGATGCAATAAAAATCAATGTTCAAATGCTCATTTACCTCCAAAGGCAACTGTTGCAAGTTCATCTCTTCATTCATGTCTTCTTAGGTGACTTTAATGTCTTATTTACATGCCTCTTCTCTTGTTTTAGGTTATATACTTGGAAATGAATCATATTATTCCTCTTTCTCTTCAATTTCATCATGTGGAATGTCTTCAATCTCCATCTTCTTATCTTCTATAATAGGTTCTCTTTCTTTGTTATCCTCTTTCCACTTGATGGATGATGTTATTGGCCCATACTTCACCAATTTTGAGGCCTTATGTTTGACCTTCACCAATTATTTATTCATACCTTCATACATAAAGTTGAAAGCAATGTTAGCATACAAAATGAGAGACCACATCATCTCTTTAAATGTATTTGGCATAGACACTCTCCATCTTCGCTTCTTATCTTCAATCTCATGTGATCTTCTTGGAACTTCTCTCTCCTTCTTGTTATACTCAATGAAAAATATCTTCTCTATCTCTCTATCTTGTTACTCACTTGGAAACATTTCACTCCTCATGCCTCTTTGGGATATTCTCTCTTTCTTCTTCTCATCTCTCAAGACACTCATTGTGCGCCTTCTTTCTTTTACAAGTGAATCTAGTGGCCACTTCAATATTATTCTCACATTATATAAATTTAATTGGATTTATTTTCTTCTCATGAGCTCTATAATCTCTAAACCTTTCCCCAATTCTATTCTCAAGTCTTCTACTTCTCTTTTTATACCCATCTTCTCTTTTCTTCTTTGTTTTATAGGCCTACCTAGACCTTCCTCTTAGCAAGCTTATCAGCCTTGCCTCTTAGACCTGTATTGGGCCTTTCTTATTATTTTTTTCATGGATATAAAACCTCTCCTTATCCTTCCTTGAAACTCTTGTGGATTCTTTTATCTTCTCTCTTGGAGCTCCAATGCTCTACTTCCTCTCTATCTTTTCTAGTCTTTTCTTGACTAGCTTCTAGTACTTTATCATAAGACTTTGGGGATTTATCTATTTTATTTATAAATATTATATTCCTTTGTACTAATCTCAACATATTATATTTTCTACACACTTCTTCTCCCTCAATACCCTACAAGGTTATCTCTCATGCATACCTCATAGCATGTTTGTCAATGTCAAATAGATAAGTTTCAAATAACTCAAAATAAAACTCAAACCAAACATACCTTAATTTAATACCAAATGATTAAAATTTAAGGTGATAAGTCTTAAAAATCATACTTATCAAGTTCTGGTCTAGTTAAATATCTCATCTACATGCCATGCTTGACTTGAGTTCTCTTCAATGATCTAGTTTCTTTCTCTTGGACCACTATGATTGATGGTCTCCTTGATTATTTAATGTTCCTTTTGCTCTTATTGGAACTTATTTATGGAATTATACTTATTTTTTGACATTAAAATACATTCTCTACTTCATAAAATTCATTCCCTTCACAACTTCTACACATACTTCCACTAGTTTTCACTAGGCAACCAATCTTTACATTTCAAGAGCTGGTTCTTAATATAAATAATAAGGAATAAAATTAAATGCATGGATGATATAATATTTTCATATCACACCTATTGTAATACCTTTCAAGTCATCAAACCCAATTCATCACTCATTTCCACCTTCCAAACTCTCTATGACCTTATGATGCTTGTAGCCTTTTTTTCAAGATTTTCACTTGGTTTACCAAATATAGTCACTATTTTAAATAATTATTAACCTTTATAGACACAATATATCTAATTTTATGTGTGGGTAAATTTTAATAACTTGACTCCTCCTCTAGATCATACTTCCTTTGGAAATCACCCTTCTTTTAGGCCTAATTAGCCCTCAAACTTTGACACAGTCATAAAATATGTACACATCCATAATATTTCAATTAAAAACCACCTTAATCACTTTATACATTTTTAAGAGATAAATAATATAAATTTTTACCTTTTTTATGGTTAAAACTCTCAGAAACATCCAAACCCTAATATAGGGTTTCCCATGCCCTACATAGACTTGAGAGCCTACTAAAATCCATAACTTGAGTTATAAAATGATTCAAAGGACAAAAATACCACAAATATTTATATTTTAACCTTACTTATCCTTTATAATTGATTATAACCCTTGGTAAACCTTCCTTTGCTTAAAATGTCTTTAAACACTGAAATCTGTGCATAAAAAGTTGATTGTATAGAACAATGAGGGTTTTAAATTACTATATTTTTTTCAGGTCACCTAAAAAAAATTTAATGCATTAAATATTTTTTTGAAACATCCATATCTCTTAATAAATATTCAAATATCCTCTTATCCAACTTGTTTATACCTATTCACCATAAATCCCACCTTTCTAAGTCTTAACATATGACTATATCATACCTCATGAGGATTGTGTATAACTAATGAGTTACTAGGATATAATATAGGTTTTTTTCAATAATTATATGCCTTTAAACATGATATTTTTTTTCAAACCAACCATAATTACTCATTCTTTTAAGAGTCATTCAAACTACTTAGCACTTAACAATGCAAATAGGGTCCTTTTGACTGAGAAAATAGAGTAGGACTATAATAATAGGAATATCACTTTCTTAGGGCCTATGTACTAGTATTAATTAATTAATTGGACTAAAATTAAAATTATACTTCCATATAAATGAAAATTATCAAGCTATATAACATTATATTCACCAAATTCATAGACCACTTTGTGAGAAACAACATTCCATTTTCAGATTTGAATGTCATAAGTAAAATAGGGTATAAGGGTAGAGTTAGCCCCTATTGTTGAGCTACTATAAAAGGATATATTAATCACTCTTATGTAGGCCTAACTAGATTCAATACAACCAAAACCACTAGCAATGGCTTATAACCTACCAATCTAATGAAAACATTCCAAACTCTTCTCCTTTGACTGTAACCTATAGTCACTTTTTGTTTATCACCTACAGTCCTTCATTCACCTAAAAATTTAAATAAAAAAAAACATATTTATATATTTAATTTACTTAAAGGACAACATTAAACTTAATTAAAATACATACATTTAAAGGAGAATCTAAAATAAAGTCACTTTTTTTTATTTATAACATTGATCTCTTTTACATGATAGTCCTTTCTTGGACTTGAAATCTTATTTGAGAGGTTTGTATGTTATCTCCTCCTCTGATCCTCCTCCTTATTCTTGTATACCTCTCTTATCTCTCCTCTATTCCAACCAACTGTATAATTTATTCTTCATCCCATTTCAACTTAGGTTTTGAGTTGGTTACACCAACTTCTCATTACAACCAACTCAATGCTTGAGGTTTGTTTACATGACTAATTAAGTGTTAACTCCTTAATAAATTATCATAAGATATTTTTGAACCCATATTAAATAAATTATTGGACCCCCTTAAACCCATTTACTCACTTAAACTCTCTAATACATGTATTTTTCCCTCTTAACCTTGTTACAACATTTGAATTTTCAAATTCCCTATTTTGGAGAGAACACTCCTAGAAACCATTTGACACATCCCTATGACTCCAAATATAATAAAAATTACTTAAAATACATGAATGGACCTTAAAAGGTATATTTACACACATGAACACCCAAACTTGACCAACTTTGACTCCTAATGACCAAAACACAAAATTGATGTATTCATGCTTTGATGCTCATGCATCACTAGACAAAACTCTCTACCACCTAATGGGTCATTTCATATCTCCCAAGAATTAAGTATATTACTAAAAATAATTGATTCTAATTCTAAATTTACCCTACTTTGAATATGAATCTGAGCATACTCCACACCAATCACATCCCATATTGCTTTAATTATCTAACCAATTAGAGCCAAAAAATATTCATCAATATTCCTTTTGTTACTACATGGTGAAATGCCATATCTCATTTCTCTACATAGAGGGAAAAAAGGCTCTGTCACTACCAATTCATCCATCTAACCCATTGTATTCACATCATTTTAAATAAAAGGCCATAAGGCACCAAGAGTAAAAATAACTCATTTAAACACCTTCTACCACCATTCACAAATTTGAATTAAAGATAACATCCAAAAAAATTGAGGAGAAAAAGACCAACCAAGAGAAATAAATGTCACAAACCCCATATATAAGTATCTTAAAATACAAGACATGCCAAGTGATTCCATGCTAATAAAAAGGCTAGAAAAACAAGGTCACACTCTACACCATAATCCAAAATGATGAAGTGGGGAGCAGAATTAGATGGGGGGAGTGAAAAAAGATAAGGGTTAAGAAAAGAAATAAATAGATTAAAGGATGAATCAAGATCTCATCATATCCAAATATTACTTACATCAATTATATTAGTCTAGGTATATTTGAGGTTATCTATGACCAAATCATCCACTTGGGATATTCCTTGACTAGACAGAAAATCAACTTTAACATTTTTTTCTTGAAAATAGTGAGATGCAAACCAGGAACTAGTGGAGGATAGTAATTACTAGGATCTCCCCAAAATGTTATCAAAATATAAGATCTATACTTTTTATTATGAATATCATTATCAATACCATTAATTTACCTTTAAATATAACATGCTCAATGTAAAAATAAATAACCAATTAGATATTGATGACTAAGGCATGTGTCTTCACTTCATTTTAAGTCTCATATACTAATTTTAGATAGGTTACACAAATCAAATATACTGAACAGTATTGAATCAGATACCTTATTCCCAAATCCCCTTGGTTTCCCTTGGCTATACCATAAAATGTTATCTTTAATAATCCTAGAGGAGGAGGAATCCATACCAAGTGATCCCCTCTTCGCCAAGTATTACTACAAACTCTTGACCCACTAATGGGAGAATTATAGAGAATAATATTGAACAACAAAAAATAATTTTAATTATTTGTTATTGAAAATATAAAATTCATAAGAGTCTTTAAAAAATTCAAAACTCAAAGATAGATTCGACATGAAGAAATGAAACTATATTAAGAGAAAAGCTACTCTTATATTTACCTAAACCTTGTATTTTTAGCAGTCTAAGAAACATGTTATTTTTATTAACTTTTGCATGAAAGATTGGATGGGCCGATTAAATATCCCTTATTATCTATATATAAATAAATACCTTAGGTGACTTGTAATTACAAGTTCATGCCTAGTCACGAAAAACTAATTTTAAATAATTCTAAAAATAATGAAAAATAAAATTAAAAAATAATTTTTGGCATTGATGAGATGAGGTTGCATTGGTAAAACAATTTGGTTGTTATATGCACCACCCATGTTCAAATCTCAGAGGTATTGGAAGGTTGGTTGTGTCCATTTCACTGGTATAGGTTGGTTGTGGCCATATTGGTGGTAAAAATGTCAGTTGTTGCAGGAATATTAGTATTCTCCAATTGTGGCAATAGTGTTGGTATCGGTCGGTTGTGGCTATTGATGTAACTGGTTAGTTTCTCTGTTCAAAAGCTTTGTATCTATCTAGAAAAAATTAAAATGTAATTCTTGGATTTAGATGGTTAAATTTTGGCCTTAAACATTATGAAAAAGTTAATAATTGCTAGTGCATCATACAACTACATAGATCTCTTTGATATATTTATTTTAAAACAAATTCTCAAATGGATTCTCGAATCAAAAGTTATAAAGTCCACAAGATATGCTTCCACATCAACTTTATATTTGACTTGGTCATTAAATCCTTATTACATTATAGTTTTAAAGTTTGGAATGTTTGATAATCATTTAGATGAACCTTCTAACCTTAAGATATTAAATATTTTTTAGGTATGAATATGCAATTAATTACCTAGAAATAATTATTTTAAGTTAAAAGGTAGTTTGAGGTTAACGATATCTCTTTACCAGTGGGACAAAGGTGGTTATATTTTGTGAGCATATTTTTTATTTCCTTGAAAATTGATTGTTAGATTTCAATATCAAAGTGAGGGTTGGAGTTCTTCATCATTAATGAGATTACTAAGTGGTATAATGAAAAATCTTTAGTTGATTATTAATCTAAAAGTAAAACCCTGATTGTGTTAGTAATTTCCAATCATAAATTATTTGGAAAGAACCCATTAGCTTTAGGAATAGAGTGATATGATATCTATACTAGGTTTTTCATAGGTGAAATTGAGCTTTGGAAGAAGCCTACCTTCTTGAAAATAATGCTAAATAAAGTGTTGTGCTTGAGTTAGCTAGGGCATTTAGATTTTGATGCATTATCATTTGAGATGGTTGTGAGATTAATTAATATAATATGGATTTAATTTTTAGTGTGAATGAATGATTCATATAAATTGATTATTCTTTAGTTGATAATACATGGTTTTATGTCACTTAAGTATTAAACCAACATGTGAGTTACATCGATATGTTTATCCCATTTATTACGTATGTTGTTTATGTATTGCATGACATTTTGTCTAATGCAAGAGGATATAAAATTATGTTAATTTACATGCTATATTGGTCTTACATGATAGTGTGTCAAATTTTGGAAGGGGTATGAATAGTTTAACATAGTTTTTAATTAAGTGTTCACTTTTTAATATGATAAGATATAATTCTCTAGTGACTAATCAATTTTTATGAGATCTTATAGTTTTTTATAAACTAGTATATTGCATGATTATGATTTAATAAATATTTTTGATATATCACATAGAATTTGGGAACACCTATAATAATTATTTAATACATATTTTTGATATATCACATAGAATTTGGGAACACCTATAAGTAGAGATTAAAAAAAACTATAGGTAAAATGTAAAAAAATGTGAATGTTTTTCAATGAGTTAGCTATAAGTTCATATGAAAGGTGAAAATTAAATGAATTATTTAGAATTTTAATTCATTAGGACCTTATATTAGGTTTTTCTCATCAAATCTTTCTCTAGACAAATAATAAGCTTGAAAATGTTTAAGAAATATTTTTAGACCTTGCCCAAAGAATCATGTTATGCGTAAAACCAAAGATGGTTTTCAGCTTAGGTGTGTAGAATGGTTGAATAATACTCTATTTATTGTAATTATTCAAGGGAAAATTAGTATATAAATAATGTGAACAAAATATTATAACATTAGGACTCCCCAATATGGGTGGTATCAAAAATAAAATGTAAAGTTTGAGCATATTAGATTTCCCTTATTTGGTCTCATCATGGGGTATTCACTACATAGTAGTTTTTAAGGATAATTTCTCATTATGTTTGCCTAAGCATCCAATTTATTCTTCCAAGAAATAAAGGATTTCACATATCTATTTATGATTTATAATATCTATAAATTAAATTGGATTTTCCACATTTATGGAGTAATTAATGATTTAAATTTTCTTATGTTTTATAATGATGCAACTAGCATTGGAAATATTATGAGTTCTTGATGTTGTTTTAGTTACCTCATGTAACTTAAATATGTCATATGATGTTGGAAATAATATTATGTATTATAAATTCTTAGGCAACAAGTTGATACTAACACTTTATGAACACCTTTATTTTAGTAATTTAATATAGTTGACAATGTTTAAGTTTACTTTATTTCTATAATAGTCATGTTGATGTACTTTGTTTGATGAAGTGAAATTTTAATTTATTAGTTTATAAAATCATTTGAATTGGATATCAAATCTTTTATGTTAACATATTGTAATAAATTATCCTTAACAAAATAATGGGATAACATTTAGAGGTATTTAAAACTATTTCCTGGCATAGGTGTTTTTTAAATAATTGAATATAATAAAAGACTTAAGCTCTAATAAGGAAATAAAATATATAAATATGTATATTAAACCCAATTATAATTATGGTGGACTTTAAACCACTTTTGAACATGATCTAGATCATGATTTTTTTTTGTCAGTTGTATAATTAGCAATTACATGAGGGAAACAAAAATTAAATGTTGATAGAGAAAGGTAAATGAATCCAACTTCAATGAAGAGGGAGCTCTAAAAAGGAACACAAGTGTTGCTTACATTATATTTATACACACACACACACACATGTATATGTATTTGTGTGTGTGTGTGTACATGTCATATTGAATTCTTGCATATCAGTAAACATAGAAAGGAGGTGAAAATGAATGTCTTCCAAGAATCCCAATCTTTATAGTGTAGTAAAATTTAGTTCTTAGTGTTTAATATTATTAATATCAATTATTTCATTTTCCAAGGGCATCCCTTATGATTTATATATTTTCAAAGCCCAGGTAATTTTCAATGGAAATTATTTAAGGTTTCCTTGAGTTATGGGAGGGGTTGATACTTATTGAGGTTTTTATTACATCCCATGTTGGACCTATATATTTTTTAATGTACACAACCACAAACTCTATAAATTAACTTGATTTAATACCAATACTATAAAATATAGCATGGATTTCACCAAAGCACCGTTGACCAATCTAGACTCAACCCATAAATTTGATGAAAGTATAACTTTTTATCCTTTTAATATAATAATTTTTATATTTATTTTCTCATCATAAGGATCTCCAAATTTCATTTTCCCAGTAAATTTTGCTCTGCTCCATGCAATCATCATATTTAGTGATTTCAAAATTTCCTTGTTATATGTTAAAGCCAAAGCATTTATTTCATATAAGTGAGCTAATAGATAAAATGATAATTTTTATTTATAATACAAATATATATATATATATATATATATATATATATGTTTAATAAATTTTTAAATTCTAATCTTCCAATTTTGGTTCAACATTTTATACATTCAAAAATAGATTTTAGAAATTCACCTGGCATGGATTGGAGCCTTTTTGATGAAAAATTATGTGCAATGTAGTAAATGTTGAACATTATCCAAAGGTTCGAATCAAATTATGTTACAACATACATTTTTATATCACATATCAAAAGGATTTGGCCTAAATAACCAATGAGAATAATAGATCTTATGCAAAATAGATTGATTTTGTGTTATGGGAAGGCCTCTCATAAATGTTAGTCAATGTATTTCAATATCTTTGGCCTTATGAAACTCATTTCATTGATCAAAAACTATTAGATATATTAAAAATATTATTTTAAAAATATAAGTGATTTCCCTTTCAATGGGTTCATTTATTTTATAGGTATTTGAAGGCTTGAATATATTGTCAGAAGCATTAATGTTGAATGTTGAAATATTATTGGTGCAAGAAATAGAAAGGGTGAATTATTGTTATTTTATTTGAGTTCAATATAAATCTTATTTTATTAATAAGGTATGATTTTATTATACCAATAATTCCCTAAATAATCATTTTCAATGGAAGAATTGCAATATGTTAATTGTAGTGGTGTACAATGATATCAAAAGCAAATTGTTATTCTACAGATAACCCATTTAAAGTCAAACACTTGAAAAAATGGGATTCATAAATATGTAAGGTTTCTCAATTCATTTCTATAAAGGAAGTGGTCATTTCATTCAAATAATCCTAAATTTAAATATCATTATGGTTATGATGTATATAAAATACATAATGATCAATAATATCAAGCTCATTAATTTGAATATCATTGTTGGGATGTAGATGTGAGAAAATGTTCCATTCATCAAGTTATTTGAAGTTGCAACAAAAAAAATTCATTATCTAAAACTTCATCATTCTAAAATAATTCATTTTCACAAATTGTATGATGAATATGCCATGGGTGGTATAAATTTTACATGTTTTCCTAGTTTTTAACTACTTGTTAAGTAGAACAACAAATGTATACAATAATGTTCTTGAAAGGTTTGTACAAAAAAATCACTTAAAAAAAACAATGCATATACAGCAAAATATTTTGAAGGAATTATAAAGAACTTAGGGAAGACATGAAAATAGATGAAACCTTTTTTTTTCCATTTTACACCACGATAATTTTTTGGCATATGAAAAATTCCATGTAACTTATATAAGTGATATTGCATTTAATGGAGGCCAATCCATGTATGCATCAATTTAGGTTGAAGTAAAAACCAAATCAATTTTACTATAAGAAATGTGTTGTAATATTTTCTTGCCAACATTTACTGAGATAAATGATCGTCTATACATAAAAAGAAATAATTTTTGTAAAAACATTTGGTGTAGTGATGTCATGATTAAAAATTGTATAAGTTAAAAGTTTTATAAAATCTTTTGAATATGTTTAATATTATCTTGCTTTTGTTTATATTCTTGTTAGCATATGGTTATATCTTTTAGATCACGTATTTACTTTTGAAGCATATTTTTAAATGTATCTCAATATAGTTTCACATGAAAGAATAGGATGGGAATTAACATTTGATCTCCAAATTGATGCATGGCTAGATTGTAAGTATTCAATTTATCATCATTACAAGGACTTTATTTTTTGGTTGCATTATTTTCAACTACTATGGAACATTATTGATGCAAATACAAGTCACTTTATACCAAAATTGAAGAATCAACCCCTTTTTTCATAAGCATGTTTATTTTATGCACTTAATATGCCTTTGAACATAATTCAAAATATCTTAAGATTAAATAAAAGGATTTCTTGAAAGTATGACGATTGTATTTAATAAACATGGATCATCAATAATATAAAAATGAACCATATGGTTTCTATGAAATCTATCATGTGGATCCTAAAGAGATATATAATTTTCAAAATAGGTTTTTAGACTCACAACTACAATTTGATCTTTTTAATCTAAATAATCAATATTGAGTGTATCTTCTAACTATAAAAATCCATGAATATGTGTGGATCCTCTATGTTTCCATTCATACTTGATAAAGATATTTATTTCTATGAGATTTAATAGAAGTTATTTTTTAGAGAAATGAAAGATGAAATGGGGCAGTTAATTACATACCTATACTAATATTCTTCTGCTTCTAAGTGTTTTTCCAATAATTCCAAATAAAATATGAAAATATATGATTTATATAAAGGGTTGCATGATGTGTATTAGAGATAATATTTCATATTATCCAATGATAACATTAATATGATTCTTCAAGGGGCTTAGAATTCATTACACCATGAAAATTGGGCCATTTGGTATCAACAATAGTGAGCATGAAAAATTTAGTAGTTTAACCTAATTAATCAATCATATTGAACATTTAGCTCAATATGGATTTTATTCTAATTTGATATTATTCCCTATAAATTAGAATCAAAGTGCATCAATAATTTTAAAATTTTATCATTAGGCATTGTATGGAGCTATTCATAAAGATCTACAATATTAGTTGTAAAATTATCCTTGATATTTTTTAATAAAAATGATAGTTGTTCCCTGTGTTTGATGATACATCATTAAATTAAGTAGAAAATACCTATATAATGGATAAATACAAAATATGTTATCATAATATTGCATTAAATGAATATCATATTCATGTATCTAATTATTTTATAAGTGAATTACTATAAACATATCTTCACCTATATGAAACAAAGTAGGATTTTCCATAGATAACAAACCATTTATACTACATTCATTTACAAGAGATGTGCCAAGTGTTGGCCATGGAATACCACATGGTGTTTATTGGTATGTTTATTGTAAAAACTTTTATATTTATTCTATTTATGTTCTTATATTAAATATAATAGGGTTAAATTAGTAAGGTGGTTTTAATGTGTAGTCATAACATGTAGTTTTTGATCCATCAAAATTTGGTTCCATTTTATGGGATTATTTAATTTTAATACATAAATATAGAAGAATAGATGAGGTATTTCTAGGTTCATCAAGGAATGATTCCAATTATTAATTATAAAAATTACATTATGTATACACATAATATTTTTCATTTAATGACACTTTCTCTTGCAACGACTTGCCAATCTTAAATATCCTTGAGTGTGGACTTAAAGGGCACACTAGTAAATGGTTGGGTAGGCTTTTATTACTTTGATATATGTTATTATCTATGTCATGATCATATAATTCCTATTTATATTTCATATTCCTCATATTTTCCCTGCTACCTACCTCCTTACATCCTGCCTCACTCAGCCATGTCATTTTTCCCATTTCCTGTAGCATCAAATTAGGTTGATACCAGCTATTTTTTAATTTTTCCCTTCCCATACTTTATTGACCTAGTTGATTCCATTATGATCTTATATTATGTAATTCATATTGTTTTATCTTGTCCAACATAGTTCAATGTCATTTAATTCCTCTTAACTACAATGAAATTGGTTGATGCCATCAATTTAACCTTTATGGTGGGTTTGGGTATTTTATCACTATATATATAAGTCAAATTTCATTCCAATCATATAATATATCACTAATATACTCTAATTTAACTCTAACTTCTATCCTAATCACATTTAGAGGAGTTATAGGTAGAATCTTATCTTAAAGGAAGCTTGCCTTGGAAATCCAATAGGATAATTCATTTAGAATATTCTTAGGAATTATAATAACCATTTGAGGTATTCACAACCAAAAAAAACTCTTGTAAAACACCATTGGCCAAGGTGAGATTGAGGCTCAATGTTTCTAGTCCAACTTAATTATTTCTAACTTTGTGCTCTTTCCTTTATTTCATTTAGTAGATAGATGTTAATTATTGCTTAGTGAATGAATGTATGTGTATCCTTATCTAGGTTCTCTTTATGTTTATACTTAATATGACTAAAGAATATCTTAGACTTTCAATTTTCCATTTTAGGTTTCATATACTCCAATTTATCAACCATTACACCTTACCTTTTTATCATTCTAACCCTTACCCTTTTATTTATTTTAGTTTTTTTGCACTACTTACATTAAATATAGGTCCCCCTCTTTCTAGGTCTACATATCCATCGGTCACTACCTAAACAGTAGGTATCACAAGATCTCTTTGATTAAGCTTATCTGATTCTAAATCTCTTAAAATAGGATATTTTTAGGATAATCTTGGCTTGTGCATGAATTATAGTGAACCCAACATAAATTTTACCTTTCCTTTTACCCTTTCATCCAACTACATCGGCCAAACTAATGCAATTATATATTAATTTTTATTTTTATTTTTTATCCAACTACATTGGCCAACACAATACAGTTTTTAATTTATTTTAAAACATTATTGGCCATCCTAATACCATTTTGTGTCTTTAAAGCTACATCATCTAGGATGATATAGTTCATTTTTTCAGCCACCACTAGTACTTTTTTTTCCAAAATGTATTAGCCAACCCAATACACCCAGTATATCTATTATAACTTAATTATACCATCCAACATGATACCTTTATCTTTCAACTATTTAATGGTATCACCCAAATCAATGTCATTTTATTTATTTCCAGACTATATCATCCAACCCAATAAAGTCTAGTGTCTTTACAAATTCATTAGCTTGTCCAATACAATCATTTTCTTCAACCTCCAAATAACACTACTTTTTATGCCAAACTATATAATCATGGATGATATAGTATATTGTTCCAAAATTAGTAGCTAACTACAATGGCATGGCTGATACCATCTATTTTTACTAAATAATGTTACCATTTCACCATAATGTCATCTTCTAAGCTTTTAATTAGTCAAAAAAAATTAATAATCATATATCTAGATATGAACCTCACTTTAATCTTTAATGTATATGGATGTTTTGAATTACTTCCTCCAATTATTGACACTTCTACCATAGTCAAAAATTTCTTAGTGGATCTTCCCAATCCTAAAATAATTTTTGAATCATGCAACCTAAATTTTGCATCATTAATCCTAATAAAATGTAACATGGTAGAATTATCTTACACTAGTCCTCTACCTAACAATAGTTTTGGGAATTTTCTTCCTCCTCTTCCTACTTCTAATCAAAATACACCCATAGATATAACCTAAGTCATTCACAAATGGTCCAAAAAGTGATCCTTATGAAAGCTTATAATAGCTCTTAAATTCTCCAAATGTAAAATTAATTTTCTTAAATAGCTAGCTAGCATCAATTCTTCATGACCCAACCAAATCATAATGTTTTTCCTTCTCCCCTTAGATATTCCAATGTAATCCTTATACCTTAACCTCCAATTTACAATAAAATGCTTCAAAATCTTCAAAATGAACATTTATCTCTCTTCAGTGTGTTTGTGGACATTAGAAGCATCTCTATAACTATCACATATGATGAGATTAATGATGATCCTTTCTTCTTAAATCCTTTGGAAATATTTATAAATAATGGGTTCAAACCAGTAAATTTTATACCACCAAGATCCTAGCCAAAACCCTTGTTGGAAATTCACTTGAATGGTATAATCAACTACCTAGACATTCCATTACACAACTAAAGGATTTGTCAATGCTCTAGTTAAGGAATTTCAACATGATGATTTTCCTAAAAATGGCCTTTGACATTTTATCAATGTTAAGTTATTTCCTAGTTAATATACTAACACTTTCATCAAATGATAGAAGTCTATATCTCATAAAGTAGACCATAACATGAGTGATAATAATCTTTTAAAACTATTTGTTACCACTCTTAATTGATAAAAAGTTAGGATGTTTTCCCCTAAGAATTTATAAGAGACTATTAATGAATAAAAATTACAAGACTTCCTTTTAAGCCAATTTGAACCATCTCAAAAAACTATTAAGGAATATTTCCCAACATCAATCAATAAAATCAAAACTATTACACCTAAAAAAAAGCCTCCCAAACCATATCAATTGGGAGTTCCTATTTCAAATGATACCCACCTTCCCTTGATTCTCCAAGAACTCAATAAAAAGATACCACTTTCTAAACCCATGAGTTTTGACTCACCTAAGCCTCCCCCCATACTATAATCCTAATAAGTTTTATTGGTGGCATGAAATGGTTGGTCAGTCTCATCAAAAAAATTGTGACCATCAAATATATGCTTTGACCTTCTTGTTAGGTATACACTTAAACCATGACACAATCACCTAATACCATTATAATGAATATCTTAACATTTATTATTCCTAATTAAATAATAATCAGACTAAAAAACTTCAAATTACTAATCAACTAATGATGTTTTTGAAACCAAGGTTGACCTTCACTCTTGTAATAATGAGAAAAAATTGAATCACATTAACAACATGAAGCATGTAGTTTCCTATATTGCTTCTTATCCATGTTCCACTTATACTCCATATCCTCCCTCTATAATAGTTTAAAATACTTCTCTACCTCATCTTTTGGATGTTAAGTATAAATAACTGATTCCTATTTTAGATAATTTAATTACATTGGCCAACTCAATGTAATCATCTTTTCTTAATACTGTTCTAATTATATTGGTCATCTCAATATAGTCTGTTAGCCATTAATCCTTTATTCCAAGTGTATCACCTGCATCAATACAATTCTAATAGTTTTCAATACCCTTTTCTAATTATATCAGGTAGCTTGATGCATTCAGTTAGTATTATGTTTATTATTGCTACTGTATCAGCCAAGCTGATATATTCAATTATTCCTAAACTAAGAGATAGTGCATCAACCTACTCAAAATAGTAAATTTTTATTTTTGGTACTATTATTATTGTATCAACCAACTGATGTAGTCAAATCTCACTACTCATTCTAATCCTAATAATTTAACTAGCTTGATACATTCTGGTTCAACCTTTCTCTTTAATAAACTACATCAATCAGTGTAATGCCATTTTCTCTCATAGCCTTTACTATATTGACTGGGTTGAGAGTACATAGTTTCTTTCAAAAATCAATTTCATCTCACCCCACATTACATGTTGGGGAATATTATGATTCCCATCAACATAACACTTTAGATTTTAGGTAATATTTATAACCCCATCCCTATATTAAATACCCCTTTGGGGCATCCTATGATGCCCATTCTTCTTCTAAATTACACAATCATAAACAAATCTAACTTCAATAAATTTTCAAATATCCAACGATGTGTCATTTTTTATATTTTCATTTATTACACATAGTTTTTTTATTTTACATAATTATATATTATTATATCATAATAATAGTTTCATGTAGATTCTTCACTAATAATTTCTTATGTTGTAGTTTTGTTTTATCTACACCTTTAGGTTTCATACCAGTAGTCCTAGTAACTTTTTATTTGCCCCTGGGTCTCTTATTGTATTTATGACACTTGGACTTTAGTTTTTGAGTTGCAATATAACACCTCAGATAAGACCAAGTCTTCCTCACAAACACCCATACTTTTTATTTTCCTTTTATAACACTTTATATTTATTTTTAGTCTTTGTTTCTCTTAAAGAGCTTAGATAGCACCTTCAATTTTTCATTGTTATCATTTATTATATTTACATATCATTTTTTCCTTAGTATCCTTGTGATTATTTGGCCCTATTTGCTTTCCCCTTCTTTTGGGATGACTACTACTTTCATTAACACTTATGCTAGATCCCTTATATGTTAATATAACTTCCTAGTGACATGACTATCACAACATAGCCATGTCCCTTTTGAAGCATTATTTTCCCTCCTTATGATCATATATAATCATATTTTTCATTGTATCAGCTTTATTACATGGAAATATCTTCCATGATCCCCATATTTTGCTATTTTCCTTTCAATTGAGACACACATAGGTCAGTTTTAAGATTGCATTGTTACTTATGGACAATTCTAAAAGTCTTATAACACCATGATATTTAGGTCCTTCTTTCTAGTGTCTAATTGTATTCTCTCTTATAACTATTTATTTTCATCCATTTTGGTTTTTTGAATCTATATGGAGAAGGAATAAAAAAAATCCAAAAAGAATTAAAAACCATATCATAAGAAAAGTAAAAAATAATAAAATGAAAATTATATCATAAAATTCATATCACAATAAAATACATGATCTTTGTTTGGCACATCTCTTATCTTAGTCAAAGCTCAAACTCCACAATTAACCTCATGATAGAGCCAAGGTCCATTAGGGTGTGATAGGCTAGTAGGCTATGGTAGGAGGTGTTATATCACTATATCCTTATATGTCTTCCTACATTTGAGTGTCACCTTTCTTCTCACATAATCACCCAATCTTCGTAATAGGTTGATGGTTCTATAAAGGATCTAGTGGAGCAAGGAACATGTTGTGGAAAGATAGGATCAATTTAATTTCATATATATATATATATATATATATATATATATATATATATATATATATATATATATATATATATATATATATATATATATATATATATATATTTCATAATATGATCTATGTATTTCAATTTTTATCCCATGCTTTGTGTTTACTAGTTGGTGTGTCTTAGGTCCTTGACGTTGATAGTTATTAGTCATAACCACTTGTTTATAATGTCTTATTTCCACTAAATATTTCCATATCACCCATATGGTGCCTTTCAATCCTTATTTACATCATACTTCCCAATATTCCCCTTTATGGATATTTATTTTAGTTGATCGCATCCTTGATCACATTTATCCTACTTAAACCTATTGTCTTTATGAGTTGCATTGTAAGACTTAAGATAGGACCAGATCATCCTCATAAACACCCTTTCACCTTTGCTTTCCATAACATATTATTTTCATCCTTGTCATGTCTTTAGGTGGTTTTGATTTCCTACATTGTATTTTAAAATAAGCATTATGTTTGAGTTTTCATTATTTATATCCTTTTATTTTCATTTATCCATCATATTATTGTTTAATTTTTATGGACTTCACTTACATAGGACATTTCACATACAATCATATATATTTTTCTTTATGTTTGACTTGACACGATTGTCTTAAATTTTGAATTACATTTCATTTTCAATCTCATATGTTTTCTTCATGTTTAATTTGACATGATCACCTCAAATGAGATCAAATTTAATTTTCTTACATATCTTTGTTTGATCTTTATAACATAGATATTTCACTTACAATGTTTTACACATCTCATCTTTTGTGGGGTGTTTTACATTCTTATCATTTACTTCATCATTTTTCACACATTTTGTTTGTTTATTTCTCTATCTATTTATTTAAGCTATCATTTTTCATCACTTAGATTTTGTTCTTTTTTATGATTCATTTTCTCAAATTTTATATAAAATAATAAAACATCTACCATAATTGTGCATCTTTTAGTTACGTACCATGATATTCCCCTTTTAGCCCATAACTTTTTTTCCATAGGTCCTTTTCACAAACTAAAATAAGCCTTAGAATCTTGGCAAGATAGATAATTTTTAAGCGCTAATTGAATGGTTTTACAAAAATTTAAAAAATTTATCTTTTTTTCAAGTCCACTTATTATTCCAAACATTGAGCACCTTCCATCATCTGCTAAACATGTAGCCTTTTCTACACTCATTAAGGTATGTAAAGGTAAATATTTACATTTTATTTACTTTTAGCATTTATTTGTGCACTTCATTTCAATAGGTCAGTTATTTTTTTGGTATGTTCTTTCCTAAAACACAATATCATGTTACACTATTGTGACATGTGATGAGCTCTAGGTGGGGCATATGTGTACTCATAATATTTTTTATTTTATCATTTACTAATACTTTCTCTTAAAGTGACTTGTCGATCATCAGTCTCCATAAATGTACACCTTTAAGGGTGCACTAGGAAAGGGGTGAGCAAGCCTTTAGTGTTTTACAAAAAAAATTATATCTATGTCATGATCATATCATTCCTATCTCCCATTTATATTGCTTATATTTACCTTGCTACTTACCTCCTTTCATCCTACCTCACTCAGCCATGTCAGTGTTCTCATTTTTTACAACATCGGCCTAGGCCGATATTGTTTATTTTGAATCTTTTCCCTTTTCATACTATATCAACCTATTTGATGATTTTTTGAGATTTTCTTCTGGCATTCATAATATTTTAACTTTGTTGACATAGTAAAATGTCAGTTGACTCCTCTGGAAAGGGGTGGGCAAGCCTTTAGTGTTTTACAAAAAAAATTATATCTATGTCATGATCATATCATTCCTATCTCCCATTTATATTGCTTATATTTACCTTGCTACTTACCTCCTTTCATCCTACCTCACTCAGCCATGTCAGTGTTCTCATTTTTTACAACATCGGCCTAGGCCAATATTGTTTATTTTGAATCTTTTCCCTTTTCATACTATATCAACCTATTTGATGATTTTTTGAGATTTTCTTCTGGCATTCATAATATTTTAACTTTGTTGACATAGTAAAATGTCAGTTGACTCCTCTTACCTACATCAAAACTAGTCGATATCATCAAATAATCCTTTAAGGTGGATTTAGGTATTTGATCACTATATATAAGTCATATTTCATTCCAGTCATATCATATCACACTCATATCCTCTAATTTCACTTGTATTTATTTCCTAAATCACATTTAGAGGAGTTATAGGTATAATCTTATCTTGAAGAAAGTTTTTCTTGTGAAAGTCTTAAAGATCCTATAGGATAAGTCATTGGGATTAATCATAGGTCTTATACTAACCACTTTAGGTCTTTGAAACCAAAGAAATATCTTGAAAATAATCATTGGTTAATGAGGAGATTAAGGATCGATAGGTCTACTCCAAGATAAGCATTTATAACCTTATGATGTTTCTTTTATTTCATTTAGTAGATAGGTGGTACTTGTTGTTTAATGAATGAATATGTGTGTGTGATTTTCTACGTTATCTCTATACTTATACTTAGTGTGACTATAAAATTAATTAGACATACCATATTCTATTTTATGTTACCTGGAGACCCATTTTATAGCCATGGCACCTTATCCCTTTTGATCATTCTAACCCTTCCTAATTAATTTACTTTACTTGCACAACTATTTACAATGCTTATTTGTAATATGGGTTACGTATATAGAATTCTAGTTATAGGTATCTCATGTTGTGTCATAGGCATAAATAATTTATACCCCTTTCCTTTTATATTGGTGATATAGGTCCCCCTCTTTATAGGTCTATGGATTTATTGGTTACTACTCAAACATTAGGTATCATGAGCTCTCTTTGATTAACCTTCTCCAAGTCCAGATCTCTTAAGATAAGATATTTGTAGGTTAAGATTATACCATGTATATACATCCTTATAGTATGGATCATGTGATATTTTTTAATTCAAATCATTTTAAATTCATGATCTACTAACAAAATAATCATATGATTTTTTCAGTACCTTGTCTTTTGACAAGAATTATATTTAATTGATCAAATTTTAGTGGAATAAAATTTTCAATGATATTAATGTCCTAAGTGAAAATAATAGTATTTAAATATATTTATATTAGCCTCCATGAACATGTTGTACTTTCAAAATTATATTATCCCATGCTATAATAATTTCCTCAACCTGTGTTTATCACTTGAAAATTTTAGGCTATTCTCTAGGACCCATATTGTACCATTTAGAGAAATGATGACCATTTCATTTTGAAACACATCTACAACAAATGAATACTCCATTTGATATTTGATTTTTTGTTACTAGATAATTATCTAATATAGATCATGTGAAAATAAATGATAACTAATATACTGCACATTGAAAAATTATGTGTCTCAATAAAGTTTGAGTTATATGTATTGCTAGTAAATAGGTTATTTTCCTTTCTTTTAGCAATAGTCAATCGAGAATTGGCAGACATTTTATTCAATATACCATTTGAGCTATAATGTTTTAGATGGTGTGCCTTCAACATTCTCAAAATAAAAATAATTAATAGTTAATATTTATTTTTCTACGATTCTAAACATGTTATTTGTGTGTTTTCAAAGAATACATTCAATACTCATTAAATAATCACATACATATATATTTGTAGGAAGTATTGCTTGATTTGAAATAGAAAGATGTAATTGGATACTTGATTAATGTTTTTCCATTATATTTATTGATAATATTATTTTTAATTGGCATCAGCATCATTGGTTTTCCTTGAGAAGTTTTTTATTCTTTGAAAAATATTCATGTGCTTTTTGTTTCCTTTTTAGAATCAAATCTTCAAGTTTAATTCAAAATTTTAACATATACATAATGTATGTAAAATATAAATTAAGTAAAGATGTTATTATATGAAAACACTATCACTAATTGAACTATTAAAAGTACAATAAAATGAAATGTGATGTTCAATAAAAATGTAAATCATAATAAAAGAAACCAAAAAAAAAAATCTATTGAGTACAATTAATAATAGCAAGCATCTATATAGTTTTTAGAAATGCATACATGAAAATATTGTTATAAAATGTAATACATGTTTGGACTATATGTAAACTAAAACAATGCAAGAAATCAATGCTTATAAAAACTTAATGAAAAAAATTAAGTGAGATATTGATAATGTTATAATTTTTAAATATGTTTTTGGAGAAAGGAATATAATTACATGATAGTAACTCCAAATGAAGATACTATAAATAAACACATTTTTATCTTAAGATTTAATATATTTTCAAATCATATAATATGAAAGATCTATTTTTTGCATATTTTTAAATTATAATTAAAAATTATAAGTATCTATAGAGTTTTTAGACATCCAAACATGAAAATGGTTTTTTAAGATGTAATATAAGTCCAAGTTGTATACAAAAAGAAAGAAAATTCTTATCTACATTTTCCTTTATTATGATCACATAGTTTGTCCCCACACACACACACACATGTTGACAAACTGTGTGATCGTAATAAAGGAAAAAGTAGATAAGAAAGTAATGTTTATGAAAATATAATGCAAAAAAGTAAGCAAAGTATTGATAATTCTAGAATTTTAAAATACATATTTATTGAGAAAAGAATATAATTACATGATAACAACTCCAAATGAAGATACTATTAATGAACATATTTTTTTAACTAAAATATTAAAATTAAGTTAATATGAGATGTAATATTTAATATATTTCCAAACTGTGTGTGTGTGTGTGTGTGTGTGTGTGTGTGTGTGTGTGTGTGTGTGTGTGTGTGTGTACACACACATATTATTCACATAATTATTTATAGTTAAGAAGGTGAGTTATCTATATAATTTCCAGACATCCAAACATGAAAATACTCTTTTAACATGTAATAAAAGTCCAAGTTACATATGAAAAAAAGAAGTAAAACAATGACCCTTTCTAAACCATATGAACAGAATAATGTAAAAGTAATTCCTTGAAAAAAAAGCAAAAAGCATAATAAGTGGTATGAAATATTTAGTTTTTAAAACAAGAATCTAGATGATCTAATAGACAATGAAAAAAGAACAAGTGAAATGATATCATTTCAATTTATATGAACATTTTTTTGGAGGTTTTTATTTCATCAAATTTGACATGATTAATTTGATATCCTTCATTGTAGTTTTATTTCTTGATTCATATTGTAAACATTAATTCTTGACCCACAACATGATTAATTATCTCTTATGTAGATTTTAATCAACACTAAGAAACTATAAATATTTTTTTGTTATACCCATTATTGAATTTTTATTTTTTTCAAATGCAACCATTAAATTTATCATAGTTTTTTAATTTCATACTTCCAATCAAATAGATAATTTTTAATCTCATTCAATGTTGTCAACATCACATTTAGGATAATTCCAAATAACACCCACTATTTTTGTAACTTTTTTTTACAAGGCCTTTCATCCACCATAAGAGCACAAGCAAGGTTATTGAAGTTATCCATGAGAACTTATGTTGAATTTGATTTCAATAAATCCCATTCCATTTTTTTTATTTGGGGGGGAGTGAAAATATACAAGTGTTGGGAAAATAGGTAGAGGGATGAAAGGATGAAGCAAGATCCCATCATCTCCCAATATTCCTTACATAAATCATACCAAGCCATGTATCTTAGATATTATCTATGACCAAATCATACACTTGTTATATTCATTGATTGGCCAAAAAATCAACTTCCTCATTTTCTTCCTAAAAACAATGAGACACAAACAAAGAACTAATGAAGGGTAGGAGGTAATAAGCTCTCCCCAAAATGTTGTCTATATTCAAAGATCTAGACTTGAAATTGTGAATATCATGGATCAAGACCAATGAGACACCTTAAATGATAACATTATCAATGCCACAATTAGTAACCAATTCAAGACTAAGGATAAATGTTTGTGCTTCCACTTCACATGTAGTCTCATCTACTAATTTTAGAGAGAAAGTCTAGATCAAAGATCCCAAATAGTCCAAAATTAGACACGTTTCTTTGAATATTTTGGGTTTCCAATGAATAAACCATCAAAAATAATCTTGAATAATCTCTTAGGAGGGGGGATCTATATTAACTGATCCTCCCTTCGATGAGTAGAGCTCTTAACACTTGACCCACTAACAAGATAATTATAAAGAAAATTATTGAACAATAAAAAATAATTATATTTTTTTAATTCATTAAATGATACATAATAGTTTTTAAATAATTAAAAACTCAAATATAAAGTTAACATGCATAACTAAAATCATATCTAAAGAAAAGCTAATCCTAGAGCTAGTTGAACATTTTATTTTTAACAATTATTGAAACTTGCTATTTTTAGTAACTTTTAAATGCAAGATTCGATGGACCAAATAACTATCCATTATTCCCTGTATTTATAAATAAATATCAAGGATAACTTTTAATTATAAGTTCATGCCCAATTTAAATAAATTTAAATCTAAAAATTCTAAAAATAGCAAAAAAAAATTAAACCCTAATTTTCATCCTTTAGATGGTTAATTTTTTACCTAAACACTTGTCAAAAAAAATATAATTGGATAATGTGGCTTATGATTGCATGGAAATCTTATAAATATATATATATATATATATATATATATATATATATATATATATATATATATATATATATATATATATATATATATATATAATTATCTTGAATCAGAATTTATGGAATCTACAAGACCTTCTCCCACATCAATTTTATATTAGGCTTGGTCATTAAATCCTTGTTGTATTACAATTTTAAAAGTTTGGAAAATTTTTATAATTGATTGGATGAACCTTATAACCTTAATATATTAAATAAAATTTAAGTATGAAGATGAAATTAATCACATGAAAATAATTATTCTAGGTTAGAAGCTAGTTTGAGGTTAACAATCTCTCTTTATTAGTGGAATAAATGTGATCACATTTTTTTAACACATTTTTAGTTCCTGTAAAAATGATTGTTAGATTTTAATATCAAAGTGAGGGTTGGAGCATTGGGGCCTTAGTGAAAATAATAAGTGGTCTAATGGAAACTCTTTAGTTAATTATTAATCCAGGAATGAAACCCTAATTAATTTAGTGACTTCCAAGTTTAAATGATTTGGAAAGAACCCATTATCTATAGGAATAGAGTGTTAGGATATATATACTAGGTATTTTATAAGTATAATGGAGCTTGGGAAGAGGCCTTCCAAATTGGGAATAATTCTAAATAAAGTGTTTTGCTTTAGTTAGTTAAGGCACTTATATTATATGTATCATCATTTGAGATGGTTATGAACTTAATGAATAGAATGGGGATTTAATTTGTATGGTGTAAAAATTATTTTTATAACTAAATTATTTTGATTTTAGAATATATGGGTTTAATATTTTTATAACACATTAAGTCTTATACCAAAGCATGTGATTTATATTGATACCTTTGTACCATTTATTATGTATGTTTTATATGTCTTGCATGATAGTGTGTCAAATGCAAGAGGAGATAAAATAAATTTACTTTGCATGTTATCTTGGTCATACATGATAGTGTGTTAAATGTTGGATAAAATAAGAAAATTTTAATATAAAGTTCTATAATTGATTGTTCACTTGTTAATATGATAATATATAATTATATGTAACCTAATCATTATTAATGAGATATTATGGTGTTTTTTTAGAATAGTATGTTTCATGATTGTGATTTAAGACCTTTTTATGATATATCACATGGATTTTGGGAACACCTTTATGTAGAGGTAAAAAACTATTGGTAAAATGAAAACAAGTGTGAAATTTTATCAATAAGCTAGTTTGAATTTCATATGAAAGGTGAAATTTGAAGGAATTATTAATAATTTTCATTTATTGGGACCTTATAATAGGTTTTTCTCATCCCAATATAGCTCCAAACAAATAAAAATGATATAGATGTTTTTAGACTAGTGCAATTCCATGATGGGGGTTCCTAGTGAAGGGGCACTCATCATGCAACCATCAACTTTGCAAAATATATTTAGAACTCATTTTTATTATTAAAAATTAAATACATGATATTATTAGCCTCTTAATTTACATATGGTATCTTGAATCCCTCCAAGGAGCCCTTAACTCTTCTCCTAGTCACCCTCTCAACTTTGCATTTTGGCAAAGTCTTGGACCTTAGGTTGGACCCTTTGATATAATAATGTTATAAATTTAATGTTAAATATTATCACTAAATATTTTACCCTATAATAGGTTATTAAATCCTACTCTAATATTTTGGAAACATTGGAATACATCTAGGCCTGTGGATTGCCTATAGTATAGTAGACCTATAGGTTTAAGGGCTAGCTCCCTAAATTGATCTTGAAGTGTTATCACCTATGCTAACTGATTGCTTATGAGAAAAGGAAAATAAGTATAAATGAAATAAATATATTATAATGAGTTGATACACCATAATAATTTACACAATTATATCATATTTCTTTCACTAAGAAACAAGACCTGCAACACTAGCTTCAAAGTCCTAAGATGTTTTAACATTAGTATTTCAATATAGAGGTGATATGCATGAGAAAACTCAATATAAGTGAAAAATAGATCAGATTTTAGACTCTAAGAAAACTTTCACACTTGAAAGGATCCAAACACAATAAATATACTCTATATGACCTATTAGAATGAGAACTCCTTACACTAGACATGAAAGGATAAGGAGAAGAAAGGATAAAAGCTTATCACTGTACCATACCATTCATCACTTCACACACTTAGAAAATATTATTGTGAACTCAAAAATATATTTATTATATTATTAAAATTCAAAATACAACATCAAATAAGTATGGCTTCACCATACATGGTGTGGAATTATGAAACAAGAGCCAAAATGGCTAGTACTTATAGAATGTAAGAGAGGTGAGAGGAGAATGAAGTTAAAGAGTCATTCAAACAAGTACCAAGATAAGAGAAAGATTTATATTTATAGGATAATGGATTATGAAATTCCACTTGAAAGGTCTCTTTGGACAAATGTCCCTCCAAGGTATGAAACTCCTCAAATCTAGCATAGGACTCTTCAACTACCTATTTGAAAATTACCCTCAATATTGGCTCCTCTTAAGCACTCCATGGTAGACTATGCATATATTAAATCATTAAAATATGAATGGGGGGTTATAAATAGGCTTCAATAGATATTTTATGTGTACCTTATCATCAATATTATTTTGTACAAGTGTTCTCACTATCTGTAGTCATAATGACCCTTCTTTCACTCATCCTTCACACTTGGCACCAAGCTAGTATTCAATTTATCAAACCAATCCATACATTAGGTGTTATGACACCTATAAAGAGAACTCTTGTCCTTATATCCATCAAGAAGACCTTAAAATGCTTCCCAATCAAATTTATCACCTTCTCACTTAGAGATCACTCTTCATTCACTATGCCAGTTTGGACTAGATGGAGTGAAGGTTCTTATATAGGTATTTGTGTGATTTTTTGAAGAAATAAATGAGTATTAATAGATATATTATGTCTCACTCTATCTCCAAAATTGATCCTCATCCTTTGAAATTTTTTTTGTACTTACAAAACATCAAAAATTATAAATAAAATATATTATGTACCCTATCCATACAAATAGGGTGGAAGCCAACTTGATGGGAAGGAGAAATAGGGAGTCCTCTATAATTTAAATTTTTTTTCTTTCCCAAATATCTATTATGGATGACTTTTATTCTTTTTTTCTCCATCGGAACCTTAACAAGGGTTTTGGAGGGTTTTGAATGGTTTTAGCCCTTAAGGATTGTTCATAAAAGTGTGACATTCAATCCTCAAATAAATTCCATAAAATGAAAGTTTAGGACCATATTCAACATATCTTGACTCCTCAAGATCCCATGCTAATCATATGTACTATTATGACCTTTCAAACTTTCCTTCTCAGGATCTTCCTTGCATTTTATGTACCTTGTCATGTTTCTAAGCCAATAAATGGCTTGTCTATGACCTTATACATAAAATAAAGGTTATACCACACCTTATACCTCCCCATTAATGTCCTATAATGCTTTGAAAGTCTCATTTAGTGTTAGAAATGAAATTAGACCCCCTTTAGGTCTTTAAGCCTGGTCTAAGCTTAAAGGACTTTGACTGTGTTTAGCTCCTCACCACTACCTCTGAGTGGTTTGTCATGAATATGAGGGATTCAATTTTTTTTAATTTATAACTCAACTTCCAATATCTCCTTGAAATATTTCAACACTTCTCAACTCAGCTCATTCCCATTTAGTCACTCAACCTACAAATTGGCACTTCCTGGGAGTGACCTCCGTCTGAGATAGAATAGAGGGCACTTCCCCTATTTTCTCAAGATAAAAAAGTATAAGAGGATATTAAATGGGTCATGGGTACATTATAAACAAAAACTTAGGTTTTAATTATATTCCAAATGCTTCCAAACCTCACAAACCCCAAGGTAAAATTTTGTCTATACTCATTATGTGTAGGGTTAGTGTCTTGACTGTAGGTGTTATGTGAAACCCCTACATGCAATTTTTCATGTGATGAGAGTATCATGAAATGGTCACTACTAATATGAATCTAATCCAAACATGTTCATCCAAAAACTTTGCCAAACTCTTCAATGCATACCTTCTACTTTGACAGGCTTCATTGGCAATCCTTAGAAAGGGGATGCATGTAGGTGACACTTACATATTATAAATTTTGTCTCATGATTTAAGACCAAATTAAATTTATCAAGGCCTCTTCTTAGTAATTTGTACTTATTATCCTCATGCACATGTTAATCCAATCACCAAGGCAGTTATGTTTTATTGCATTGTCATCTTAAATTTAATTGTAGGTGATTATCTTTAGGGTCAAAAGGACACCTATATAATATTATGCATAGTCATTTTGATGTCTAAGATTTCTTAAAATCCTTTAGTCTTATTTTAATGAGTGAAATATACTCATATTATGCTTAAAACTAGACCAATACACCCACTATTATTTTTAACTTGCATTGCCATAATAAAATTGATTATAGGTGACATTTTTGAGGGCAAGGCACACCTGTAGATTATGATATAAGTCAATAACTTATAATTCAACCTCTCTCCAAGTTAATTGAATCACTAGTGTCCTTCTTGCTTCAATAGGATCAATTTTCATGAGTATATACTCCTATACTACCACCTTAGACTATAAGGTCACTTGGAGTTCAAGATACTACAGAGAACACTAACTTTATATAGTTTAAGAATGTTTAGAATTGAGTCCTCCTTACATCATACTCATTTGATCAAAACCTCACTTTATTTTTCAAGGCATCACTCCTAGATCTTAACTCCATGATGAAACACTTAGGATCTATATAGACTTCATGTCACACTACTCCATGATGGCACCAAATACGTCCAAGGCTCTATTTTAGAGTTTTTAAGGTAATGGATCCGTAAAAATCATTCTCCACATATGTAAATGGCCCTCAAGTTTGATTTCCACTCTATGATCTCACTATTGATTGTTATGGCATTCTTTAACTCCTCAATGTTCTATGAAGGTTTCAAACATGTCTAAATACTAGCAATCCAAATGCTCAGACCTTTGTGGAGACCTGTAGGTGTACACATAGTAGCAAACAAGGGCAGTGAAGGTGGAATATAGATAATTTGCATATTATATGGCCTTATAACCCATCTTAGACCTCATACCATTCCTCAAATTGATCCTTTTAACCATGAAGGACTTGAAACCAGTTCTAATATTCTATTTCAATGTGACTATTCTCATATAGGGGACCTTTAGGTATACATTAATGGTGTAGGACTGTGTTAGGGACTTAATTTGATCAAGAGGATATTTTTAGATCTTATATGGTTTTCTTTAAATGTGGTCTATTATGAATGTTTTCCATTGTGTAGAGCTCATCAAGAGCTTTTTGATAACTATTGGAATATAAAACATGGACATCATATGCTCCAATCATTGGTCAAATTTTGGTCAACATGCAGTCAAATCTAGTCAAACTAGAAAAATTGATGGTCATGTAATGTTTCTAAACCAGTTCCATGGTGTATAACTCATCACAAGCTTTTTGACACATTTTAAAGGACCAATTCTGAGTCCATATGTGAAAGTTATGGCTAGTCAAAGTTGGTCAAAAGTAAATAGGATGAGTCAACATTGGTCAACACTAGTCAAACTTGGTCAAAAAGCATTAAAGGTGGACCAATGTGGTATGAACACATGGCACACATTGGTATGGACACATGGCACAATTACAAGCCTCCACATGGCACATCTACGTGGCAAGGTGAGACCACTTCACATGGGATAAAGTTTATTATTTTAAAAAAATATATCTCACATCCCAATAATGTGGGATAAAAAGGACTTTTGATCGAATATTAAAAAAGTATATTTTCCACACATATATGGATATAAATAAAAGATAGCCTTTTAATATGGCATGGGGATATGATAATTTGTATTCCCACAAATGTGGGATATTATTATGGCATTGTTAATGTAATGTTTTAATTAAAACATGTAAAGGCCATATAATTCATGTGTGGGCTAAATAAAGCCTTATAGTTTAATCCCATGATAGAATGAGATAATTGTTAATCCCATTAAAATGGGTCTTGGGATAATGATGAATATTATTTAAAATTGGGAAAGAATAATCATCCAAACCCACCTTTTATGGACCTGTAAACCTATATAAAGGGTCTAGAGGGGTCATTTGAAATCATAATAAAAGTGTGAAGAACAACATAAAAGACTTGAGAATAATAAAGCAGAGTTTGAGAGCTAGAGCTAAGAGCTAAGAGCTAGAGTTGAGAGTCAGAGCTGAGAGCCAAAGCCAGAGCTAGTTGCCAAAGCTAGATCTAGAGGACATCAAAACATTCATTTGTAGATCGAGAAGCCCTACTAGGGATAACTGATGTATAAAGTGATTTTTTCATCAATAATTGATTATTTCTACCTTTGATCAGGACTCAAAGATGTAGCCCAGATTGAGTGAACTCCATTATCAATTATGGTTTGTATATTATCTTTGTAACTCATGCTTGTTACTTATTATTAGTTTTTAGTGCTAATTTTTAATTATTATGTCAATTTCAATTTAATTAATGAGAAATTATCAATTTATAAAGCATCCATAAAAATAGAGCAATTGGTGTAGTTTTGGACACTGCCTATTTACGGATCAAAATTGGTGATCATAGTCCATCACATGTTATTTAAAGCTCAACTTGATTGCTCATGTTATAAGAATGGGTTAAGCCTCTTTAAACTCTTAACTACATCTCCATGATTGTGCTCAAATCTTCTATTCATCTGACTGTAGATGGATACTTGTAAGAAGATGACTGTGTGAAACATGATTATATTCTCAATCAATGCATGACATTGAAAAATTGAGCTTGGAAGGAAGGTGATTGACATAAAATCTAAGAGGTGTAAAAATCATATCCACTTCTACTTGAAACCACTATAGGAAAGGAAACCTTTGTAGTTGATGAATAGGCCTACAACATCATTGGTGATCTTCCACTAGCAACTTGAGTTGTTTGGCTCATACATTGACATCCAAACATGCAAAAAAAATGGAAACCATGGGATAAATATTTCTACTTGTTATATAATCATTTTCATTTATTGGTTTATATGGACCAACTCAAACAAGGAGAAAACCTATAGGGTGTGGGGATGAGCATGCAAAAAAGAGTATTCAACTTCTTAAGAATGGTTCATAAATCATGGGCAACCAATATTTTAAATATTATCATGAAATTTAATTTTACTAGGTATAATAACACCCCACAAGATCATTTGACCTGAAACCTCTCCTACTGATCATACCATGAGAAAATATGTTAACTAGTTTTGCATGCCAAAAAGAGTGACGAAGGAGCAGAATAGTTTTGAGCCATTTTGGGGACATTTAAAATTGATCAATAATTTAAACTCAAGGAAGCTAAATATTCCTTTCATAATCTTTCCACATATTCCACACTCCTTTATAGGTTATACAACTACCAAAATCCTCCATTTTTCAACTATTTTCTTAATTTTAACATAGTACATAGGTATTTTAGTTAGTACTGACATACCTGAAAAATATATAACATTCAAGACATTTAAATATAGTTTAGAACACTTTTATACCAAGGGAAACTATATAACCTTCAATAATGGCTCAAATATGACCCTACATGACATAAAATGGTACAAGAACTAAATTTGACTATGACCAAGGTTAATAGCATATCAAATGCCATAAAAAGGACCATGACACACCCTTTTATATCCTAATATACCTGTATAAAAAAATTTAACTATAGGGGGTTGACCTATTTTCACTTTGGTCAAAATAGTCAACATTCTTAGTGATTTCCTAGGGGTGGTATGTTTACTATGCCAAGACCAGTAGCCTACACTCATCCATTGGGACATAGAGTCACCTATGCACAAGTTTGACACTTAATTTTCCTTTGAAACCACACCAAACAATAGAAAATATGCATAAAATAAGACACACTAAAGGAAATACACATGTGTTCTCAAGAACAGTTATGAAACACACACACAACTGAAAAAAAGACACACACCTAACCTAGTATTTACAAGACCTCACTCATGAGGTGAAAAAACAAATTACCATGATTCAAATAGGGTCAAATATGGTTCCTCTTGCATCTTTTTCATTCCATGAAAGTAAATTGTCATGTGAAGCATGTTCATCATCAACCACTTGAATATGTAAATGGTTAAATGGATTACCATTCTTGTGTCTTCTCATGCCTACAAGTGGACTACTTTGGGATTTCATGAATTCTCTCTCTTTCCTTGTAAATAACTTGTTTGGAGCTGAAACAATTTTGATCTCTATCATATCCATTTGACGTTCTTCAAACTGTAGATTGGGAGATATGACAGTTGCCTTAATCTTTCCATATTCTTGGGCATGATGTGCTTGATGCTTGGGAGCATCAAGCTTGCTTTCCTTTAGTTCCATCACCTTTGTAAATGATTCATGTCTAGTTTGAGCTCTTAATTATTCCTTAGGCACAAACACATCTACCTTAACTTCACTAGGCTTCTCCATGATTAAAACTTCTTGGGTACTAGCTTCATTAATCTCTTTTATGACTACAAACCCTTGAATAGTGGCTTAACACTCACCTTTATGCTTTATAGAACACTCAAAAACATGTTCATTAGTCTCATTAACACACTCATAATATATACACTACTTTGGAGGAGGGATAGTCTTACTTAGTTGTTCAAACTCTTGACTTATGGCATTGAACCTTTGCCATATGTCATCTTCTTCCTCATGGATGTCCTCTTCAAGACTTACTTCATCAAGTGTAGGTAGAACTACATGGTTCTCCTCATCACATTAATATATATTTCTCTTCAACTTATCATCGTCATACAAATGGATCAAATATTTACCTTTAGTAGCTTGTGGGAGATAATGCTCAACACTTACCTTAGCTTTCTCACATACTCCATGGATGATATAGGTGCCAAGGTTAGTTTGTTTAAAATAGGCATATGGATCATGTTCATAAGCATCTACACCATAATCATCTAGAAACAAGTTAGATATGCCTTAAAGCTTGGAATAATCACCATCATCCACAATAGACTCCTCTTTATCATTGATGTGACAATTCAAGTTGGATCTTACTTCTACATAGGGCTCAATGTGGAACCTTGTGAGTGGTTGAGTCCTTATGGTCACTTTTGTTCCACATCTTGTCTTGAAGGATAAGAAGGACCAATTAGTTGAGAGGTAACCTCCTATATTAGCTATGAAATGTCTTAAAAGGTAGATTGTAAAGTGGGAAGGTAAGTCAACAACCACAATGTCTTGGAACATGGGAAAACTAGGCCAATCATGCAAGAATACCTTTAATCCTTTGATCAATCCTACAAAATTATAGTTATACTATCTAATTGAATCACCTCTTTAATTTTTGGTTCATACTTTAGGCCTAATTTATCATTTATAACTTTGGGCATCACTAATGTAGAGGCTCCACTATCAACTATGCAATTATGGACTAGTTTATCTCCCACAATGAGAGTGAGGTAGAAAGATGGAGGCTTCTTAGACTTAGTATATGGTTCCAAAAAGTTATTAGGGGCATTTATAATAGAAACATTACCATGACCATTGATTGAAGATGGAGAACTAGTGTGGATATTGGACAGCTATTTTTACAAAAGTTATTTTTAACCAGGCATATGAAGGACATCCCAAAAAGAGATAGATGACTTGGCATTCTTCAATGAATCCACTATGTTTAAGGTAGAGGTGATTACCTTTTCTTGTGTCCTTGGAGGAAAGGGAGTTCTTGGAAATTGAGGAATTAAATTAATTTTAACAAATCTTCCCATACTCTGATTTGGAGGAGGTACAGGAGTGTTAGGGACTACCTTGATTTTACTCATGAACTGCTGCCTTATAGGAGGATTAGATGAAATTTTAGGCACACTATTAACATACCCTATATATTTTATCTTATCTCTTGTATTGTCTACAATATATTTTCCTTGGTTAAACACATAAGTGTCTTCAACTAAAAAGTTAGTGAAGTTTTCCCCTTGAGGCTACCAACCTTCACTTACTTACATTAAGACCTCATCTTTTGTTGATAGTAGAGGAGTGACTCCTCCTTGAGAAATTATATCTTTTTATCCACCTTCATTGGCATCCATGAATTGGACTTGTTTTCATTCTTCTCCTTGGATCAAATTGCTATGTACCAGTACCATTGCTCTTGTGTTCGATGTTGAGGTAGGATTCTATGCATTGACAGGCCTATTGAAATTAGGTTGTCCTTAACCTCTCCCTCACCCATATTATTGACCATATTATTGATGGTATGGATAGGGAATTTGATGAGAACCTTGTTGAATATTATATTATTTATTTTGATCCTCTAAGGTTTGGTATCTTGACCTCCAATCAATATCATCTTCTGCATTCTTAGGAGTAGTCCTAGGCTTGGTATTTGCACTTGGAACTTGGGTAAAATTTGGAGCAGCAAAAAAAACATTAGGAAATATAGGCATAGATAATATTGGAGGCAAATTTACTACTTGAATGAGGCTATTTTAAGCTCTAATGGCAAGGTCATATGCTTCAGGAAGAGTGAAACCACCCCTGAAATATAGCATGATGGCAATATCAATACCAATGGCCCTCAAGTATGTAGGAAAGACAAAGCTATCAGGTGGTCTCATGGGAGGAGGCAACCTATGTCAAGTCTTTTTTAACCTCTCATTAAATTCATGCATTGATTATTTAGGGGCTCTTTAGATCACATTGATTTGGTGAATGAGTGAAGTTGGGTCACTCTTGTCTTTAAATCTTGAAGTTAGCAATAGTCCAAAATCATCCCATGTTGTAATTCAACCACCTAGAAAATTCATATACCATTTAATTTATTTCTCTTTAAGAGACATGAAAAGGAGTATAATGGAAACGTTGACCTTAGTGACATTGTGAAAACTACAAAAATTTGAGGTATCCCTAATGTGTTCACTATGTGTGGCATGACCTTCACCATTGAATTTAGGAACACTCTTTATAGCATTAGGGGGAATGCCATCATAGGCATCAAGATGAATTAGATTTTTGATGTTAAACATTGGGAAGGAATGCTTCCTATCCATTTTTTATTCAAGTTATTCCTCACTTTCTTGATCCTCTTGGCTATTAAAGTCATCTTTCTCTTCAAAGGGCAGAATAGGCTTAGGGTGTTAAACTTCAAGAGGAAGTTTAGGTTGAAGAGGTGGATTGATGGGATTTAAAAATATAATATAAGATTACCTAGTAAGGACCATGAGGAATGAGAAAAAATATATGATAAAACAATGGTCTATAACTATATTTTACCTTGAATGGAGTTTCTTGATGCTAAGTAGCACACCAATATGCAGTTGATGTTGCCAGGACCAACATTCACCTTGACAAGGTGTCTTTAGGAAAATGGGTCCCATTTGGCATGCCAAAATTATTTTCACCAAATATTTCACCCTATAGGAGGTTTTTTAGGCCTAATCTAATATTTGGGAAGCATTGAAATACCTCTAGGGATATGAGTTTCCTATAGTATAGGTAGACCTCTATGTTTAAGGGCTAGCTCCCTAAATAAATCTTAAAGTGCTTATCACCTATGATAACTGATTAATTGTGGTGAAAGGGATAGAAGTATGCATGAAATAAATATATTATAAAGATGTGATACACCATAATTATTTCCATAATGATATCATACTTCTTTCACTAACAAATAAGACCTGAAACACTAAATTCAAAGTCCTAAGATGTTATAACATTCATATTTCAATATAGAGGTGATATGCATGAGACAACTCAAGGTAATTGAACCAAAGATTATATTTTAGACTCTATGGACACTTTCACACTTGAAAGGAGTCAAACACACTATCTACACTCTATATTACCTGTTAGAATGAGAACTCCTTACACTAGACATGAAAGGATAAGGACAAGCACAGATAAAAGCTTGTCACTATACCTCACCATTCATCACTTCACACACTAAGAAAATATGTTTGTGAACTTAAAAATATATTTATTGTATTATTCAAAGTCAAATTATAATATAAAACCTATAGGGATTCACCATACATGGTGTGGAATTATGAAACAAGAGCCAAAATGGCTAGTACTTATAGAATGTGAGAGAGGACAGAGGAGAATGAAGTTCAAGAGCCACTCAAATAAGTGTCAAGATAATATAATGAGTTATGTTTGTATGATAATGTATTATTAAATAGATGATACAAGGTCTCTTTTTACAATGTCCCTCCAAGGCATGAAACTCCTCATATCTAGTGTAGGACTCTTTAACTACCTATTTGGAAATTACCTTCATCATTGGCTCCTCTTGAATGTACTATAGTAGAATAATAATAGATTACATCATTTAAATATGAATTTGGGGTTATAAATATGATCCAACATGCATTGGATGTGTCCCTAATCATCAATATTCTTTTGGATAAGTGTTATCACTGTCTACAGTCATAATCACCCTTCTTTCACTCATCCTTCACACATGGCACCAAGGTAGTCTTAAGTTTCTCAAACCAATCCATAAAATTTGTGGTATGAAAATTATCAAGATCCCTCCTATCATTAGATCCATCAATTAGACCTTAAAATTCCTCCCAATTGGAGTTATCACATTCTTGCATGGTGATCACTCTTCACTCACTATGCTAGTTTGGATTAGCTAGAGTGAAGGTACTTACAGAGGTACTTGTGTGATTTTATAAAGAAAAATTGGTATGAGGAGTTAGATTAGATCTCACTTTATATCCCAAAGTGATATTCATCCTTTGAAACTCGTTTTTACCTATAAAACATCAAAAATTGTCAAGAAAATCTATTATGTACCCTATCTATACAAATAGGGTAGAATCCAACTTGATGGGAAGGATCCCTGTGGATTCCTCTACAATTTAAAATTTTTTTCTTCCCCAAACTAACCCATTTAGATTCATTTTCTTCTTTTTTTCTCCATCAAGTCCTTAGCAAGGGTTTTGGAGGGTTTTGAGTGGTTTTAGCCCTTAAGGATTGTTCATAAAAGTGTGACATCCAATCCTTAGAAAAATTACACAAAATACAATTTTAGGACCGTCTCCAACATATCTTAACTCCTCAGACTCCCATTCTAAGTATTTTTACTATAATGAGCTTTCAAACTTGCCATCTCAGGGTCTTACTTGCATTATATGCACCCTATCACGTTTCTAATCTAAGAAATGGTGTTTTTGTGACCTTCTCTATAAACTAAAGGTTCTCACACACCTTATACCTCCCCATTAAGGTCCTATAATGATATACAAGGATAATTTAGTGTTATAAATGTAATTAGACCCCCTTTAGGTCTCTAATCTTGGTTTAACCTTAATGGACTTTGACTATGTTTATCTCCTCACCACCACCTCATACTAGTTGGTCATGACTGTGATAAATTCCCTATGTTTTTTCATTTCCAACTCAACTTCTAATATCTCCTTTCAATATTGTAACACTTCTTAACTCAGCTCATTCCCCTTTAGTCACTCAACCTATAAATTTACACTTCCTTAGAGAGCCCTCTATCTGATATAGAACAAAGGGCGCTTCCCCTATCTATTCAGGAAAAAAAGTATATGATTAGATGAAATTGGTAATGGAGACCTTCTACACAAAAACTCAAGTTTGAATTATACTCCTGGCACCTCTAAACCTCACAAACCCCAAGGCAGACTTCTTCATATACTCATTGTGTGCAAGGTTAGTGTGTTGATTGTAGGTGTTATGTAGAACCCCTCCATGATCTATTTTCATGTGATGAGAGTATCATGAAATGGTCAATACTATTGTGAGGCTACTCCAAATATGTTAATCCAAAACCTCTACCAAACTCTTCAATGCATACCTTCTACTTTGATAAGCTTAGTTTGTAATCAACTGTGTACTATGTTTCTCCTCAAAAAGGGGATGCATGTAGGTGACACTTTCATATTACAACTTGTGTCTCATTATTTAAGACCCCCTTGAATTTATAAATGCCTCTTCTTAGTTATTTGTATTTATTCTCTTTATACACATCTTAATCCAATCACCAAGTTATTTGTGTTTTATTGCATTATCATCCTATAGTTGACTATAGGTGATTATCCTGAGGGTCAAAAGGACACCTGTAAAATGTTATGCATAGTATTTTTGATGTCTAAGATTTCTTGAAATCCTTTAGTCTCATTAAATGACTGAAATATAATCATATTATGCTTATAACTATACCAATACACCCACCATTATGTTTACCCTGCATTGTCATACTACAATTGATTATAGGTGACCCTTTTAAGGGCAAGGCACACTTGTAGATGATGATATAAGTCAATACCTTGTAATTTAACCTCTTTCCAATTTCCTTGATTCACTAGTGTCCTTCTTGCTTAAATAAGATCACTTTCCATGATTATATACTCCTATACTTCCACCTTAGACTGCAAGGTCACTTGGAGTTCAAGATACTACAGAGAACACTAACTTTCTATAGTATAAGAATGTCTATAATGGAGTCCTCGTAACATCATACTCATTTTATCAAACCCTCACTTTCTCTTTTAAGGAATCACTCCTAGGTTTAAACTCCATGAAGAAACACTTAGGATATATCTAGACTTCATGTCATATGACTCTATGATAGCACCAAATATGGCCAAGGCTCTGTTTCAAAGTTTTTAAGGTAATGGATCCCTAAAACTCATTCTCCACATATATACATGACCCTCAAGTCTAATTTCCATTCTATGACCTCACTATTGATTATTATGGCATTCTTTAACTCCTCAATCTTCTATGAAGGTTTCAAACATGTCTAAATACTAGCACTCAAAATGCTCAGACCTATGTGGAGACCTATAGGTACACACATAGTAGTAGACAAGGCCAATGAAGGTCGAACATGGATAGTGTTCATAGTGTATGGCCTTATAACCCATCCTATATCCCATACAAGTCCTTAAATTCATATTTTTAACCATGAAATACTTGAAACCAATTCTAATGTTTCATTTAAACATGATTGTTCTCCTATAGGGCACCTGTAGGTGTACATTAATGGTGCAAGACTATGTTAGGGAATGAATTGGTTATCATGATATATTACATGTTATTTGAAGCTCAGCTTGACTGCTCATGTTAGAATAATGGTTTAATCCTCTTTAAACTATCAACTACATCTCCATGACTGTACTCAGAGCTTTCATTCATCTGGTTGTAGATGGATACTTACAGGGAGTTGACTTTATGAAACATGAATGTATTCTTGTTCAATGCATGACCTTGAGAAACTAATCTTGGAAGGACGGTGATTTCCATAACATTTGATATGTGTATACATCATATCCACTTCTATTTAAAACCATTATAGGAAAGGAAAACCTCTATAGTTGATGAACATGCTTGTAACATCATTGGTGATCCTCCACTAGTAACTTGAGTTGTTTGGCTCATTCATTCACATCAAAACATGCAAAAAAAATGGAAACAATGGAATAAATAGTTTCACATGTTATATAATCATTTTCATCCATTGGTTTGTATGGACCAACTCGAATAAGGAGAAAACCTATAGAGTGTGGGGATGAGCATGCAAAAAAGAGCAGTCAACTTCTTAAGAATGCTTCATAAATCATGGGAAACTAATATTTTAAATATTTCCATGAAATGTAAGTGAACTAAGTTTAATAATACCCCACAATATCATTTGACCTTAAACCTCTCCTATTGGTCGTACCATGAGAAAACTTATTGACTAGTTTTGCATGCCAAGAAGAGTGATGAAGGAGTAGAATATTTTTGAGCCATTTTTGGACTTTCAAATTTGGTAAATCATTTAAATTAACTCAATTAATCTTAATATTCCTTTCATAATCTTTCCACATGTGCCACACTCCTTTATAGGTTGTACAACTGCCAAAATCCTCCCTTTTTTAACTATTTTCTTGGTATCAACGTAGTACCTATAATATTTCAGTTAGTAATGACATAATAAACAATGATATTACATGTAATATGTTGAAATATAGTTTTTAACACTTGTCTACCAAGGTAAATTGTACAACCTTCATTAATGTCTCAAATATGGCCCTATATGACATAAAATGGTACAAGAACTAAATTTGACTATGACCAAGGTAAAAATCATATAAAATGTCATAAAAAGTACCATGACACACCTATTACATCTTAATATACCCCTATACAAGTTTTTTACAATAGGGGGTTGACCTATTTTGACTTATAGTTAAAATAGTCAACACTAACTACTAGCAACCAAAAGTAGCCTTCAAGTGGGACCTAAATTCCATTTTTATAATAGTTGTGGTTTATGCACTAGTGAATCCAATTTGAATATTGACAACTATCACCAAATGGCCTTCCATAAGTGTGTCCTTACCTTTTATGGACCTCAATCCTTATATTTATAATAGAATATTTATCAAATCAACGTAGATTACATTGTGCCAATCCTATTCATCTATGCAGTCTTATCCAACATGCCACTTGTTCAAATGAATATTATATATCGCAAGTTTTTCCCACTCAGTGTATATTTTATTAGGTTGTGTATAAGTTTTTGTGCTTCATTTTATGATTTGTGATATGAGTGTTCTATCTACACATTATTCACTTGTCTAGCTCCTTGAGACTTTGATTATTGGCTTATTATAATGTGCTTCCCATACTTTCTCTTACATGCTTCTCAATGGTTTTCCCTGAATATTTTTTTGGTTATCCCTTTTTTTCTTATCATTTTGTCCCATATTTCCTTTATATGCATATTCTAAAATTTTAGTGATGTATGATTATAATATTTCCTAGAATGTTCCTACATCATAAACATTGCCCAAAAAATCATGTTATGTGAAAACCCAAGGATGGTTTTCATGAAAAGTGTGTGGAATGGTTAAATGGTTCTCTATTTAATGTAATAATTTATGGGAAAATGGGAAAATAAATAAGTTAAAAAATATTTTTAACATAAAGACTCCCCAATATGGATGGTATCAAAAATAAAATGTTGAGTTTGAGCATATTAGATTTCCCTTATTTCATTTGATTATGGAGTATTCATTACATAATATTTTTTAAGGACAATTCCTCATTATTTTTTTCCTAAACATTAAATTGATGTCTCTTCTAAAAGAAGAAGGCTATCACATCCCAATTTTTTATTTTTAATCATCTAGAAGTTAAATGGGAATTTCAAAATTTATAGGTAAATTAATTATTTAAATTAGTTTTTCATTATTTTTTAATGATGCAATAACTTTAGAAATATTATGATTCTTTGATGTTGTTTTAGTTGCCTCATATAATTTTAAGATGTCATAAAATGCTAGAAATCATAATATATATTAGAAATTATTTGTCAACATGTTGATGTGAACACCTTTATTATAGTATTTTTATGTAGTTGATAATGTATAATTTTACTTTCTTTCTATTATGTTCATGTTTATGTACTTGGTTTGATGAAGTGATATTATAAGTTATTATTAGTATAACTTCTTTCTCCTTGGATATAAGTGTTGTTATTTCAACATATTTTAATAAATTCTCCTTAACTAGATAGTATGATAACATTTAGATATATTCAAAACTATTTGTTGGCATGTGTGTTTTGTCATAATTGCTTATAGTAAAATATTTGATCTATAATAAGTAAATCAAATATATAATTATAAATTTTAAATACAATTATAATTATGGTGGAATTTAAACTACTTTTACACATGATCTAGATCATGAAATTATTTTTTATTAATATTATAATTAACAAATGCATGAGAGAAGTGCAATTCAAATGTTGATAGATTTAGGGAAATAAATCACACTTGAATGAATAGGGATATATGACAAGGAACACAATCATTTCTCTTAATTTTTATGATATGGATGCATGTACCATCTTGTGTTCTTGTATATCAGTCAAAATAAAAATGAGGTGAAATATGAAGGTCTTGTAAGTATCACAATCTTGATAGTGAAGTAAAAATTAGGCATTGATGTTAAGTATAATTGATATCAATTATTATATTTTCTAATTCTAACCTTATGATTTATGTATTGTGAAATCTCAATCCATTTTCAATGGAAGTTGTTTAAGTTTACCTCAAGTTATGGGAGAGATGGGTACATATTGAGAATTTTTTTCCTATCCCATGTTGGACCTATATATTTTTTCATATAAAAAACCACAAACATTGGAAATTAAGGTGGTTTAGTGCTAGTTCTATAAACTACAACATGATATGATTTTTTTCCATATAACCATTGACCAAGTTAGACTCAACCCAGAAATTGGATGTAAGCATAATTTTTTTCCTTTTTCTAGAAATTTTTTTGAAACTAATTTATCTTCATCAAGATCTCAAAAATTATTTTTCGTAGTACATTATTTGATTCTCTATGCAATCATCATATTTAATGACTTCAACATTTCCTTATTATGTGTTGATTCCAAAGAAATATTTGCATATAATTAAGCTAATAAATAAAATGTTAACTTTTCTTTAGAAGAAAAATATATATCTATTCAATAAATTATTGAATTTTAGCCTTCAAATTTGGGTTTAACATTTTACACATTTAAAAATATATTTTATAAATTCACCTACCATGGATTGGAGCCATTTTGATTAAAAAAAATTAGGTGCAATGTAATAAAATTGTTAAACATTTCCCAAAAGATTGAATCATATGATGTTACATAAAACATTGGTTTAACCCATATCAGAGGGAGTTGAGCTGTATAACCAACAATAATAATATATCTTACACCAAATGTATTGTTTATGTGTAGTGAGAAGGCCTCTCACAAACATTGATCATTATATGTCAATAATTTTGGCCTTGTGAAACTCATTTCATCAATCAAAATGTAATGTATATATTAAAAATATGTTGTATAATTTCAAGTTTTTCCCCTTCCAATGATTTCATTTCTTTTAGAGTTATGTGAAGGTTTAAATGATATTAAATTTTTAGATAAGGTCCAAAATTGTTTTAGCCACCATAATATATACACACACATACCTACATAAAAAATATATGAAATATTAGAACTAAAGTAACACATATTCATATAATTAGCATAGTTACCACTTTTGATTAAGAGCATTGGCCTAATTATGCCAATATAACAATAATTATCATCCATAATAAGCCCCACTTACTGGCCTTCTATGTTCTTATATAGATAAGAGAGGAGGCTAGGGTTAGGGTTAGGGTTTGGTGAATATTTAAAAATAGAATAGGAAAAACTATTATTATAAAAAATCAATTAATCATTTACTTAACTAATAATATTCTCTAATAATAGGTTTTGGATAAGTATGCACCAATTACTGTCCACCCATGAATTACAAATAGATAATACAAGTGTATCTTAAAACCATACAATAGTTAATTAAATATAATAACATTCCCTCTTAAGATGTACTTCAATGAAGGGAAGGAATGAGGAATAATTAAACTACCCCCTTGAAGATACCTTTCTTTACTCCCAAAAGTTCTATGTGCTAAACAAATTAGGCATCAAGTAAGGGTTTTATGATTATGTTTACAACCTAATCATATATTTGACAAAACTTAAGATCAATGGCCTTATCATTTATCAATTGATTAATATAATGCATGTGAATATATCTGTGATTTTTGTGTTGGTGATCCATTTGGTTGCAATAAATTTGGATATAGCACTCTAATTATTACACCAAAATAGTGTGGGTTATGTTTATGAAAATACCAATTCTAAAAGTAAGCATTCAATCCAAAATAACTCACAACTAGTAGTGTTAACTCTGATATATTCACCTTCTATAGTAGAAAAATTAATATTAGTCTACTTTGTGCAAAACCAAATCATGGGACCTACCCCAAGATGATAGATGTATCTCACAGTTGGCTTGAGATTATTTGGATCTCTTACCCAATCATTGTATGTGTAGCAGACAACTGTTGTGTTCCCATCATAAATTTTTTAAAAAATAGTGATTTTTCACATTAATTTTACTCAATCCCATAGTTATTATTACCACAAATATACCTTAGAATGCATTTTTCATCTTTCCAATTGATTTCATGGTTATCCTAATAGTACTTTGATAACAATTTCACACTAAATGAAATTTTGGGGTGAATATGATTCAATTACAAAATCCTTCCTACCAATTGCCTATAAATTTTAACATCAACCAAAGTATAAGAACACTTGATGGAAATTTTGACTCTAGATGAATAAGGATTTGGTGGAGACTTGCAATCTTTCATTTTAAAGTGGTTGAGTAGGTCTTAAGCATACTTATATTGTTTAACAAAAATATTTTATTGGATTGTAAATATAAAGACCATGAAAAAAATGAAATAATCACAATTCAATCATCTCAAAATACTTCATCATCTGAGATTTTAAATCATGAATCTAGTTGGTGGAATTTATTGTGATGATTAAGTCATTGACATAGAGAAAAAAAATAGTAATTACTTATATACTTTCTTGGTGTAGACTATGGGTTCATAGGGACTACATGTTAATCTAGATTTGATTAAGAATGTGTCAATATTTTCATACCAAGCTTAAAAAAATTATTTCAAATTGTATAAATAATTTTTCAATCTTCACACAAAGTTGGAGTTCTCACTTCTAATAGACCTGAAAAGTTGGGGTACACATATTTATTCCTATAAATCTCCATGCAAGAAGGAACTTTTTATGTCTATTTGATGGCCTTCCCATCCTTATGTTTCATCCAAAGAGAGTACAATTATAATTAAATTCATCTTGAAAAATAGAGCAAAGGTTTTATGGTAGTCAATACCTTTAACTTTTGAAAAACTTTTTGATGTAAGTCAATTTATGCATCTGTTAATGGACCCATTTGCTAAATACTTGGTGTGGTACACCTACTTTTGAATAATTTTTTCTATTCCTTTTTTAATGGGAACCAAGTCCAAGTTTTTTTCTTCTTCGATGAAATAATTTATTATGCCATAGCTTCCTACCATTCATGATGCTTGGAAGTTTAATGATAATTCTTTGGATCATGTCACTAGAAATTTTACCAAGTGTGAAACACCATATGGATGTTATAATATTTTCATACTTGGATCTCTTACATTCCTTTCCAATGCACCAACCTCATTTTAAACTAGGTGAACCCATTTTGGTATAGATTATGCTCATTATGCAGGTGCATTTTGAATGTTTTCTAGCACTAGTGGAAGTATTGCTTGTCCCCTTATGGCTCATCATTTAAATTGTAGTAACTCTCACAATAGGAGTCATCTAAAATTTCGTATTCTTCATATTATACCTACAATTTTTTTTCTCAACTTGGAAAAAATAATGGAGGAGGAGTAAGAGATGTTGGTGTGAAAGCTTGGGACTGTTTATCAAATAACACATATGTAAATCACTTTATTAATGCTTGAAAGAACAACATGATATGCCTTCACATCTTCATAGTATCCATAAAATATATAATGAAGACCATTTATTTCCATTCATTTACACTTATTATCCAGAATCTACACCCATGCATTACATTTAAAAACTCAAAAATAAAAAACAACTGACTGGACACCAGACCATTTTTATTTAGGAGTCATATTCTTCACTACATAGTGGGGAGTGAGATTTGAATGTAGGTTGTACACTAAATTCCCTTTGCCCAAATCTATGGAAGAAAGTCTTTGGAACGTATCATGAAATTGGATATTTCTTTTAGTGTGTAACTTTTTAACTCAATTACATTTTATTGAGGGTTATAATGTACAATATGTTGAAGTCGAATACCTACCTAGTCACAAAAGTTAATCATCTATTTTTTTATAAACTCTCATCCATTAAATTTTCTTAAATGCTAAATTTCTCTCTAATAGGTTTTAAACAAGGGCCTTGAAAATTTTTAAGTGCACAACGATTTCTCTTTTATTTTCAAAAAGTAGACCAAGTTATACAAGAGAAACCATCAGTGAAAGTAAGCATGTATTTATGTTTATAAAAATAAGCATTAGTAAATGACATAATATCATTGTAAAAATAATAATCTATCACTTTTGCTCAATGATTTCCTTTGGGAAATGGATCCCTATGTCATTTTCCAAGTGTACAACTTGAACAAACACCATATTTGAAAGAAACTTATGGTAAAACAATTATTATATGATGTTTACTGAGGTCTTAAAATGAGCAATAGCTGAAATGACCAAAATTTTCATGCCAAATTTTACTCTAGTCATTACCATGTGAATTCATGACTTGTGAAGATTGAGTTAACATAAAGTTTTCAAATTTGTATAGTTGTGTTAAATGATCAACCTTACCAATGGATATAATAATAGACTGGTCTTAATATTTCTAATGGAAACATTAATATGTGTAAAGTCAATGGAATTTTCTTAACCTAAATTTATGATTTGATATATGGAGAGTAGGTTCGAAAATAAGTCTAGAATGTGGATAACTTTTTTGAATATGTTATTCTCTTTATTAATTATCCTTTCAACCTCAACAACTAGAGGACTAGAGTTTACTATAAAAAAAATTAGTTGTGTGGCATTGGTCAATATTAAAGTTTTTGAATGACTGGATCGAGTTCAAATCAACTTTTTTCTCTCTAAAATTTAAATTGTGTATCAACAAAAAAATTCCATAATAACTAGTTATGTTATGAGTGAAATTATTGATCAAAACATGTATTAAATAGTTTTAAACTTAAAAATATTTGTTTATTGGTATAAATTATTATATACCTACAATAATATTAGAGATTAAAAATACAAAAATATTCTCAGTTTGAATTAATGCACCACATTTCTATTATGTGTAAATTTATTAAATAAATAAGACTTAAAATAAATCTATTACAAGATAATTTGCATGACAAGTTATTTCAAAAAAATAATAAAGTAAAAATTAAATAAATAAATTTACTTAAAAAATAATTAATTTATAATTATAATTTTAAAATTAAATTATAATACAACTTAAAGTAACTAAAGATAAACATAAGAGACAACTGAATACCACTAACACTAATTGATAGCTTTTTGGTCATCGTGCAAGAAGCCAATATCAGTTGACTACCACAAACTATAGTTAAGAAAAACTTGCATTAAAATGATATAAAAAATATTAATTGACTTAAATACACTTTTATTTCACTTAGATAATAATAAAAGTGTGCCCTTCCACTTAGGAACTCATTCGAGTACTTAAATAGGGGACTAGAGTTAATTGACAGTTTCAACTATTTTTTTAAAAATCATATTGAATTGTCAAAAATAATAAAAAAACTAATTAAGTTAGTAAATAAATTTAATTTAATTTAAAAAACTTAAAAAACTAAAATATAACAAGTCTAAAAAAATAACTCAAGTGTCCATATTGGCATCATACTCAACATTATCTTCTTTAATGCAAAGAAGTGAGATTCTCATCATCTCCTTCAGTATTTCATAAATATTATTTATAAATATAAAATATATTACATGTGTTTAATATGATGTAATGGGTGTATATTTATCTTAATTAGAGGATAATACAGTTGTATCTTATTTATTTGAAGACCGAATAACCAACCCACTTCCCAATGTGAAGTAATAACTTGAAGTTGACTTCCTGTCATCAAGAGATCCTCACCAATTTGAATCTATTAATCCAATGAGACATAAATATATTTTTTGTATTTAATTAATAAAATAATTATAATTACCTCTTACATATCTATAAAGTCTCTCACTACTTGTAAAGGTTTAAGTGATAATTTACCCATAAATCTAGAAACCAGTCTAGTTTTTAGCTTGTCAACTGTACCATCACTTTTAACTTTGGTATTATAAATCCACTTTGAACCAATGAAATATTTATTCAATATATATTTAAGTAAATTTCATGTATCATTATTTTCAATTTAATCCATCTCTAATTTCAAAACGTCAACCCATTTTATCTTTTGACTAACTTTTGCATAACTTCTAGGTTCATTAGTCACTTATGATAATGTAAACATAATATTTTCATCATAATAATCATCAAATAAGTTAATTTCATAATTTTTTAAATTTTTTATCACCCTCATAATTATGATCTGATATTTAATTGGTTGTATGAAAATTCAACAAACACTTATTATTTCTCAAATTTGATGAAGATGGATGACTAGTCTCTTGTAAAAAACTAGTATTATTTTCTAATAAACTAGAAACATGTGTAGGACTATATAATCTATAAAAATAAATTTAAATATGTTGCACCCATTCACTTATTACTTATATATCTATATTATTTTAATTATCATACACCTTATTTTCAAATAAATTACAATCCTTAAAAATAATGATTGATTTACTGGTAGGATTTTAAAACTTATATTCCTTAATTTCATCACTATAACCTGTGAAAATATTAAAAACATTATTTGGATCTAATTTTTTCATATTCTCATTTATAAAATATAAAAAACATAAACAATCAAATATCTTTAGATGAACAACAATTTTTTTTTCCAAACTAAGTTCTACGGGGTGTCTTATCTTTGACTGCCATTGTAGGACTTTTGTTAATGATGTAAATAATTTATTTTATTGTTTAAGTCCAAAAAAAAATTTCCAAGTGATTATTATCTAACATAGTCCTTGTTAAATCCATGATAAATCTATTATTTCTTTCAGCAACACCATTTTTTTATGGTGTGTAAGGTGTTGTTAACTACCTTTTGATTCCATGTGAAGCACAAAACTCATTAAATTCATTAGAAAAAAATTAAACTCCACTATATTTTCTTAGGGATTTGATAGATTTTCCACATTATTTTTTAGCCAAAGATTTGAAATTATAAAAATGTGAAAAATCTCAACTCTTTTATTTCAAAAAATAAACTTAGATAAATCTTGTAGCATCATTTATGAAGGAAATGAAATACAATTTTTTATCAATACTTATGGAAGATATTGGTCCACACAAATTTTAATAATTTAGATCCAAAGGTATGCTTTCTCTCCATTTTATGATAGGTAAGAATTCCCTATGGTGTTTCCAAATAATACATGACTTGCATGTATCATCATTATTGAATTATATTTTTGGAAGGCCTCTTACCATACCCTTTGTGTTAAGAATATGTAAGCTCTTAAAATTGATATGATCATATCTTGAATACCACAACATATTAACATCCTCAATGGTGGAAAAATAAATAATTTACTTTAGCATATTAATCTTTAATATAAATATCCTATTCCTTACCACATAGGATTTTTTAATTAATCTTTTTCTAGATCTCTTATCAAAAATAGAACAAACACCATTTTAAAAAAATAATCTGAAACCCTTTTCTACTAATTGACCAACACTTATGAGATTATGATTTAGATTTAAATAAAAGTAAACATCTTTAATTTAAATCTTACCTTAACTTGTGGTGATATGCATGATTCCCTTTCCTTAGACTTGGATGGTATTTCCATCTCCTAATTTCACTTGGATTTTATAAGAGTCATCTACCTTGGCAAAACCATATGTTTGACTTGTCATATTATTTGAACAAATTAAATCAAGAATCTATAAACTCTTTTCTTCCTATATTCACACATTACATGTGAGATAATAATTTTATCCCTATTGAATATCACTTTTATCATCTTGAAAATATTTCTTTTCTCTTTCTTGATTTGCTTGATTTTTTGTTGTTAGTATCCTACAATATTTTATCATGTGTCCTTATTTTTTACAGTAATGATAAGTAAACAATTTTTTATATTATTTATTAATGTTGATTCACATTTTTATTTTGAATTTTAGTTTTTTAAACTCCCTTTATTCTAATTTTTATTTATCTCTTTGGTATTTGAAACCCTTGCCTTGGTTTCAAGTACTTTTTCTAGACCATGTTCTAAATATCTTGCATATAATCTCATCTTATCTTCATCAGATAAGAGAGAATCTACTAACTCATCAACACTTATAGTGTTCATGTATTTATATTTTTTATAGTGATCATAATATGTAGTCATATTTAGCTAAAATATCTCAAAAACTTTCTTATTATAACACTATATTGTATAGTTTCTCTATAAATCCTTATTCTATGTATTAAATCATTTACCTTTATGCAATAATCTCTAACTCCTTTAAAATTTGACATTCTCAAATTCTAAAAATATATTTTAAGGATTTAAATTTTTTTCTTATCTTACCTTAATAAATTCTTGATATGAGGTCTTCAAGGTATTCGATTCCTCATGGGCATGCTTTCATTATGGAATTCTTGGATAAATGTTTGGGTCTATGACACTTTGAATATATAAGAAAGCTTATACATCTCCCTTTTATTCATATTTTTATATTCTTGTATCAATTTATTTCAATCTTAAAGTGGTATGTACCCATTTATAACATTATCCAAAACTCTTTTCCACAAAAAAAATCTCTCAAATTGATCTCTCCAATACTCAAAGTTGTCACCTTTAAAAATAGGAATATTCATGGAAGCATAATTTACTAAATCCATTGTATCTCTTGAAAATGACCTAAAAGACTTTCTGAACCTTTCTTGAACATAGAGATGATACCAAATAAATGTTTTGAATGATTTTATAGAGTAAAAATCATATCTTTTTCCCTCTAAAATTGAAACTATATATCAATAAAACTATCCCAAGTTATTAATTATCAAACAAGATATTGTTAGGATTGTGGAGCTAAAAGCTTCACTGATGCAAACATGGAGGAGGTTGCAGAATGAGTTGCTAAGTGTCAGAAGTGTTTGGCGTTGGTCTGGCCAACCGGCGTCGGCAGGGTAAGACAGGAAGGCAACCGACGTCGGTCATATATCGGCCAGCGTCGGCGACCCCAGGCGGACAGGGACCGACGTCGGTCGCCTGTGTAGTTCGACTGCGAGTCAATTACGGGCAGTGAGCTAACGAACCAAGAGTTTGCATGATGAGTGCTAATTTTAGACTCATAGCTGCGGATCTAATTATTGTAATTAGATGTCTAATCATTGTTTGGATGAGATCTATATAATAGACTCATGGTTGTATTGGAAAAGTGTGCTAGGGAGTAAGAGAGCATAATTATAAGCTCCTTCTGTGTGTGAGGTAGAGCTATGGTGCGTTCCTCCTAGTGCCACAGTACCAGGTGTGTTGGTGCTGGATTGGAGAGCCAGCTGGGTTCTTCAAGAGTGTAGGATCTTGGTCACAGGTGCATGGCCTATATAGGAGATCTACATGGTAAGTAAGATCGTTGATCTGCAGGTGTATGTGTGTGCAAGGTCGAGGTTCACAGGTGAATAGAACCATTGTTTGATTTGCAGGTGTGCAAGGTCATACAGACAGCAACACAACAGGGAGCAGTATCAGGCAGGATCTACTTGGAGTACAGGTGTGTACTCGGATAGAGCGAGAGGAAGGCAAGGGAGTTCCTTCCATAAGTATGGTCTGTTGAATTGCAGGTTGTTGCAGATTCATGGGAGATCTACTTGAAGTACCTTGAGTACTTGTGGAGCACGTGGAGTGCTTGTGGAGTGCGTGGAGCACTTGTGGAGTGCGTGGAGCACTTGTGGTGTGCGTGGAGCACGGGAGGTGAACACCAACTCTGTATTTGAGTTGGGTGTTGGGACCTGTGAGAGGGAGAGCTTTGGGGAGAAGAACTACTGTTCACTTGAGGTGTGGGAAACCTCTGTAAGGTGGTGGAGAAGAAGTGGCATCTTCTTTATTGTATTCTTTTCTGTATAAAGTGTTAATACAATTTGGTATTGTCTCTCATATGCTGTGTTATTCTGAATTCTAGTTACTTGGTGAATCTGGTTAATTTCCGCATATTAAGTTGCTTGGTATTGGTAATCAAATTGTGTGCTTCCGGTTTATCCACCCTCCTCCTCCCAACAAGTGGTATCAGAGCCTTGGTTGTAGGTTCTTGAGCTTGATACCAACAAGTGGTATCTGAGCTAAGGTTGGAGGAAGCAGGTTTTGTGTTTGGTTACAGGTCACTCTCAGGTGTTTCTGATCGAGTGGGAGTAGAGCAACTGCAGATCAAAGTAAGCTAAGAATGGAGGAGTTGAAAAGCACAGATGGTCACTCACGGTCCTATGGAAAGAAAGAGCAGGTAAAAGATTATTGTTGGTTGGTAACAAATCAGCATGAAGAAACTGAAGATACAGATGTAGCAGGTATTGTTGCACAGGATGTGTTTACAGGTTTCTTGGATAAAGTTGAATCTTGGATAAAAGATTCGGTTGCCTCTTTCCATGCAGTTCCAGGTAGAGGAGCTGGTGAACCTTGCCAAAGATTTGGCAAAGGGGAAGTGAAGCTGAAATTGCAGGCGGCCAACACACAGGTGTTGATGAAGGTCATGCAGGTCCCAGGTTTGGAGATATGGCTAATTTCTTCAGAAATATTGGGTGATGAGAGATGCACAAGAACTCTCACAGCGGATGCACTTGAATTAGCTGGTGGTAAGAAAACAGGTATCCTTTATCTACTTGTTTATATTACTGATTCTTCTTTTGTTATGGATACGTGGCTTCGTAGGCTTGGTCACATGAGCAGGAAGGAGATGCATGCTCTTAAGCGAAAGACAGATATATTTGACAGGCTTAAGAACTGGAAAGCCTTGGTGTTTATGGAGGAGATGGCGGACAGAACCCAGTGGATGTGGCTGGATACTTCTGAGCAGGGCAGTTTGGACATGGATATTGATTCAAATAAGCTCATGGGTAAAAAGTCATCACTCACAGGTGAACAGAGGTACCGATGTCAGTCAGGAGGAACCGGCGTCGAACAGACAGGTGCCGATGTCGGTCATGTGCAGACCGAAGCCGGCGATGTCAGGCAGGGTAAGACCGATGTCGGTCATGGGACCGACGTCGGCAGAATGTAAGACCGATGTCGGTTAGGAGGACCGACGTCGGCAGTAGGGACACCAGCGCTGGCAGGTTGGTAGTCAGGTACAGACGCATGGAACCAACGTCGGTCGGATGCAGACTGTGGGGTGACCGAGGTCGGTCACTGTAAACGAATTTTGGGTGGACAGCACGCTGTCAAGGAGTCTCAAACACCCATACGGAGGACTGAAGGCGTAAGTAGGCCCTCAAGTTCGTTGTTCCTCTTCTTTATACATGTTGCTGATTGTAGAGCAGGAAGGATCCAGGAAATAGGTGTGAGCTTGGCATGGATGAGGATGTGATTCCTTGGAGGAGAACCAGACAGGTGTGTTTTGGTAGAGATGCCAGCAGGTATGAAAGCACAGAGACGAATGGATACCTTAGTAGAAGAATGGAGAGAACGGATACGTGAGACGAAAGATCAGGTATATGGTCTTGTGGAGCTGCAGGATAGTGGTACAAGTTTTGACAGGTGGAGGACGGAGCATGGCTTCAGTCAATGTCAGGGTAACTACTGTGGTTTGGCTTACCAGGGGGATGATGAGTCATGACATCATTCTGTTGCTGTATGTGGATAGTATGCTAGCTAGCAGGGGTGTACATACAGGGTTTTGCTGAGCTAAGGGTAAGATTAGTTCAGTGGCATGTCAGGAGGAATTTGGAGCAGCGGAATTCTTTGACATGGGAGGCATGGAGATCACAGGTTGATTTTGTCTCGAGTGGGAGCTGATGTGAATCAGGTGTTGGCGAGGTTCAGGTGGCAGAGCCAGAGCACACTAAGGGCTGGACAGGTACAGTGTCCGAAATCACATGAGGTCTAGTATAGACCTGAGTATTCCCATGCAGTGGGAGCTGTCAGAGAGTTAGGAGCCAATTCGGGGAAGTGGATTCTCAGGTACTCTGAGAGGGACCGGCAGCAGGTGTTGCTATGCAGGGTCAGGACTTCACTACATGTATTTGTAGGTTCGGATGTGGCAGGTTACTCAGATGACAGGTGGTACACCACGGGATGTGTGGTGGGTTGTCTTCAGGTGGGAGCTTGAAGAGGGATACAAACCAGGAAACAGATTAGACAGAGTACAGGTACAGGTACAGTGCAGCTGTTTATCTCCAAGTGGGAGATTGTTAGGATTGTGGAGCTAAAAGCTTCACTGATGCAAACATGGAGGAGGTTGCAGAATGAGTTGCTAAGTGTCAGAAGTGTTTGGCGTTGGTCTGGCCAACCGGCGTCGGCAGGGTAAGACAGGAAGGCAACCGACGTCGGTCATATATCGGCCGGCGTCGGCGACCCCAGGCGGACAGGGACCGACGTCGGTCACCTGTGTAGTTCGACTGCGAGTCAATTACGGGTAGTGAGCTAACGAACCAAGAGTTTGCATGATGAGTGCTAATTTTAGACTCATAGCTGCGGATCTAATTATTGTAATTAGATGTCTAATCATTGTTTGGATGAGATCTATATAATAGACTCATGGTTGTATTGGAAAAGTGTGCTAGGGAGTAAGAGAGAATAATTATAAGCTCCTTCTGTGTGTGAGGTAGAGCTATGGTGCGTTCCTCCTAGTGCCACAGTACCAGGTGTGTTGGTGCTGGATTGGAGAGCCAGCTGGGTTCTTCAAGAGTGTAGGATCTTGGTCACAGGTGCATGGCCTATATAGGAGATCTACATGGTAAGTAAGATCATTGATCTGCAGGTGTATGTGTGTGCAAGGTCGAGGTTCACAGGTGAATAGAACCATTGTTTGATTTGCAGGTGTGCAAGGTCATACAGACAGCAACACAACAGGGAGCAGTATCAGGCAGGATCTACTTGGAGTACAGGTGTGTACTCAGATAGAGCGAGAGGAAGGCAAGGGAGTTCCTTCCATAAGTATGGTCTGTTGAATTGTAGGTTGTTGCAGATTCATGGGAGATCTACTTGAAGTACCTTGAGTACTTGTGGAGCATGTGGAGTGCTTGTGGAGTGCATGGAGCACTTGTGGAGTGCGTGGAGCACTTGTGGTGTGCGTGGAGCACGGGAGGTGAACACCAACTCTGTATTTGAGTTGGGTGTTGGGACCTGTGAGAGGGAGAGCTTTGGGGAGAAGAACTACTGTTCACTTGAGGTGTGGGAAACCTCTGTAAGGTGGTGGAGAAGAAGTGGCATCTTCTTTATTGTATTCTTTTCTGTATAAAGTGTTAATACAATTTGGTATTGTCTCTCATATGCTGTGTTATTCTGAATTCTAGTTACTTGGTGAATCTGGTTAATTTCCGCATATTAAGTTGCTTGGTATTGGTAATCAAATTGTGTGCTTCCGGTTTATCCAACCCTCTCCTCCCAACAGATATGTTGTGAATAAAATTGTTGATCAAAAAGTATATTGAATAGTTTTTAAATATGAAAATAAATGCATGATTTAATAAATTACTGTATACCTAAAATAATATTATAGATTAAACATTAAAAAAAAATCAATTTTAATTAACACACCACACTTCTATTTTGTGTAACTTTATGAAAAAATAAGGCTTAAAATAAGTTTTTTACAAGATAATTTGCATGACAAGTTATTTTAGAAAAATTATAAATTAAAAACTAAATAAATAATTTTAATTTAAAACTAATTAAGCTGTAATTATACTTATAAAATTAGATTATAATATAACTTAAAGTAAAAGATAAATTCAAGAGATAACTAAGAGTACCACTAACACTAACTGATAGTTTTTTATCATCATATAAGAAAGTACTATGGGTTGACTATCACAAGCTATAATGAAACAAAATTGGCATCTAAAATTTACTAAAAAATATTAATTTACTTAAATAAACTTTATTTTCACTTAAATAACACTAAAAGTGCACTCCACCACTTCAAAACTCATTCAAGTATTCAAATAGTGAATTGGAGTTAACTAACAATTCTAACTATTTTTTTTTTAATCATTTTTAAGTATCAAAAAATGACCAAATAAATAATTAAGGTCATAAATAAATTAAATAACCTTCCAAAATACCTAAAAACCAAAATATACTAATATTAAAATATAATTCAAGTTCCTATATTAGCATCATACTCAACAAATATTTTTAAATAGTGAACCATCATGTGCCATATGATGAGAGGATCCTAAATCTAGAATCCATTCAAAAAAATTGATATTGTTACTGTAAAAAGTGTTGTTGTTATTTTGGGAGGGAAAGTTATATTTTTTAATTCTCTAATTATAATTATTCCATTTTTTTAAAATATTGATGTTTAACATGGTTTAGTTTCTTATATCAATTATAACACTCTTGGTTGACATTGAAAATTACTCATCCTATGCCTTTATTTTGGCTTAGGGAAGGATATTTTTGGGTTGATTGATTACTTTTTTACTTCAGATTTTTTATTTCCCTTTCTTCTTGGTAGGCCCTTTCTTTTGTGAGAATTGGGTAGTTATGTTGCATTAGTATCATTGACCACTAATACCTATTTTTTAGTAATTTTAGGTTATATTTTCCCAATAAAAAATATTTTTTCTTGATTCTATAAAGTTTTTGAACTTGTTAAAATTTGGTGTCACATATGTAGATCCCATAAATTCTTGTTTTGTCTATTAGTTTGAAATAAAAACTAAGGATGACCCAATTTAGACAAAATAGTCATAATGATTTTTTCATCAGTCTTAGTTTCACTAGTCTAAACAAGTAAATACCTCAAGTTCTTGACTTAATTGATGAAGTCCTCAATATGAGGATAGTTGTCTAGACTAAGAGCAGGAGCTAATTTTATAGTTGGTAAGCCCTAATCTTAGCCCAATTTTTTTTATGCAAAATTTTCTATATAAAATATTTTTTAAATATATATGTTAAAATGATCATCTTGATGAGAAAATCATAGCAGTGTAATTAACCTATGTGAAAAATATACTCTTTTATATTCAAACAGAAACTTTGGTCTTAGTCATCCCATATAGATCAAAAAAATTCTAAGAAATTCATTTCTATAAAAATAAATGCCCTTTAATTTTCCCTTTCGCTACTATTTTTTGAAAAATAGAACCCCAAATAGGGATATTAAAATTGAATTTGGATAGGTACATTGCAACTGAAGATGAATATAGAATACTACAATGGTACAAATCTAATAGATTTATTTCTAAAAATACTAAGTTGAGGCAAGATTCATCTATAAGATCTCATATATATATAGATCCAAAGTCATAAATAATGAATAGATTAAAAGGAAAGTGAATACAAATATTTCCACCATTCCATAGCCATACTATCTCATCTCTAAGGTACGAAGAGATTAACTTCTTGTAGATAAAAACTTACTAGTGCACCAAATAATTAAATGGTTGAAAGGTTTCCTATTGACAAAAAATTAAAAACTTAAACACTTCCTATATATTGTGAGATACATGGAATATGAGATCCATATACAATGTTGTTTAATTGCTTTAGTATTGGAGTAGTACCCCTTATACCACATATCAAGTAAAACTAACTACCTCTTTACCTAAAATAACAACTACTATGAGTTTTATAACTCTTAGAACATAATTTTAACCTATGAGATTTCTTCAAAATTAAACTATTTGAACCCTTAGTTCCCCACTATATTCACCAATTTTAATCGATCAAGATGTTATAATGGTGAGGTGATAAAATAATATTGGTTATTTACAGTAAGCCACTAAATCTAGGATTGAAATTTGAATAAAAATATATAAACTATAAATTTAAAAGTTAAAAATAATGTCGAATATGCATAATAAGCAATGAAATATTATAGATCATATCTTTAAACATGCATAGAGAATGAGCATAAGTTTTTATAGCTCTGATACCATATTTAAATTATAGATAGAGTCTATAACTATGTTAGCCACTATAAGAAAAACACCCACAATATCTGTATAATAAATCTATGAAAGTTTTAAAATAAAGTAGCATAGATTTGTTAAAGTAGCATAGTTACCTCTTTTGATTAAGAACATTGGCCTATTTTTTCATTACAACAGAAATTCTCATCCACTATATGCCTCCCCCACTAGACTTCTATTTTATTAAAAGATATGAGAAGATGTTAGGGTTAAGGTTATGGTTTTGATGAATAGTTAAAAATAGAATAAGATAAAACTATCATTATTATAATTTAATTAAGTATTTACTTAATTGGTAATACTATCTAATAATAAGTTGTGGATAAGTATGCACCAATTAGTGCCTACCCAAAAATCATAAATATATAATACAAGTTCATCTTAAAACTATACAATAGTGTATGAGCTATTAAATACACTAACAAATAGTTTGTTAAAGCATTAATTTTAGATATTTCTCTACTTTTTGGTTCAATCAATAGAAATAATGAATTATTATGAGTTGATATGAATTTAATATAAATCTTATTTGTTTGATGAGGTATGATTTTCATATACCAACAGTGCCATGAAAAACTATCTTCAATGGAAGCATTATAGTGTGTTGATTATAGTTGTGTATAATAATATCAAAAGTAATTTGTTATTATAAAAATATATGCATGTAAAGTGTATGTACTAGGAAAACAAGATTCATAATTTTTTTAGGTTTCTTGATTTATTTCTATAAATAAGTGGTCTTTTCCTTCAATGAATATGAAATTTTAATATCCATTTGGTTATAATGTATTTAAATTCATGATGATCAAGCATGTAAGTATCATTAATTTGAATATCATTGTTGGGATGTAGTTATGAAAAAAATCCATTCATCAAGTTCTTCAAAGTTGTAATAAATAATGTCATCATGTAAAATAAATTCATTTTCAAAAATTGTACAATGAATATACCATGGGTGGTATAATTTTTGAAAGATTCCATAGTTTTCAACTACTTATTCAATATAACAACCGATATCTATAATAATGTTCTAGAAAGGTTTATACAAAAACAATTCTCTCCAATAGAATAATAAATAGGTAGTAAAATGTTTTGAAGGAATTTCAAAGAACCCAAGGAAGATAAGAAAAATAACTAGCACATTTTTTTTTCCATTTTTCACCACGATGATCTTTTGACATATGAAAAATTCCTTATAACTTATATAAAAGATATTATGTCTAATGAAGTAAGCCAATTCATTTATGCATCATTTAATGTTGAATTATCAACCAAATAGTATTTTTTACAAGAAATTTGTTGTAGGATTTTATCTCCAACATTTAAAGAGATAGATGATTAGCTATATATAACAAGCAAGAGTTTTTGTAAAAAAATGGAAAAATTATTGTGTATTAATGTCATGATTAATAATAATAATATAAGTTAAAAAAATTTCTAAAGGATTTGAAGATGTTTCATATGAGATTAATGTTTCTAATATTCTTGTTAGCATATGATGATAGATTTTAGATCAATTATCGACTTTTGAATCATATTTTGCAATATATTTCAATATAGCTTACATGAAAGAATGGGCTAGAAATTGGCATTTTCTCTATAAATGGAAAGTATATATATATTTTGAGTATTCAATTTATCATTATTATGAGAATAATTTTAATTTTTTGCTCCATTATTTTCAATGATTATGAAATATTATTGAAGCAATTCCATGGAACTTTATATTGACATTGAAGAATGGTTATTTTTGTGTTAAGTTATTTTTTCTGTGCACTCAATATTCCTTTTAACATGGTTCAAAATATATTTATAGTCAAGAAAAGGATTGCTTGAAAGTATGTCCATTGTATTTAATAAACATGGATCATCAAGAATATAACAATGAACCATATGGTTTCTATGAAATCTATCATGTGGATTCCAAGCTAACATATATTTGTGAAAATAGGCTTCTAAATTTTCCATTGCAACATGATCTTCCCAAACAAATGTATCAATATTGGGTGTTTCTTCTAGCTATAAAAATCCATGAATATGTGTGGAGCCTTTATGTTTCTATTCATATCTAATAATATTATTTATTTATATGAAGTTTAACAAAACACATTATTTTTGTAAAAATGAAATATGAAATGGAGTAGTTGATTTCATACCTATAATAATAGTCTTATTCTTATAAATGATATTCCTACAAAAAATATTATAAATATAGTATGTATATAAAGGGTTGTATGATGTGTGTTGGAGATGATATTTTTATTCTCTAACAATAAGACTTATGTGGATCTTCAAGGGCCCTAGAAGTCATTTCACAATGCATTTTGGGCCATTTAGTGTCAACAACACTGAGCATGAAAAATAAAGTAGAATAACCTAATTGATCAATCATTTCATTTAGTTTAATATGGATTTTTGTCTAATGTGATATTATTCCCTATAAAGTGGAATAAAACTACATCAATTCTTCAAAAAAATTATCATCAAGCATTTTATTGAGTTATTCTTGAATATATGCAATAATAGTTGGAAAATTGCCCTTAGTGTTTCTAGAAAGAATAGTAAATTTTCAATGGGTATGATGATGCATCATCAAATTAGGTAGAAAATGCCTAAATATTAGATGAATACAAAAAAATTTATCATAAAAATTCATTAAATTTAGTGTCTATTCATTCATTTAATTTTTTCAATTGAGGCACTCTAAACATAGCTTCACTTGTAAGAAACAAAGTATGAAATTTCATAGAAAACAAACTTTTTGTATTGTATTAATTTATAGGAGACATTTCAAGTGTTGGCCATGACATATCATGTGGTGTTTCTTAGATTTTTGATTACAAATACTTTTTTATTTCTTATATTATGTTCATGTATATAGGATAATAGGCTTGAATGAGATTGGTGGTTTTGTGGTGTAGTCAAAATATGCAGTTTATGATCCATCACAAGTTGGTCCTATTTGTTGGATTATTCAATGTTTACACATACATATGGAAGTATAGATGAGTTGTTTTTGGATTCAATAGGTAATGATGTCAATGTGTCATCATCAAAAATGAAATCCTTGTAGTATATAGCATGTGTTATTTTCAATTGTGAATCATTTTGGATACACGATTTGTAAGAAAAAATTACATTTTTTTTATTTTTTATTTATTTTTATAGCATGTGTTCTTTTGATAATAATTTTATCCAATTGATCAATTTTTCATGGAATAAAATTTTTAATGGTATTTATATCCTAAGGGAAACTAATAATATGTTTGTTTTATTCATATGGCCTCGATGAAAATGTTATATCTACAAAATTGGATTAACCTATGTTATAATAATTTCCTTGACCTATGTCTAACACTTGAAAAAAATATGATGTTCTCTAGGATTCATATTGTTATATTTATAGAAACGATGACCATTTCATTATGAAAAAAATCTACAAAAAATGAATAATCCATTTGACATTTTAGATTTTATGACTAGATAATTATCTAATATACATCATGTTTGAACAAATTATATTTGATCTACTCTTTAGTGAAACCAACTATGTGTCTCAACAAAGTTTGAGTAATATATATTGGTAGTAAGTGGGTTTTTTCCTTTCTTTTAGAAACATGAAATGGAGAATTTGTAGGAATTTTATTTATTATACTATATAATTTTTTAAATGATGTGCCTTAAAAAATCTCAAAAGAAAAATAATTTTTATTTGAGGTTTATTTTTATACAATTATAAACATGTCATATGTGTGTTTGCAAGGAATAGGTTCGATAGTTATTGAATAATCACATGCATATAGATTTTATTGAAGTATTTCATGATTTTCAATAGGGAGATGAAATTAGCTACTTGAACAATGTTTTTCCTTTCTATTTATTGATAATATTTTTTGAGTTGGTATCAACATCGTTGGATTTCTTTTATATGTTCTTTATTCTTCACAAAATATTCATGTACTTTTTGTTTCCTTTGTAAAATCAACAACTGCAAGTTTAATTCATTTTTTTTTAACATCAATACAATCTATGTAAAATATAAATGAAATAATGATATTATTATATGAAAACACTATCACTAATTAAAATATTGAAATTATAGTGAAATGAAATGTGATGTTCAATAAAAATGTAAACCATAAAAAAATGAAAAATAAATTTAAATATGTTGAGTATAATTAATAATGTAGTTTTTATAAATACTAACATTAAAATAATAATCTTAAATGTCACACAAGTTTATCCTATATGAAAAACACAATAATACAAGAAAGCAACATGTGGAAGCCAAGTCCATTTTTTCACTAAAATTGTAACATAACTACTTTATTAATACAAATATATAATTTATTTCATTTATATGTAAAGACTATGTGACATTTTTACTTGTCATGTGTGTATTGAGTTTTTGAATTATTTTCAAATTCACACAACTACAACTAAAGATGTGCATTGATAATAAAATAATAGCACAAGGAGTTCCAAATAAAATATTTCTCAAGTGTAAATATAGGTCGAAAAGTACATTTAAAGAGTTTATTCAAATGACACAAGTTATTATTAATGTTAAACATGGGCACACTAGAATAAATTGTAGTAAAAGGAAAACCATCATCAACAAGCACATAAGCATTGTTATTCATATGAAAATAATTTCCATTAGCTACTTCATTTATAATTTTCATGATATTATAAATATAAAAAGGATTTTACATAATTTTTGTCTAATATTTACAAGATAAACATCATTATACCTATTATCACATATAAAATCAAAATTTACATCATTCACAACAATCATATTTGCTTTCATATCCAAGAGTCTATATTGCTAATATTAACCATGAAGCAAGATAAATAAGGGTGAAAACTATTAGACAAGAAAGAACAATCCTTAGCTAACAAAATGCAAGGGAGACCCAAAAAATCAAAACTGATTCAAGAATTACAAGAAACCCTAGGGGGGAAAAGGCATAAAATCATAGTTTGGTTATGATATGAGGAATGAATTTGTGAGGTAAAAGGAGATAAACACATATGGATAATATATTATCAATAAGAACAATCAAGATATGAAAAATCAGATATGATATTCAAAATCATACACTCCAAGGAAAAAATAAAATAAAACGTTAAGGTTGAGTAGTCAAAAAATTAGGTACACCAAAATGTTCTAATTATTTCACACATAATGGGATCTACACTATACACAACATGCAAAAGTTATGACACAATATATATCTAAGTTAATACATTCATAATTACTATAATAAAATATGATCTAGTGTTAAAATATTGAAAAAAGTATGATCTAAGCAATGATAATACAAGGAAGAAATAAGGAGAGAGGAAGAAGACATAAATGACACACTTAATATTGTAGCCAGATTATGTGACTAGAAGCAAGTTTTTGGAACTAGAAAACTAAGATGCTTGAAATGTTATTATGATCTACAATAAGACTAGCATCAATAAACTTGGAATATTTTATCCTAGAAATAATTGGAAGGTGATCAATTGTGTCCCTTTGTGGCTAATTATGTATTGCTACCAATTGTGTCATCTACTATTTTTTAGGCTCTATAATTTGGTGAGCCACTATGCAAACTAATGAATAATTATATCTAGGACTAATTTTATTGAATTGGTGGGTAGAGATGTTTGATTTTATCCTTCTTTGATCTTGACATAATTTTCCACAATATCACAAAAGGAATAGATATATAAGGTTATTTGGCCCAAGAAATGACTTGATGAGTTTTGATTACATATCTCTCATGCTTTTCATCAATGCTGAATTTATTTTCTGTGTGTGTGAGTGTAATCCCAACCCAAGTGAAATATAGGACTTCACCTTTTCTTCCTAGATAATATGTGCAATTATGTGAACATATGATTAGGTTTTGTTTTGGCACAAGTATGTAGAAATATATATCATTTAAATCACTTGAAGTTTTGAAAAGTATAAATAAAATATTGATAGTGCACCTAAGACCTATATAAATGCATTTTACTCATGGATACTTGTTATTAAAATGCATATAGGATACTTTTTATATATAGACTTCTCAAATTTGAATTAAGAACCTACTGGAACATAAGCTAACACAAAAAAAGAGGGAAAACTAAAAATCACAACTCCAAATTGATATAAAAAAATAAAATAAAAAGGAAGAACAATAAAAGGGCCCACACAAAGGAAATGGTCGTAATTGGCATAGGATTGATTGCAACTAGGACTTAATTGGTAGACCAATGATTCTAACCTAGAATCAAATTAGATAGAAGAAGAACATAAGAGGCATCCAAACACATAAAAGATAGGAAATAGACATAATATAATAGCATGGGACCAAACATAGAATAAAGGAGAGACAAAAACACACAAAAAATGTCAATAATTACCTAATGTGAACCAATTATCAATATGCACAAAACCATGCTAAAAACATTACAATAATAAGCCTTTTATCAAAATTAGGTGTATATATAAGGAATGTATTAACTTTATTAATAGTTAATTGAAGTATAAAAGGAAAATCACTTCAATTCAATACAATTGTATTACTTCTCACAATACAATAGCATGCAATCTATTGATTACTATATTTCCTTTCTCATAGAATTTCTCTAAACCATTTGATTACATTTGAACTCATTCAATTTTTGTATAGCATGTTGAAAATATTATGTAATATACCAAGATATCACTTAATATATATTGATTTATATAGGTATATACATTGAATAAACAATACAATCATGTCACATGGTTGTCACAATCAAATTAAAACAACTCTGTTCATTCCATTTTGATTTCAAATTGAGATACATAAATACACAGTGACATGAACCTATGAATAGTCTAAGCTAATGTACAATGGAGTATCAATTATTGAAATTTATAATTCATTAACTTAAATATATGTTATAGTTTATATTACCAAAATGGTTACGTAATTCTCAAATCATGGTACTCTTTTATGGATTGATTTAGTCCTTTATGTTATAAATTTCATTACACATAGGTATTCATTCATGTATAGGCTAGCATATTTATCCCAAGGAAAAACATTGGCATGCTAATAAACTACCATTTTCTTAAATTATTGTGTTCAATTGAAGGGTTTGACTCATAGCATCTAAATTATATCATACAAGTGTTTATAAATGATAAATACTACTTAACTTTTAACAATGAAATTAGTCACCCATGTTACCATTTAAACACCTCATACCAAACCTAGACACCTTAAGTTAAAGTTAAGGAGATGTTATATATTTATAGATTACCAAATTTCATTACATCTAACATTAAACCTTTTAGTATTAGTAGAATTTAATCCATGAATACATTATCGAATACAACCAGCCATATAGGATAACTAGATATATAATCATTTCAAGTATGTAATATATCATGCTTTAGTTTTGGTATAACCCTATATTTGTGTAGGATAGTAGGTGGATTAAATTTTTAAGGAGTCATTATGGGGGTGTACATGATGATCTCTCATGCTAAACCACCTCAACCATAATCTTTAATATACAAGGATACTTTTAGAAGGATAGTCATACTAGACAAATAGACTATTTAAGATAATGCCTTCATGGACTTGCAACAAGAACCAAACATATTCAAGAAATGATTGAAAATTTAATTTCAACCACATAATATAACCCAAACATAGGAAATAATCCAACCCTATCACATTTAGAGCCACTTTAGGAAACCAAAAAATAACAATGTATTACCCGCTCCTAATTAATCAATTTTGAGACTAAATGTGTAAGAGAAAGTCTAGATATTATGAAGGACCTTCTAAGACTAATTATCTTTCATACCTATCATATTTATTTTAGATAAATCCATATGTGGGTATTTTCATCCCAACCCTAACATATATTTTTATTTAGTGGTTCTCATTGGCCAACTATGGGCTCAATAGATATGTAAACGAGCATGCATTTAATTTTCTTAAGGGAAACATATTCCTAGTAATATCAAAAAGATACCAAACATAAGATAGAAAGATTCACCCAATCCATTTGTAACCAAAATAAAATAACATGTAAGGAAGCATGGGTGGAATTATATCCACATGGTATGGGTCATCTCAAGACCTTGGATGGGAATTTTAATGCTTCATCATGGTTTTTTACACCCTTGTGAATAATTATCCCACATAGTGATGTCCATTAATGATCTTATCCATATAGTAATAAAAGCATCCATGATTAAAAAAAAGTTTTAGAAACAATCTAATAAGATTTATTTCTAATAAGCTACTTAAAATTAATAACACATTATTTCCTTATAATAAATTTTTGATTAGTAAGTAGCAGTTTATTCCTTTAATTTATAATTTTTAAATTATAACAATCAAGGGACTCAGTTACATACTCCATATGTAACCAAAATAAATGAACAATTGCAACAAAAATTTCAAGGTCTTATTTTACCCTTCTATTATTCTTGTTATATTTCTTATTCTTTATTGACCCCCAAATTTAGCTAAGGATAACCAAGACTAAGAGTGTGTATACACGCAATAGGTGAAGATAGAGACTAGCACCAATTACCAAGAGGATTAAAGAGTGGCACGTGTGGACCTAACCATCTAAGTGTGCACACCCAATTGGGATTTCCAAAAAATCAAGCATGAACTGACAAATAGCAATTTCTTGTGCACATATAACAAAATAGCAGGATCAAGATAAGCAAAGTTGCATGTATTCAAGAACTGTTATAGAGATCACAAGGATAAATGGAGAGACTTGTGACTGACAACTAATCCTAACAAGCAATTAAGAAGTGATAGAAAACAATGAGGTAGATAGCCTCAAACATAATAACTTCTAAATAGACATATGGTGTAATAACTATTACATAGTGGTAGTTAAACTACCAAATGACATGCAGGGCCTTTTTGAAGCCTATAAAAGGTAGGCACTTTATAAGGATAAGGTATGGTTGAAACTTAAGAAAAATGTTGTCAAATTACATTTAGATTATCATATGAACCAAAGGGATAATACTAAGTAGATATAGGGATAGTAATCATGGCCTATATAATTTTAATCACCTTGAGTGCCTTATAATATTGTATACTAAGTAGTGGATATTAATATAAGTGTTGAAATTTAATGTTTCTACTGGCATGGATTATCTCTATTTATGGTTTTCTATGTTTTTATAATCAAGAGGATGGATGCTTGAATATGATAATGTTATTATGTTGTTTTTTATATGGATAAAACACTTGTTTCCATACTACTTGTAGAATTATCTAGTATATGCTCTAATTAATTGAGCACATGCAAAAATGTGCATGAGATGACAAATTAATCCCTATGATGTTGATCACATGTATGCTTGTTTATTTTTATAAGGATGATGGAATGAAATTAAGTACACCTTACGATAGTATGCAATATAATAAAGTCAAAATCATTTACAAATAACCTCAACCCCACCCAAATTCCCTCTATATGCTTCAAGTGAGCTCATGATCTTAAACTCATGTGATACTCTAGCACAAAATGAGATTAAATGTTGGAGCACACAAAAGGGCTAGCATGATGGTGACCACTAGGCTAGCCAACATTTTGGTTATGTTTTTAAGACAAGACAAATTTTATTCTATAATGGTGAGTGTAGGTGATAAAGAGAAATTTTCAATGGCTAGATAAGTTCTTACACATATGAGTAGCATGGAGGGTATAAGGTGGAATGGGCATGGTTTATAAGAGATAAAAAGGGAAGCTTCAACACAAAGAAACCAAATGATCATGATCTTAGAAGGTGAGAGTATAACAAGATTTGGAAAAAGGTGATGGTCAAAAAACATCCTATGGAAAGGGAAGAGTTTGACTCAGTAGATTCTAATGGGAACCACACAAAATGGGAATGGCATGAAGATGATTCTTGTGTATAGGATATACTCTCTGATAATGAAGAAACATGCACTGTGAGTAAGAGCAAGTTTTGGAAGAAGAGGATAAAGTTAGTAAGGAAGAAAATATAAGAGGAGAAGATACCAAGGAAATTTTTATTTGCCATGTACTTGAAGCACATGCTCATGTGTTCCAATTGTAACCAAAAGAAAACCAAGACATAATGGAGTTGAACAATGAAAGTAAATTTGTAGCACAGGAAGAAAGTCTAATAAAATAGATAATTCCTTACCAATCCATCCAATATATTAGTCAAAAAACATGTTCAAACTTTGGGTACAATATTGTATGGTATGCCACCAATAGGAGGGTATATGGCCTCTCAGACAAGTAATTTGACACAAGGAAGAATAATAGGTGTTGGAGGACCATTGGTAGCCCAATAGGCCCTCTAAGTGGATAGAGGATTAGTAGTACAACTTATCACAAGAGGTGGTGAATCCATGTCAAAATTAGAAGGAATATGAGGTACCCTTGTAATAAGTCAAAGTTTAGGAAACCCTTCAACTAGAGTGATAACACAATAGGTGTCATAAGCACCTTTTGTGTTTGTGCCTACCCCCCAGATATATTATGAAATGTCCTTGAGATTAACTAAATATTGAGGAGTGGAGAATGACATGGAGCATATCCATAATTGTGAGCTCATATGGCAATCCAAAGGAGTTACTTTGTCAAACCATATATCAATCTAGTTTGTAACAAGTCTCCTAGATAGTATGCATACCTAGAAGTAGAACCTTCATCCAAATTAGTAGATTATGGACTATGAACTCCTGAAGGTAGCCTTCCTAAAGGGGTTTTATGTCCCTACATTTGAGTAGCAAAATATTTTTTCACTCAAATAAATAAATTAATACTTAACAGAGAGTTTTTACACATATGATGCTAGTCTTAATAATATAATGTGTAATCTCTCCTTTGATATCCTGGGAAAGGCTATGGCCCCTCATACAATTAGGTTGGCACAAGGAAGAATAATAGGTATTTAAGGACCATTATCAACCCATTATTCCTTTAAATTGGAAGGAGGAGAAGTAGTAAAACCCATCATGGGAGGTGGTGAATCCATGCCATAATCAAGAAGAATAGGAGGTAACCCTATAGATTAGGTGCACCCTTAGTTAGAACATCAATACAAAAAGTGTCATAAGCACATGTTGTGCCTATGAATACCCATAAAATATATTATGAAATGTCCTTGAGCTTACCTAAATATCAAGGACTGAATAATTCCATAGAGCATATCCATAAGTGTGAGCTTATATGGTGCACCAAGGGAGTTACTTATTTAGATTGAAAACCAAGCTAGCTTACAATAAATCTCCTAGGTCACACGCATATTAGGTACTAGAATATTGATCCAAACCAAGTGATTTTGGACAATGACCTCTTAAAGGAAACCTTATTAAAGGAGTTAGACATCCTTGAATTTGAGGAGCAAAGCCTTATTGCACTCAAATAAATCAAGTAAAACTTAACAGAGAGTGTCCATACATATGACATTACATTTAAGACTTTAATGTCTAAGTTTTCTTTTGATATCCACCCAACTTAGCACATGTAATGGTTTATTAGTAGGATGCTTAGACCCTCTCGATGCACTTTGTCTATGAATACATTTGTCAAACCCAGAGAAGTGTTGGAATCAACACTAAGGGTTAAATTTATTGGGAGTGGAAAAATAGGAGTTAGCCCATCCATAAATGTTCACATCACCTCAGTGATTTCTTAGATCCAAAAGATCACTACTAATAGAGTGCATGACACTCAACATGGACTATGGTGCCTAAACTATGAGGTGGAATGGCATAACAAAAATAATTGTCCAAGGCATAACATGCGTAATTTGTTAAACTCATGTGAATTTTTTCATAAGGGTCATGACATGTGAAACTACCCTCTTATTTAATGTGTGACCTAGATAAAAGTATATTTATATTGTAATATTTATAAAACCTCCACCTATAACACTAAATAGTGTAAGGTGACTGATGAACTCCATGAGGTAAAAGAGCAAGGTGTGTGATAAGTTGTTATAGGACCATCTAACCAAGGACCATTATACTAAGGTTATGGTGGGCTACCTAACCAAGGTGATGGTGACTATGGGAAACAACATGGTTAAAAAGGTTATACTGGAGGAAGTGAAGATGGAAGGTTCCCACCACACACTTTTATAATTTTGATTCATTCAATTGCTACTCATGTGACTACCCCATGTATCCCACTTGTGGTTATTTCCATGGTGACCAAAAGGTTGAGGAATGCCTAGACCTATATTTATAACTCACACACAATGATAAGTCATAAAAGGGTATAGGGATGATTACATGTTCTCTTAGCTCAAACCAATGGGTCTCAAGGGCAAAGAGTAAGAAGAATATGAGCCCAAAGATGCATGTGATGACTTTTAATGGCTTAGTTATGCATCTAACAGCCCCTAGAGAAAAACTTTGGATAAGTTATGAGCCAAAAATTCCTAAGACTAAGCTAATACACACAAAATAATCCATTCCACCTTATTTGGATGGCTAATTATAGAATGAGGGGTTGTACAAAGCCATAAATGTGATTCAAAACCTACAATGAGAACTTCAACTTGATCAAGATGTAGAGTAGAATATTCCAAGAGAACTCAAAATGCATAGAGAGAAGGTTAATGATCATGATGACATATCTACTTTCATGTGACACAAGGGAATGATCCCCATGTTGAATAATCGCTTAGCCAAGTATGAAGTAAATTAATCAATTGATGTACTTTCGCCACATCTAGCATGAGGGCACAAAAGAGGGATGGCCCAAAATATAATCTATGATTAGGAACTACTTGTGTATGTTGATATTAATGGGTGGTCAATATGTGATATCTTAGTGGACATTGGGATTGAGGTGAATATTCTCACAAGAAATGCTTTGCATAAAATGGGTAGCCCCATGATATAGCCTTGCCCTCATGTATTATTCATGGTAAAAAAGACTCGAGTGCAACCCATGGGAATTTTACACAATGCTAAGATTGAGATAATGAACATAAATTTCTACATGGACTTAAAGGTTATTGAGCTTGTTGAAGCTAAAAATTATCCAACATTCCCTTGGAGACCTTGGTATTATGCCAATAATGCAGACATGTGCTTCAAGTAGCATTATATAATTTTTATGAATGAAATAAATTGCATGGTGATTCCACTGATAATCTAGAAATCCCCCCCCATGTTGAAAGTGTTGAATTGGTGGATGAATTTAACATCTACAACATCATATCATGTGACACAAATAACTTAGATCCAAGTGGGAAAAAATCATGAACTGGGATAACACCTAGTCCACTTTTGATACCACAAGTATTACATGTGATTTATGTGTGCATGAATCATATGAGGTCATCTAAAGAAGGTGTGGTATGATGCAATAAAACCCTCTATTTTAACCTACATGCAAGACCATGCACATTGATGATAAAAAAATTTAAGAGGTGACTAGCTGAAGATGTGACATGGTGCAATCAAGACCCCAGATTCAAAGTGCTTAAAAGGCCCCATGTGTTAGAATCAAACCTTCCCCAAATGGAAAGTTTTATATATTAAATGCCATAACCAATGCATAACCAATGGAATTTTTTGTTTCATTAGTATGGGTTATGCACATTAGTTGAAGCATTCCCACATATGTCATGGTTACACACCCCTCAATTTTAAATAATTTTTGGATGTCGCACACATCTACTACATCCAAAGTAAAGAGGGTGTTACTAATAAAAAGGATAAGCATGTTATGTCACCTAGATATGATGGATCCATGAATTTTTTATGTTCTAAAATTTAACATAGTAGTCACTACCAAGAACTATCAAGATATGAATTGTGCACTTACATCAGAAAAATGCTCCATGGGCATTTCAAGGGTTGTTGGCTCAAGTTGTCTTTTTCCTAATGACACTTGAACCATGATGTAATAAGGATTAGACCATTTTTTTTGTACTTTCACTTTTGTTAGAGTAGATTAGGTTAGTCTATAAGCACAATAGTTGTTGTAATAATATGTGCACACCTCATAATACCATTCAAGCGAGTCAAGTGAGGGATTTCTTTTTCAAGACTTATATCAAACATCTAAGTTTATGGATGAAGATTGTTGCATATTTTGTAAAAAATCCTTCTTGAATATGGTAAAAAGGTGTTTTATGCCAGTCAAAAATATATATGTTTATGTAGACTTGACCATGGTTTCCTTAATATAAAGGTTTAATGCATTAGAGGACCAGGCACAAAATTTAGTGTGGGGTGAGGCTACCTAAAAGATAGGAATAATGGAGCATGAAGAGTGTGTGTAGACAGAGCCAAAGAATAAATGCATGTAGGAACATCCAAAGTTATAGTGTGAGGAGACACGTATGAGGCTCAAAGACATAAAATTATAAATGATCAACACATCAACTGTAAAGCTAACAACTCGCATAGGCTGACAAAGATAGCAAATATGAAAGGATATGAATTTATTGTTGTCAAAATTTAATGGCTCAATGTCTGACTCATCCACATGGTTCAATCCCATGGGTTTTAAATGGGTTCCATGAAGAAGTTGAGAGGTTTAGAGAGAGGGTATATGCCTAAGGGATAAAACATGAATATTACAATCAAAAAGTGAGAGTGAGGCATTGATCTAAGAGCTCTAGAAGGGAGATAAGAAGCATCGATTATATAGATAAAGTGTTGAAAACCCCCAAACAATTTTTTATAGAAAATGAGATCTATCTTAGTTATCCATTATACTTATTGTGTGTGTTTATCAGGAATAAATTTTATACGGTTTGCTCTACAAGTAGTGGAGTGGAAGAATGATACAAAAAGAAAAATAAGAGTGATTGAGAAGGGATGCAGCATTGACAAGATCACTAACTAGTGGATCAGTTGTGAGTAGAATGTTTTCCAACTAAACTATTGGATAGAATATTCTGAGAAGTTCCCTCCATTAAGCACAAATAGGTAGAGGGTAGAGAGCAAAGATGATAACTCACCATAGATTCAACATTCTCCATCAAGTGTATGTGGGTAGAGGATGGAAAGTGCAAGGAAGAGACCTAGAGAAGAGGAGGAATTAGATTAAGGATACAGAGTATGAGTACATGCTAAAAGGTGTTGGGAAATCTTAAGGATAAGATAACACATGATGGAGAAAGTAGAGAAATGTACCTAAGGGTTGGAAAAACTTTTAAGAGAAGAATAGATGGCATGGTAAGGGAAGAAAGCACATGTTTTTTATGTTACTATACCAATTAGTGAATTCCTAGACCCACCATGAGGTGAGAGAAAGTCTAAAATGCATCTGGTAAGGAGTTCATTGTTGGGAGCCAAAAGAAGGTGATAGGGGGAATCATGTAGATCACCCAATAAGGGGAAGGAAACTAGGATCAAAGAGGGGATGGCTAACATCCATCTATAATTAGATGGCTTGGGCCCTCTAGAAGGCTAGTGTTAAAGGTGCAAGGCACACAAGTGAGAGTTATGTAAGTATATCATGTACAAGTGAGAGATGGAGGCTTTCACATATGATCCTTTAGTAAACATAATTTTTATCAATGTGTGAATTTGACTATCTAGGTGAAGAATTAAGATATCAAAAATGTGTTTATATATAATGTAGATGAGGCATAGAGATAAGGTTTTCACAAGTGCAACTAGGATCAACAAGCGGTGAGATGAAATGTATGCACCTTGGGAAGATGAGTTAAATTCAAAGTGAAATAATGCAAGGTGCACATGAAATAAACACATTAAAAAATCAAAGAGGAAGTTATATAATATTGTGCATATGTTATATTAAAGTTGAACCTAAGTTATCCCAAGGACAATAAGAACCAAAGAAAGGAGAAGAAAGCATTGTTAGGATCCTCCTACTCTACTGGAGAGTATAATTGATTACCTTTGTATAAGCAACTAAACACAAAATTAAACTAGAAGTAATATGTAACTAGAATTCAAAATCAGCAAAGAATAGATGATACGAGAAATAATACAATCTATATTAACACTCTTTCAAAAGGAAATACAATGAAGAAATCTCACTCTTCCCACACCTCTTGGGTGTACATTAATTCTCCCTCAAGAGTTCTCTCTCTCAATCAATTATAACCAACTCAAACATAGAGTTGTTCCCTCCAGTGACAATCAACCCAATTATTGTTGCCTCTAATACACCACAGACCTTCTTAATCTTGCACCCTGTAGATCTAATTGGTCTTGCTTACCTGTAGATCTTCCTGATCTTGCACTCTTGCAGACCTTCTAGATCTTACACTTGAGGATCTAATCCTTCTTAGTCCTTATTACAATATAGCCCCATGGGTCTCTTAAATATATCCCAAACCAAACAATAATTATAAATGCAGACTCAAGATTAAAATTAGTCTTTACATGCAAACTCATTGTCTGTCTAAAATTAGACTAGTTCTAGAACGCACAGATGACCGACATCGATTCCTGTCTGACCAATGCCGGTCGACCCATAACTGATGTTGGTTGCTATGTAGCTAAATGTGATCAATGTCGGTTGGCCTAACCGACATCGATTACTTTGACACTCAGCAACCTCCACCATTTGCATACCAGTGAAGCTTTTAGCTCCACAACTTAACAATATCCCACTTGGAGATAAATAGTTGCACCTATACCTGTACCTGTACATCCTCTAATTTGTTTTTGGCTTGTATCTCCATCTTCAAGTTCAATCTTGAAGATCAACCACCAACAGTGAACACATATCCTGTGGTGCTACTCCTGTCATCCAAGTCACCTACCATATCCGAATCTACATACCCATGTAGAGAAGTGCTTGACCCTGCATAACATAAATACCTGCTGCTGGTCCCTCTCAAATATCTGAGAATCCACTGAACTACTTTTCAGTGCTTCTTTCTTGGATTGGCCATAAACTTGCTAATAACTCCCACTACTTGGGTGATATCAGGTCTAGTACATATCATGTACCCAACCTCATCATGTGATTTAAGACACTGTTCATAGCTCAGCTTGAACTATCCACCCATAGGTGTGCTTACTGGTTTTGCATCCTGCAAATTGAACCTCTCCACTACCTTATTCACATAATCCTCTGGAGACAAAATCAACCTATGATTTTTCCTATCTTTATAAATACTCATGCCAAGAATTGCTGATCCTAAATCCTTCCTGGCACATGTCTGAGCTACTTTTACCTTTAGCTCAGCAATTCCCTGCTTGCGTGACCCTGCAATAAGCATATACACTACATACAATAATAGGATAATGTAGATATCATTATCCAACATGGTAAAATAAATACAATGGTCACATTGACATTGACTAAAGCCATGCTTTGTCATAAACCTGTCAAACCTCAAATACCATTGTCCTGGAACTTGCTCAAGACCATATAACCTGGCCTTCTGTCTCACCTATCCATTATCTCCTTTCTTTAACCTTTGAATCCATTTGTTTTTTAGTTCTTTCTTTCTGACTAGAAACTCAACCAAATCCCATGTTTGGTTATTTTCCAAGGAATCAATTTCCTCATTCATGCCATGCTCCCACTATTTCCTAGATTTTACCTACATTGCCTCTTCAAAACTTCTTGGTTTTCCACCATCAGTGAGCAACAAGTAGTATAAAGAAGGGGAATAATGAATTTGAGGCTTACTTACCCTTTTAGACCTCCTTATGGGCATTTGAGACTCATTGATAGCTTACTGTCCACCCAGATTTCATTCTAATAGTGACCGATCCCGATCATCTCTCAGTCTACACCTGACCGATGTCAGTTCCATGTGACCGACCTGATCGACATCAGTTATTTCTTGACCGATGTTAGTTTTCACCTGCCCAACATCATCGACTTCGATCTCCACTGGACCAATGCCGGTTCCTGCCTGATCGACGTCGGTTCTCACCTGACCGATGTCGATAACTGTGTTTTCCTGTGAGTGATGATTTTTACCTGTGAGCTAATTTTGGATCATAACTTTGTCCAAATTAACATTGCCCTACTCAAAATTATTTAGCCTCTTGAGCTGATCTCTATCCATCATCTTTTCCTTGAAAACCAAGGCTTTCCATGTCTTAAATGTGTCAAAAACATCAGATTTCCACTTTATGCGATAAACCCATACCTTTCTTGTAGCATCATCAATGAAAGAAACATAATATTGTGATCCTCCAATAGAATCTCCCTGATCTGGACCCCACACCTTTGTGTGAACAAGCTCCAACCTGTGCTTCTTCTTTGTTGACCTAGTTGTGAGAAACCTCACTTTCACCTGTTTTCCAAAAATACAGTGCTCACAGAAATCTCGGTCTATCAAATCTGAAAGCTTACCACTTGACTTAAGAACATCCATTCCCTTCTCACTCATGTGACCAAGGCTACAGAACCACATCTTTGCATCTACATCTGAAGTAGATAAAACAAAAGGAGAATCAGTAATACAAGTAGATAGATAAAGTGTACCTACTTTCTTGCCTCTTGCTAATACAAGTGCACCCTTGGAAACCTTCCAAGATTCTGCTGTGAGAGTTATTGTGCAACCCTCATCACCCAACTTCCCTACAAAAATCAAATTTCTCTTCAGGATGGGTACATGCATGACATCCTTCAACACCCATATGTTGTCAATCTACAATTTCAACTGCACTTCCCCTTTGCCAACCATTTGACAAGGCCCACCATCCCCTAAATAAACTTTTCTAAAGTCTCCATGGACATAATCATGAAAAAATTCTTTATTTGGGGTTGCATGGAAAGAAGCACCAGAATTTAAAACCCATGATTCTACCTAACTATCCAAAGAAAATATGAGAGCATCCTGTGCAACAATACCTGCATCTTTTGCTTCTTCATTACCTTCATGCTGATCTTCTTTCAACTAACAATATTTCTTTGCATGTCTTTTCTTTCCATAATTCTAGCAGGTTATACTGTCATACTTGGATTTGGATCTACTACCTATCTTTGACCTTGATTTCCCTTACTTGCCCTTCTCTCTTTGCCATCCCCTACTTTCAACACTTAAATCATTACCTGATGTCTCCCCTGTGCTTTTCTTATGAATTTCTTCATTCAAGATTACACTAACAACATCATCAACTTTCAAGATATTTGAAGCAAATGTAGTATTACTAACTGCCATTACCAAGCTATGCCAAATTTTAGGTAAAGAGCATAAGATTAAGAGATCCTTAATTTCATCATCAAAAACTATTTTGACTAAAGTTAACCGGTTTACCAAACCATGGAAATCACTAAGATGACTATATATCGATCCACCTTCCAGCATTTGCAAATTAAATAATTGCTTCATAAGAAATATCTTATTCAAAGCTGAGGGTTTTTCATATAAATTTTCCAAATATTCCATTAACTCTATCATTTTCCTTGCCTGAGATAAGTTGGAAAACACAGAAGCTGCCAGGGTCAGCCTTATAGCTCCAAGAGCCTTTCTGTCAAGAACCTTCCATTCTTCATCTTGCATACATGTGGGCTTACATGAAACCCCACCCAACGGTAAGTATAGCTCTTTTTGATACAGATAATCTTCTATCTGCATCCTCCATAATTGATAATTCTTGCCATTGAATTTCTCCATTCTTAGTTTACTTTCTTCTACCATTGCTTTACTCCCACTCAAACAGAAACCCCTGTGAGTGACCTGTAATCAATAAACACTAACACACTCTTGACACCACCTGATAGTGAACCAAGCTCTGATACCACTTGTTAGTGATCCTAGCTTTGATACCAATTGTTAGTGGCCCTCTACTCTACTCTGAGAGTACAATTGATTACCTTTATATAAGCAACTAAACACGGAATTAAAACAAAAGTAATATGTAACTAGAATTCAGAATCAACAAAGAATAGATGATATGAGAAACAATACAATCTGTATTAACACTCTTTCAGAAGGAAATACAATGAATAAATTTTACTCTTCCCACACCTCTTGGGTATACAGTAATTCTCCCTCAAGAGTTCTCTCTCTCAATCAATTACAACCAACTCAAACACAGAGTTGTTCCCTCCAATGACAATCAACCCAACGGTTGTTGTTGCCTACTTTGATTGTGACAATCAACCTAATTGTTGTTGCCTCCAATACACCATAGACCTTCTTGATCTTGCACCCTGCAGATCTAATTGGTCTTGCTTACTTGTAGATCTTCCTGATCTTGCACTCTTGCAAACCTTCTAGATCTTACACTTGAGGATCTAATCCTTCTTAGTCCTTATTACAATACAGCCCCATGGGTCTCTTAAATAGATCCCAAACCAAAAAATAATTAGAAACGTAGACTCAAGACTAAAATTAGTCTTTACATGCAAACTCACTATCTGTCTAAAATTAGACCAGTTCTGGAATGCATAGATGACCGACATCGGTTCCTGTCTGACCGATGCCAGTCAACCCATAACTGATGACGGTTGCTGTGTAACTGAATGTGACTGATGTTGGTTGGCCTGACTGACGTCAGTTACTTTGACACTTAGCAACCTCCACCATTTTCATACCAGTGAAGCTTTTATCTCCACAAGTTAACAAGCATTGGGAAAAGTGCATAATTTTTACTTGCCACAATAAAATTAGAAGGTGTCAAAGAGGACAAGGGGGTGAAGAACATAGAAAGTAGCCTAAGTAGATATAAAAGAGGGGGTGAATGAGTTTTATAAGGAAATATAATCAAGTTAGTGTGGGGTGATGTTGACCCCCAAATTTGGCTAAGTACAATAAAGACTAAGAGTGTAGGTGTGTGTGATAAATGAAGATAGAGACTATCACCAATGACCAAGAGAAATAAAGGGTGGCATGCATGTACCTAAACCTCTAGGTGTGAATGCCCATATAGGATTACTATAAGGCAATATTGAACCAAAAAATATCAAATCCAAGTGTACAAATGATAAAATAGTAGGATCAAGACAAGTAAAACCATGTGTATCCAAGAACCATAGCAGAGATCACAGGCATAAATGGTGGGAGATATGATTGATAGTTGATCTTAACAAGTATTTAAGAATAAATGATGAATGAAGAGATAGATGGCTCAAACATAATAGCATAATAAATATCAAGTGGAAATCCAACATAATAACTGCTAAGTAGTGGCAATTGAGTTACCAAATGACACACAGGGACCTTTAGAAGCTTGTAAAAGTAAGCACCTAAGAAGGAAAAGGTGTGGTTGAAGCTTAATATAAATGATTTTAGATTGAATTTAAAGTAACATATGAACCAAAGGGATAATACTCAGTAGAGATATGGATATTGATGATATCACATAGCAATGTAAGTACCTAAAGTGTATTTTAATATTGTATACTAAGTAATGGATATTAATATAAGTGTTGAATATTAATGTCTATATTGGCATGGATTATCTTTGTTTATGGTTGTGTGTATTTTTATAATCGAGAGGATGGATGCTTGAATATGATAGTGTTATTATGTTGATATTTATATGGATAAACACGTGTTACCATCTTGCTAGTAAAATTATCCAGGATATACTCTAACTACTTGAGAGCGTACATAAGAACATGTGTGATACAATGACTTAGGCCCTATGATGTTACTTACATGAATGTTTGTTTATTTTTATAATGATAATAGAATCAATATAAATACACCCTTAGAGATATATTGAAGTTGACACCATTTCCAACTAACCTTGACCCACCCGATTTCTCTTTTTGTACCTCAAGTGAGCATATGAGTTTAAATTCACATGATATGTTGACATACAAGGAGATTAAATGTTGAAGTGTGTAAAATGGCTAACACGATGTTGATGGCTAGTCTAACCAACATTATTCTTCTTATGTCCAACATACATCTACTTTCCCATAGTTTATATATCCCCATATGTTCTAAATAAGATATTATTTGGAATATATCACTTTTCCCATTAATGGCAGTAGGTTTAAAAGAGAACAAGGAGTTACAAGTAGAATAAAATACCACAAACCCATTAAATCAAGCTAACATATTTTCCCAATCAATTATAGCCACATTAGAATCATGACAAGGAGAAGACAAAGATCAAATAATGCCTTACCTCTTGCCTCTATTTTCTCCCATTTCCTCTTAATCTTCCACAATCCCCATGATAACCCTAACTTCCTTTGCTCTTTCTCTCTTTCCTTTTATTTCTTTTCCTCCCACATAGTTAAATACCACCACATGAACAAAATAAACCTTAATCATTGCTTGATCCACTTAACCCATGTTTTGAGTGATAAGACCACTTCAAACTATGGGTCAAACCAAAATATTACATAGTTTAAGTGTATACTCCATTATATATGATTATTTTTCAAAACATAATTCAATCAAATGGTCAAGGATTTTTACATAATTACCTTACATTGATCATTTTAACACTTTATTAATATGACTAGGAAGTCTAATCATGATTCATATTGACATATTAAGTCATGCATTAATAGATATATATCCAAGCCTTACCAATTGATTCAATAGTAAAGTTGTAAATGATAATGCTTTATATTATAACTTAGGTTATCAAACTCTAAATTGACATGTCTATGCCACCACATAGTCCATGTCCCAAAATTACTCTTGCCACATCAATATGTCAAGGTAGTAAAAACATTACAATTATAAAGATAGAAAAACAAGACCTACCAAATGTATTTGTGACATACCATTGTTATAGACAATATTTTCATTTATTTCTCATAAGCATGACTTTGCCAACTAAAATTAATGAGTCAAAAAAAATGATACAATACATCACACATAATGATTTTAAAAACATCATAAATAACAAGGAAATATGCAATAACCATAAATAAAACCAATACCAGGACAACAAGACCTATAAGGTGTAGACACTTGGTTTTGGTCTCTTTCATGTGTAAACTGGCATTTAGTCCAATTAAAAGCAAATGACACATTTTAAGCCTAGAAATCACTTGAATTTCCCAAATTCATCTATCTAAGGGGATTAATTGCTCAAAAATGTGATGAGGCTAACTTATTTGGTGTATTACTATGTATGCATCACTAACCTAGTTCAGTTCTAACCCTAGTTAAATCATGACCTAGTAATTTGACACTTTTGACATGTCAAGCTACTAATTTAAGACATTTAAAATAATTGACAAAATCCAAAAATAACTAAGCAAGAATAATTATATTACAAATCCTGATTAACTTGCCTAAGCAAAAATTCCAAATCATATTAGTAAATTTCATTTACTAAAAAAAGAATTTTTAGCCAAAAATGAAGTCAAAGGTCAAATGAGCTAATAAAGTGAATTTTATCTCATAAATATTCAAAAATATAACTCACACCTCAAAAATATCTAAATTGATTTGTCATGCCTCACAAATATCTAAAACTAAGGTGTCAGGATTTAATGAATGCCTTCATCCTACCTAGAGTTCGATTGACTCAACCTAGGTTAATTTAAAATCAACCCAAATTAGAATTTTACCTAACCTACCTAGGGTTAAAGTTAGTTATTTGAGCTATAAATAAAAGTGACCACACCATTTTTTAATAATTTTTTGTTTGTAAGGTTTATTCTACTAGAATACATTCTTGAAACCTTTGAGAGTAGTGTTATAATGCCCAATTTACACTAATCTTCACACCAAGCCACAAGTGACTATTGGAGAGATACTACCACCATGGAAGAGCATTGCTAGAAGAATACAATCATCATAGGCCAAGCACGAACATCTTTATGCCAATAATTAAGCATCAAATTTTACAAAGGAGGTAAGAAAATTGTATTGTCTTCATCTCTATTTTGTGATCTTGCTTATTATGTTATGTTTCCCTTAGTTCTTAGGCAAGATGTTTAGTCTTAGTGAATTGTTATGCTTGATGTTTTCTTATATGGACTAACAAGAGACTAATCTACATATTTTTTACTCTTCAAACTTTTAAGATATAAAATGGCATGCCCGATTGGACCAAGCATCCCATATGGCCAAGGATATTGATATGCTAGCTTTATTTTTCTAACAAATGCATTAAAATATTCAAGTTTAGACTTTTAGCTTTGATTTTTATGTATTATTTTAACAAGTTTGAAGGGTTTGATGATGATTGTGGAAAATCATTGTCGATTAATTGATGATAATCTCTACGTCAAAAATAGAGCAAGTTAGGAATATGGCAAAAATCATTTTTTATTAATTTTTCTTGCCTTCATTTTGTGCTTAATGATCTGTTTGTTTTCTTTGTGACCTTTTTCAAAAATTCATGAGAATTTTGAGTCCTAAACTTTTTTATCAATCATTTTTTGTTTGAATCACATTTGTTTTTTGTCTAGTTTCAAGAAACATTGACGATCTGACTGAATTGACATCGATTTTAAGAATTGACATAGATCTCTATATAATTGGTGACAATTTTATCTAAGACAAAAATAGAAACCTGAGAGTTCAAATTAAATTGTTGTTTATCACTTATTTTTGGGATTTTAATCAACAAAACCCCCTAACATTTTTTAAAACCTAATGTGGAGAGAGATAAATCTTAAGCATTGTTAAAATCTCACATACATTTTTTTGGTGCTTAAAATCCACTTAGTTTTATTTATTTTTTAGTTATTTTTTAAATTTTACAAGTGCAAACAAGGCCAAGGGGCCAAAATTTCAAACACCCTTTGATTTAGTGTTATTAAAAGAAACATATATCTTAGTTAGATTTCTTAAGAGCTTTTTCACTTTATGTTTGTTTTTCATGTATTAGCTAAATTTCAAAGTTCTTAGACTAGTTTTTTTATTTGTGGAAAATTACAAATTATTACTTGTATGCTCCACATGTCCTCTTTAGGGAATTTAGGTGAACAAAAGTGCTTAGTTTATTATCTTTGTTTGAAAATTTGTATTTTAAAAAATATCACATATGTTCTCCCCAAGCTCCGAGTGACTTGGGTGACCCAGGAACAACCTCTAAAATGTTTCCTTTTTCATTTATTTTTATGAATTTGGCTTTTGGATGATATTCCATTGCCTCCCTATGAGTTTTTTAGGGGTGAGTTGACCTAAGGTTTAATATTTCAATAATGTATTAACTCCACTCCATGGTGGGGTATACAAATTGGGAAAACTATTGGATGGGATAGTGATGAGAAATCACCCTGACCATCCCAATAGGTACCCAAGCTATGTGGTAGAAAATTATCAAAATCAACTAATTAGTACATGGTTGGAGTCATTATGAAAAGGAATAGACCCTTGCATAGTAAGTTAGGTAGTTTGTATCATCTAAGATTATTACATCATTATGTTAGCCACACTTAGGACCATCTAATACATTTGATATTTATAGATTTTATTCAAAACCCCACTTACCATAGAATTTCTTATCAAATGTCAAGTGTTCTTCACTCTAAGTTTATGCCATGTATCAATGTTTGAGAGATAGAGGGGGGCATAAAAACTCTACCTACACATGTATTTTAATTTTTGAATTAATACTTAATTCCTCACAAACATTGATATATCGGTGGAAACTTTGGTAGAATTTATGCACACCCATGTCAGTTCTAGATATAGGATAAGACATTAGTGTTACTTCTATTTTATTTGATTTACATGTGTGTTTTTAGACTAAAATTGTTTGTTTATGTTATCATGTCAAAACAAGTCCAAAACTATCACTTTTTTTACACCCTTTTAGCTTAAGAGGTGTTATTTTGTCTGTTTGTGTTGCACTTTGTGCCTTGAAAAGTTTGTTATGTAACAATTTGTGTCTTTTGTTTAAATGAAGTGTCATTACACTACCCAATTTGTCTCAAACTTTTGCTTTGGATATTCTATTCCAAAACCATTTTCCATGACATTTTTTTGAAAGAGCATTGTTATGTTATCGAGTTTGTTCCAATATCTCATCACTTTTGAAACCAAGTTTCAAGATATTATTATATCTCTCTTGATTCAAACGTGTGATTATGTTACATATTTTGTTCTAGCCTTTTTCCGTATAACATTTGATTCTTTTCATATTAAATTTTAAACTCAACCTTTAGAAGTGTAAATCCTAAACTAATCAAGTTTATGCTAAAGCCTCATCTAATTTTGGATTAGGTTTTCTACCTTTTGTGTTTGGATTTTTTTACTTGGGTTAATTTTATATTTGATCCAAAATACCCCTTGCCTAGACCTAGTGATTGTTGTTTGTTTTGTACCTTATTAGAGAGTCATTTTGAGCCAAGTGGTTTCCATATACTTTATTTGAAGTTGGTTGTGTTGAATTTTGAGTGACTTAGTTCCATTGTCCAATATTTTTTGTGAATCAAATTTTGAGTCATAAGTGAACCAATTACGAAGTGTCTTCCAAGCCAATTACTTTAATTTAGTTTGTTTTAAATTCTTGTTCAATTTTTGTGTTTCTAATTCTAACCCTATTTTTAGTAAAATTATAATCACCTTTGGGAAAATAATTTCTATCTCTTGGTTCCAATTCATAATTTTTCTAGTTTGTTTAGACACTCTTTTCATTGATTATAACTACCTTTGGGCAAATCAATAATTTAGCCATAGACAAGTTTGAGCCTTTGTGTTATTTTTGCTACTGATTATAACCACCTTTAGACAAATTAGTATCATTTGTTAAATTGATTTCACATTTTTTTTGTTCTACCTTTTCCTAATTTATTTGTTTATCATTTTGTACCTCTTTTATAGAGCTAAAGGTCTATTATTTTTAAACCTTGATTGTTTGTTACCTTTAGACCCTTTGTTTTTCATGTGACCTATCCATGGATCTAAAATTATCTCATTACACATGTAGTGGGACTATGTATAACCCTGACCACAAAAAAATTGTGACCAATGACCCTTTTGTTCAAGAGTCATATGACAACATAGCTTATGATATGGATCCTTATCCATCTTATAACATCTTATATGTTAAACAATGGCATGACCCGTTAGTGTAGTATTTGGTAACTGTGCCTCCCTATCCAAGCCAAGAATCAAAGTAAATAACACAACACCTTGCTCAAATGATGTCTAACATTAAACAAAACCAACAAAAAGATCCGTATTATTTTATAATGCCAACACAAACTAGCTACGATCTATACTTATTTGAACATCATTTATTGAAAAATAAAGATGAAGTGCTAGTTAGAGCTATCAAAGTAAGGGCCAAGTTTCTATCATACTTCCCATATGAAAGCCTGAGCAATTTAATTATAAATCCTAGTAATACACTACAAATTCAACCATTTGAATAGGCATCTACTAGTTATATCCAAGATCTGGTCCAAATGCCACACCAAGACCAAAATATGCTTACAAAATGGAAAGGTATTATGGATGAAAAAATGGAATAAGTACAACAAGCATAATAAAACTATCTCAATCTAGATCATAACCTCAATGCAAGGGTTTTTTTTAACATGTCACTTATTAAGATATCTTCATCAATAGGGAAACAAATAGACACCTTAGGCTACACAAGTCAAAACATAGACCCATTTAGCCAAAGCAAATTGGTTGGTGATATGTATAATGTTTGTATCTCAATGGAATATAATGTTGCTTGAAATACCACACCCAAAATGTTATGGATAACATGAAAATATAGTCCAATTTAAACCAAAATGGGTCTAATTTACCACCAAGCAATACACAATAGATTCTTATAAATAACACCACAAGTGGATTACAAAAATAAAGAATAGGTACACTTATTTATTAAAATCAACAAGCAACATCCACTCCCTAACCAACTAATTCCTTGAATGTGCAATAGGAGGAACAAGCCAACAACATACCAGTTTACCACCACAAGTGCAGAACATTATGTTACATTAATAGGTGATAATGAATGTTTCACCATAATAAACATAGTCTAATGTACCTCATCAATTATAGATGTTGTGTAACTAACAATGTACTCCTATTGGTTAGAAAGTGTCAGTTAGTTAACAATAATAAATTTCAAACCCCCAACATTTACCAAACCAATAGTTTCCAAACCAACAACAAGTTATGCTTCTATAACATGTATCGATTCAAAAGTAGGTTTTTACCCAACAAAAAAGTCTTACACATAGCAGATACCAAGTGCTCGATAATAATTACCTTTCATTCAATGGGTATCACACGTGTAATAAGGATCCAACTACCAACACCTTCAACAGCATGGATTTAGTCAATAGTGTGTTCCCTATGTATAATAGGGTTCAAAAAGTAGGCAGCACGTTCCCTCCCAAGCCCAACAATACCAACATATTTCACAAATCCAAATTCCATTACCACAACCACAATTCACTAGCTAGGGTTATATAGCCAACCCAAACCAAAATGTGCTTCTAAAGTAGCATATTTTGTACCCATAGTATAACCCTAATGCATGAATATGCATACCTGATCATCTGGCCAATTCAATTAGCATCCCATAATATACCTACCCCAATCAAAGTAATCCACCTTTGATCGCATGAGCTCTATAGTAGTAGGCCACTCCTTTTGATTTCCTTGCCCAAGAGTTGTAATAGATGAAGGATCCAATTCAAGTGGTATAGATTTGAAAAAAATGAATAAATTTAAAAAACATGAGATATGCTCTTACCCATTTAACATGGAGCATCTACAAATACCATTTCTATCATGTTATGATCCACTTAAATTTAACAAATACAAAAGCAAAGGTGATCTTTGAGAATATTTGAAGGAATTATTTGTTGCATGCTAGTTGATGGCTTATAATGATATATACTTTCTTATACTCTTCACAAGGAGTCTAGGTAGATAAGCCTCGAAATGGTTGTTGAAATTACCAAAGAACTTTGTACCTAAATTTGATGATTTCTCATAGAAGTTTATGCATCACTTTTCATATAATCTTGAGCATGAGATTATTATTTTGGATTTAAGCCAAGATAAATAGCATATCGATGAAATCTTCATTACATATTTACAATTTTGGAGAGCCTTAGCAAGGAAATTTACACACAATCTACCAGAAAAATAGTTGGATGTGATTTTTATGAGGAGCTTACACAATGAGATATCATACTATCTTGAGCTATAAAGTGTTCATACATTGAATAGGTCATAGAAAAAGGAATTTAGATTGAGAAAGCCCTTGTCAACAAAGGCATAATCAAGTTATCATCTTCCAATTAGAACCAAAACTAGAATCAAGGCTCGAACCATAATCAGAACCAAACTCAAATACCAGATTCAATGTCACCTCAAGCCAACAACAATGAAAGACTTAAACCCTACAACTATAATAAAAATGTTGTTGGCAATGGGGTTATTGAATCATGCCATGTTCAAATGAAACAAACACCAATTTTTCATATACCTCCACCCACTCAACAGCCACTTCCTCCATACATCTAACCAAGACCTCCACAAAACCAACCACCATCAAATCAAAACCAATTACAAGCCCCTCCTTTGAGGATAAAACCACCAATGGCCCAATAATTTAATGACCTTGGTGATCCTATTAAGTTTGTGTTTCTAAGATTGGTACAAATAAATATGATCAGTTAACCTATACCAAAACCATTTCTTGAAGGGACTCCTTTTCTTCATTGGTACAAGGACCATGAATTTTGTGAGTACCATCGTGTTAGAGGATATTCCATAAAATAGTGTATCTAACTCAGACACCTAATTGAGAACATGTTGGAGAATGGAGAGATAGAAAGAGACACCCATGCTACTACAAATAATCATAACCTAGGTATATACCAAAATCTATTTCCCTAACATAACAATAACAACCAGTAGCAGTACCAACAATAATAATAATAATAATAGTGGTAGAGAACTCCACCACAAAATTAGAAACAACAATGCTAGCCATAATAATAGTAAAAAAATAGTTAGAACCAAGGGTAAAAGGATCAAACCAACCAAATAATTCATCATGTCATTAGGTATACCTAAAACAATGTTGTAGGACACATTTACAATTGTCATGTTGCCATAATCACTATCAACCCTAGACCAACTACAAATAGACTTGGACATTCACACAATAATGCTTATTTTATAGATAATACATACCAACCTCCTTATGTTAGTGACTCTTATATAGGCCATGTTGATAATCAGGCACCACATCATCCAAGAATCATCATTTTGAATCTGCCTACCTATCCATCCAACTACCAAAACTAAGTTCTAGATAGAGATTATGCAATCACAACTCAATGATCTAGAGTTAATATCAAAAGACCATAGCTAAAAATTACAAATGAACATAGTCAACCTTTCATTCCTATCAAAAATAAACCAATTGAAAAAATTGAATGGAAGCCTATGATATTGTGTAACAATTAAAGAATACACCTGCACACATCTTTATCATGGATTTTTTGTGCATGTCTACCATCCAAAAAGACATTAGGAATGAGTATTTGAGCCAATCCCTTGTACTAGATGACATGACTCTAAATAAATTCCAATCCATGGTAGGACACTTGGCCCTTAGACAACGTCTCACCTTTGACCAATGTGATATGTTTTCTCTGGTCCCTCTACATAATAACTCATTATACATTGAAGTTAGTGTAATAATGGTTTGGGTCTCAACATTATATCTTTGAAGTTGGTCAAACATCTCAGTTATGTAGCAATCAACTTGTAGCTTGATACCATCATTATCAAGGCATATGATAATAAAGAAAGTGAATCTCAATGTACCATCAACCTACTAGTAGTCATTGGACCATTGATCCATGATACTTTATGCCATGTTTTAGACCTAGAACTATTTTAAAATCTATTATGGGTTGACCCGGATTCATGATATCAGGGCCATACCTTCTACATTGCATCATTGTATAAAATTTATACATTCAAAGATGGAAATGACTATACCTGTTGATATTTATCCATGTCAGTATTGTAAATTCCTTAAGGCCAAGTATAAAACCTAAAACTACCAATTTGTCATGAATCATATGCCCAAAGTAGATAGAGACAGCTAAAAAAATAAAAGCCATTGAATTAGGCCCAGAATCCAATTATATTGACCTAGACAGATTAGCCTCTACCTCATCCATGCCTCCATCAAATAAAAAATTTACCACTTCTATGTCAATGACAAAGGTCTTGGAGAATATACCACCTATAATGCATTCTATATTACCAAATTACCTAAAACTCTAAAATCTTATGGGAGACCTACAGCCAAGACTACTCGTATGGCATGGAAAACCAAAAGAAAATATCAACTAAACAAGCCCATTATTTTTAAACTGACCTCTGGCCTAAAACAAGACCCCTTAATAGAAGATAATTTATGGATCTACATTGATGAGTTGGTCGACTGTTACCAAAGCACAAACTATCCTTTTCCCAGCTAGATTATGGATCACCTAGCTTATGGACATAGAGGCCTTAGGTTAAATCAACAAGGCACAATCAAACTAGTATCAATGACTAAGTACAAGGAAACCCATGGTATTAGATTTAAATAAATTGGGGATGACCTCATATACCTTATTCACATTCTAACACCAATGACTAGAGACAATGATGATAGCAATGATGTAGGGTCTAATTATAGTATTTATGATGACCTTACCACTACAAACTTGTTTAACCCCCATGTCATTTTCATTATTATCCATGTTTATCAACCTTCACATTTAACCCTTTACCATCCATAATTAATAGGCTGCAACTAGTTAGAGTCAATAATGCCATTAGATGATTTCAAAAATGATGAGGCCATATATGATTTTCTAGGACTGAGGAGTCACATTCCTTTTCAAGACCAAAAGTAGGGCTTTGCTATTATATTGGATCATAATACTTGCTTCAGAGAGTGGGTGAACTACCCTAGCCAAAAATAAAAATAAAATCAAACATTGAGGTCTGAAAGTGAAAACCTCTTTGAGGCACTTTCTAACTAGGGAAAAAGTAAAGAGAAAGGCAAGTCTCATGGTGAAAAATAATTTTTGGGGCCATTAGACATGTATGTTCACCCCTCTTCCTATGAAGCATAGGTGACCTATAGCCCACAATATATTTATAAATTAGATATCATTACTAAACAGCAGTAGAATTTTGCATAGATTATTCAAGAGTGCCCTGAGGTATTTATATCATGGCTGATGCTAGGATTAGGAGATTATGATTTGTCTTGTTTAAGAGAAATACAAGAGCTAGTCCATTTGAAGGACTTTTCCATTGTCAATCATTTCAATTCCTTGCCAACTATTCTAGATAATTGTTCTACACGTCTGGTGGAAGACACTTCAGGATTAAATATTGGGACTTCAGAGGACCCAAAGTGGATTAAACTAGGCATGTCCCTTACTAAAGAATAAAGTGAAGATTTGATAGCCCTTTTGAGGGAATTGATTGACATATTTGCATGGACCTATTCATACATGCTAGGTTTGGACCCCATTTTGGTTGTACATCATCTCGTTGTAGATCTTGATGCCAATCCTATTAAACATAAGCTGTGTAAGATGATCCACACATTTTTGTGCTAGTACAAAAGAGTTGTAAAAACTCTTAGATGTGAAATGCATCAGGTTGATCAACTATTCAGAGTGGATCTCAAACATTGTGCTAGTGAGCAAGAAACCAAAAGGTATTAGGATTTGCATTGATTTCATAGATATCAACAAAGCCTACCTGAAAGATAAATTTTCTTTGCCTAATATTGACTGATAGTTGACTCAACGTATGGCTATGAAATTCTCTCTCTAATAGACAGATTTTTAGGGTATAATCATATCAAAATTGCACCTAAATATTAGCACAAGATAGTGTTCACCACTCTGTAAAGAATTTTTTATTATCGGGTAATGAAATCTAGACTTAAGAATGTTGGAGCCACTTACCAAAGAGTTATGATAGTGATTTTTCATGATATGATGCATCACATTGTTGAGGACTATGTCGATGATATTTTGGGTAAATCAAAGGACTTTGTTGATCACCTAATTATAATATAAATAATCTTTGAGAGACTTCATGAGTAAAACATCAAGCTTAACTTGAATAAATGTGTATTTGGTGTCACTTCTAATAAATTGTTAGGATTTATTATCTCTCATAGGGGCATTAAAGTCAACCCAGCCAAAGTTCATGTAATTATAGAAATGCCACCACTATCTACCTTGAAAAATCTCCACAGTTTACAAGGCAATATTCAATCTATCAGATTCTTTATCTCATAATTAACCAATAAATGCCATCCATTTATGCACTTGTTGAATAAAAGTTTTACATTATCCTAGAATGAAGGGTGTCAGAAAGCATTCAACTAGCATAAATAATATCTTGCCAACCCACCTATTTTTTTGCCACCAATGCCAAAAAAGACATTACTTCTTTACCTGTCAGTAATCAAGAATGCACTAGGGGCACTTTTGGTATAGCACAATGAATAAGGAAAGGAGCATTCTATGTATTATTTGAGTTAAACCTTAATTGTGTGTGAACATAACTATACACTGATTGAAAAATTCTATTTATCAATAGTGTTTGTATCCCAAAAGTTATGCCATTATATGTTGAACAATAAGAATATTATTATCATCAAAGTAGATCCACTGAAGTATCTAATTTCCAAATCAGCTCTACAGGGCCATATGGAAAAATGGATCATATTATTAAATGATTTTGAAATTGAATATGTCAAAAAAAAATCCATGAAGAGGAAAGTACTCGCAGATCAGTTTGTTGAAACTCCTCTTCAAGATACTCAACCTTTTACATTTAGATTTCCATATTAGTCTATCATAATTTTTGAAGAAGCAAATGCACCTCTTGAGGTAAATAGTGGAATATTTACTTTTATGGATCATTCATGCCTCGAGGATCAGGGACCATAATATTGTTTGTTACACTACAAGGGGATCTCAGTCCCAAGTCCTTTCATATTATATTTCCCTATACCAATAACATGGTTGAGGATGAAGTGCTCATTATAGGGATTCACCAAGCATTATAGTGAAACATTCAACATTTATTGGTGTATGGTGATTCTAAATTAATCATCAATCAGGCTAAAGATCAATACCAAACCAATGATGAAAATTTGGTACCCTATAAGGTGATGGTTAATATTCTCAAGCATTAGATTACCAAAATCCAATTTGAAAGAATATTGTGAGCCAATAACAGAATAATGGATGCCATGGCCACTATTAGTTCCATGATCTAGATCAGTGACAAAGCTAGGGATTATCAATTTCTTGTTGAACATCTCTTAGAATTGTCACATAAACAATAAGTCATCGATATGGTTTGTGACATTGTTAGTCCCATGTCTCCCTGGTACTCAAATATATATGCCTATCTTTAATACCAAACCATGCCTCCTGATTTATCATGTAAAAAATAAAAGGCCTTCTCCCATAAATCCTCTCACTATGCCTTACTTAGACCAACCTTGTATTTTAGAAGTTATGATGGAACTCTGCTTCATTTTTACCTTTGATAGAATATGGACTAGCATTGAGAAAAGTCCATGAAGGAGTGTGTGGAGCCCACACCAGTAGGTCAATCTTAGCCAAAATGTTACTACGTACTGGTTATTATTGGTCAATGATGGAAGTAGATGCAATTGCATATGTGCATATGTGAAGAGGTGTGTCAAGTGTCAAAAGCATGCCAATATAATTCATGCTGTAGACAAAACACTTAAACCATTGATAACACCATGGCCATTTTCAATGTGGGGACTTGACCTTATTAGGAAGATCAATCCAACATCTTTAAATAACCATAAACATGTCTTGACTGCTACTGAATACTTCACTAAGTGGGTGGAATCCATTCCCCTAACTTATGTCACTAGTAAACAAATCTCCAATTTTATATTCAATCATCTTATTTATCATTATGGCATCCCCTCTAGCATTATATATGATAATGGAAGATCATTCAAGAATAAAGAGGTGAAAACATTTTTTCTCAATACCACATTAAACAACATTTATTTATTGCTTACTATTTGCAAGGCAGTGGCCAAGTTGAGGATTCTAATAAACCCATTTTTAACATTCTGAAAAAGATTATTAATGATGCCTATAATTGGCACTTGCAGCTATTTAGTACCCTCTAAGCATACCATACCACATTATGTAATCCAATAGGAATCATGCCTTATTTGCTTGTTTATGGAATTAACATCATTTTTCTTGTTGAGGTTGAGTTTCCTTCTCTTTGAATTTTATTGCAGCACATCATCAATGATGAAGACTACAAAGTGGCTCACTTGTAGGAGATAGACTTGCTTGATGGTAAATGTTTGGTTGCCCTAAATAATCTTCAGGGTTATTAGAACTGATTAAAAGGTCAATACAATAGGTGCATTAGAATCAAAAAAATGTAAATGTTGATTCCAATAAAAAAGGGAAGTTCTAACCAAACTAGTTATGGACCTATGTAGTTGTTGACAACTACGATTCTAGAGTATACATGCTCGCTACACCAAAGAGAGATGAACTTGATGAATCGATGAACATAATGCACCTCAAATGTTTTTAGGATTGAAGGATTAAGATTATTATCTACAAAGATCATCTAAGTTTTACCACATTATACCTATTATTTGTACTATACCCCTTACCATTCTACCATACCCTTACCCTTTGCCAACTAGTTATTTTTACCTAATCCCACCTATCACATTTGACCTCAGTTCCAATTCATTTTTACTTATGGCACATTCAATGTTTGAGGACCGATTTGGTTCTAACAATAATTTTAGAATTACATGTTCAAATGGTAGTAAATGAAAGCAGTATGATAGTGGTCCTAGCAATTGCATCCTTCATTTGTTGTTACATTTGACTGGTGCCATTGATTATAATCACCTTTGGGAAAATCAATGTCCCACCTCATGCTAGTAATTATAACTTCCTATGCTAAAATTAGTACCACTAACCCTTTGTCATTGTTTCCTAATTATAATAGCTTATGGAAAAAATAGCGATAAGATTTTTACCATGCATTACCACATCACCTTGCCATTATTGTTATCATTTGTCTTGCCATTTAATTTTTATCTAGAACTTGTTGGTACTTAATTGGATGCCTTTTGTGAAGGTATAACTAAAATGACTTGAGATCCTAATGAGATAATTTAGGCAGCACTTGATTCACATTAAGGTCATCTCAGTCACCCCTTTGCCATATTCTCACCATTTTATGGGCAATTTAAGATTAACGTTCTCCCTATTTTGTGAGCAACCTAAGCCACGCTCTCACCATTTTGTGAGTTGTATTATTTTTTGTCTCATAATTATTGATCAAGTTAAGATGCTTAGAAATTTCCAAAAACATTTGAAATAGTTTCAAAATTCCAAAAATATTTGTAAAGATATAGAAAATCCTAAAAATTATAAAATCATGAAAATTGGCTTAGAAATTCCATGTGAGATATAAAGCCATCAAAAATTTTAGAGATGGCCCATATTATCTATTTGTTTTATTTATAGACCACCTTGGTATTTTTCCTCCCATTTATGGGAGAACTACATTGGCCTGAGGTCCGCATGGACTATGTAGGCAACACTTCGATACATGGGGTATCTTGGGTTAGCTCGATCGTGCCTTTCTTTTTTTTTTACCACTTATTTGCCTTAAGGATTATAGGACTCCTAACTATTTCACAAGTAACCACTTATCATTTAGTTACCTCATTCTTATTGGTCTTAAGCTGTACGCTTTCTCTGTTTTATAGTTTTATGTTGTGAGCATTATGTATTCAAATTTGATACACTAATGACCACTTGGCTTCATTTTATGCTCTTGCTATTTTAAAAGCCCCTTCTCATTCTAAGCCTTAGTTGTAGTAGACACTATCAATTAAAAATCCAATCTAGTTCATCAATGAATACTCATCTCTTGTCTTTTAGTTTAGTTTTAGCCTAAACCATACTCTCGTGCTTGTGTGATTTGTTTGTGTTGACATTTTCATGATTATAAAATATCATCCTCTCTTCTTTCACGCACTCATCATTTTGAGAGATCATTCATATTTTCCTCTACATGTTAGTCATGTTTTTTTATAATTTATTTTATTCTATCCCATATCTTGGGAGAACTACATTTAGCTTAAAATTCACATTGAATCTTTTGTCTATGAAACTATGTAGGCAACATCTATTTGCCTAGTGCATCTGGAGTCAACTCGACTACCATTTCCTTTTCTTCTATTCCCCTATTTTGTTTGTTTGTGTTGTTGTCTCTTATTACCTAGGGATAATATTTGCCATCTTATTTGTGTAGTTATTTCCCTATGGCTTAGAGGCCACCTTGTGTCAATTGTCTTTATGTTATTTTACTGGTGTCATTGTTACCTAGCTTAGGGTTCATCCTATCACCAAGAGTAACACCTCTATTACACACACATGAACAATTTATTTTATTTTTTTCACTAACATTGTGATTAACCATTACTTTTGTCTTATTATTTGTTTAGCTTCATTTGTTTATTTTTTGTGTGTTTAGATTAATTTGTTTACTGCACTTTTCTTTGATTTGGATTGTTTAGTTGTTTTGATTATTTTATTCACTTTGTTTATTTGTGTGTTTTGCTTATTGGTGTTTTGTTGTTTATTTTTATTAGTGTTTTGTTGTGTTTTATTTATTTTTATCATTTTGTTTATTTTTATCTTTTCGTTTGTTTGTTTTAAAATTCACTTCTTAGTTTTTGTAAGATTATTGCATTTTATTTACACTTAATTATTGATTATCCATATCATATAATTTGGTTGTAAATTTTTGTATTTAGTCTTACACTTGATTTATTTATTCTATTCACACTTGGGATTTGATTATATGTATCTTATTCCTAATTTATTTATATTTACATTAAAATTAAGTTTTTCATACTTAAGATATGAATTGTCATTTAGTTATCCATAACTATCATGCATAATATCACAAGTTAAAGCAAAACCATGCTCACATGAGTCTAACAATGCAATGGCAGTATATCGTTAATATATCAGAAACTAGCCAACTACCCTAACACATTCCTGGATCCATGAGTAATAAGCAAGAGCAACAAATGATTTATTATGTATTTATATAGACGAGCATCTCTAAATAAGCATACATATGAGTCATACAACATAATCATATGATAATCCACACAACATCTCATACCCTAGGCCATATTTTTGGGCCTCTCTTAAGACCTATTTAACAACATGAATTTCAACCTATATCCCATGTTTATTCGAATGTACATCTTCGAACTCACATTTAGGCTAGAAATATGTTATCTTTTTTTACCTCATCATAAATCTATTTTATGAATTTTTTGCATAAGCTACCCTTGCTAATTTGCTTCATTACAGACAATTCTATTTTCGATCAATTTAATGATTATAATTGTCATGGGTAAATCATTATTTTTGTGTCCCATGCTAATGATTATAACCACCTATGGGAAAATCATTATTTTTAACCACTCCATCCACCCTTTTAGGAAAAATGTATGCATTTTTTAATTAAAACTACCTTTGGGCAAATTAATGTTTCTCATTTTCCCTTCCTAATTATAACCGCCTTTAGGAAAATCAGTGTTTTATGTTTCATTATTGATTATAACCATCTTTGGAAAAATAAGTCTTTTTTCTATTTTTCTTTCTTGATTATAACCACCTTTGGACAAATCGGTATTTCCCATTTGATTATTGATTATAACTACCTTTGGGCAAAAAAGTATCCATTCCACCACCTTACCAAGGCCTTTATTCATGCCACTACTTATAACGATCTTTGGGAAACCCAGTGTCACACACTTTGTTATTGATTATAACCATCTTTGGAAAAATCAATTATTCCACCCTTGTTTCCATCTAGACCGTGTCATTTTATTTATTTTGAGGGACTGTTTGACAACTCTATTTTTATCACTCACTCCCTCAAGAGGGCATCAAGGGCTTAGCAACCGCCCTTTGGGGCATGACCCATTTGGATTAACAACTTTTTAATTCTTTTAAAATATGTTAATATGCCTATTCCACAATGCCTTCTCAAATAGGGGTAAATTGTAGGCCCTTAATTTTGGCTACTTTCATGCCTAAACTAACATTCAATCTAGTTTTTAGAAAATGACATCTATAAAGCTTAGAAATCACTTGAATTTTCAAAATTCATTCACGTAAGGGATTTAATTACCTATAAATTTGATGAGGTAGCTTATTTGGTGTATTACTCTATATGCATCACTAACCTAGTTCAGTTCTAACACTAGTCAAATTATGACCTAGTAATTTGACACTTTTGGCATGTCAAGCTATTAATTGAAGACATTTAAAATAATTTTCAAAATCCAAAAATCACTAATCAATACTAATTGCATTTCAAATCTTAATTAATTTTCCTAAGCAAAAAAATTAAATCAAATTAGTGAATTTTATTTACTAAAAAAAGAATTTTTAGCCAAAAATAAAGCCAAAGGTCAAATGAGCTAATAAAGTGATTTTTTATTTCATAAATATTAAAAAATATGACTCATACCTCAAAAATATATAACGTGAGTTGTCATACCTCATAAATATCTGAAACTGAGGTGTCAAGATTTCATGAGTGCCTTAACCCTATCCAAAGTTAGACTGACTCAGCCTAGGTTAATTTAGACTCAATCCAACTAGAATTTAACCTGACCTACTTAAGGTTAAATTTAGTTCTTTGAGATATAAATATAAATGCCCACACCATTGTCTAACAATATTTTTTTTGTAATGTTATTCTATTGGAGTACTTTCTTGAAGCCTTTAAGAGTAGTATTATAATGCCTAATTTATGCCAATCTTCACACCAAGCCACAAGTGACTATTGGAAAGATACTACCACCATGGAAGAGTATTGCTAGAAGACTAAAATCATCATAGGCTGAGTATGAACATCTTTCTGCCAACAAGTAAGCATCAAATTTTACAAAGGAGGTAAGAAAATTGTATTATCTTTATCTCTATTTTGTGATATTGCTTATTGTGTTATGTTCCCCCTAGTTTTTAGGAAAGAGTGTTTAGTCTTAGTGAATTGTTATGCTTGATGTTTTTTTCATTTAAACTAACAAGAGATTAATCTACATATTGTTCACTCTTTGAACTTCTAAGATACACAAGGGACCCTAACAATAATTTTACTCTCTCTCTCTCTCTCACACACACACACATGCATATGCATAATGGCAGAACTTATCCTTTTCATCATACCTTTGTAGAGATGGACATAGCTACTCTCAAACCATCCCATATTTGTTTTTACTTGAAAAAATAAGAAATATATCAGCAATATAAATAGAAGACATATCAATAATTATAACGTCATCATAACATAAATTAGATTCTAAACTCATATGTGATCAATAACTATAAAATAAAAATTGATATTGCTACCTTAACCAACAAAAATAATATCAATGCCAAATTATCATAATTTTCTACACAGAGAATATAAGTCAACAAAGTCATCCAAATATTGCCTAAGTCTTTTTAATTTATTACTTCGGTTTATTCAAGCACTTATTTAGATAATAGAACATGAGACATAAAATGAATATATTGTAATAATACCACAACATAAGAAACATAGGAAATTCAGTAGGCTTAATAAAGTCCACAAAATTTTCATGAAGAGATTACTTGTGTGTAACATGTTTACTTTGCCTTCAGCAAGATAATTTGACCATTCAAGATCGTTGCCTAAGTACTTTGATGAAAATGCATTTTTTGATTATCATATAATTCCAAAAGATTCTTCAAATAGATGCATCACTTTGAAATATAAGATAAAATATCTTATTTACAATAATCAAATTCAATTAGATGGGAAAAGTAACAACTTTAATGAATCAATAGATTTATCAAGTCACAACAATTAATCAAATGATGAAGTAAATGTCCTTGATTATGTAGACAACTTGAAGTATAACAATGTGTCGATGGACTATGGAACACACACATTTGACAATTTTATTGAGATGGTTGATTCAATCAAAAGTAATAAGGAATATATTCATATTTTGTTTGGTGATAATAATAATATGTTTAATAGTTCATATGATGGACCTTTATTCATAAAAGCATTCATAGATGGTAATGAAACATATGGCATAATGGTTAATAATAGTTCAAGGTTGAATATATACATTGAAAAAATAATCTAAAATCTTAGACTTGGTATTGATGATTTGGCATGCACCTCAATGGTTATTATGGGATGTGATGGTATTTCTAGAGATTCCCTTAATTTTTTAATCTTGCTTATTTGAGTGGGTCCAAATACAAATCAACTTTTATTTCTTATAGCATATAATAATGGATCATATAATGTTTTACTTGGTGGAGCTTAGATATATCAAATGAAATTAATTCCTTCTACCATGCATCAATTTTTAAAATACGGACACGAAGGTCAAATGATTGAACTTAAAAGAGACGTTAGCTTTCCAAGAGAAAAAATTCATAGAGAAATCACATTTAAAGAAGAACTAAGGAAATACCAAGATTTATACCTAAGATAAGAGCACATAAGATACAAGTGCATAAGTATATCATAGCAAGGGTGTGTGTTTCATATCCTATGACTTCTAAACAACCATAACAGCATAAGAAGAATCAATGGTTCATATCCTATGACTTTTAAACAACCATAACATCACCAGAGGAATCAATGTATGTGACATATTATCGATAAGAATGATCACTTAGTGGACAATGTTGTAGAAGAATATAATGGAGATGATGACTTACTATCTCCTCATGGGTGACTCAACACCTTATTCTTGCTTTTGATGATCCCAATGCTTCATCTTATGACGATTATCATGGATCGCTTGATATTATTGGTTATATTTTCTAGTAAATCCCTTATGTTTTCAAACCAACACAATCTATGTCTTTGATCTATTATATTGCCTTTGAGTTTAGTTCCTTATATGTGATTTATTATAGATTTCATTATTTATCTATGGATTGTTACAAGTGTTCATTATGTTTGATATATATTCTTGTGAGGTATTATTGTTATATTATGTTATCATGTCTTCCTTGTATTTTATTATCATATTATTGCAAAAATATTGTATACTTTTTATTGTAGCAAAGAACACACATTTCATGCATAAGTTCACATGCATACACATAGGGACACATATAAAGCAAAGATAAATTGTGTTAGCCAGCCATAGGTTAAAAAAGTGCATAGGGTGCACATGGCCCATATAATTCATGTATTAGGTGCATGGGAATGATCCCCTCATCTATTCATACTAGCCTTGAGAAAACATTTTTTTTGGACATAGATGTCCTATTATGTTTCATGACCCTTGACCCTAATGTCATCATGTCACCCTCCCATAGTCTCACGACCTCAACTATATAATAATGGCACTCTTGTTATAGATACACATATTGGTAAAATATGGTCTATGTAATTACATCACTAGTGAGAGAGGGCATGCCCATGTCATGTCTTTATATGTCTCTCTGCGCTACTAGTGATGCTAGTTAAGCCTCAAGTTGAGAGTTATGTGTTTTTACCCATTTTATTTATTCTTGTGCTTAGGTGATCCCCTTGATCACATCCTCCAACCTAGAATTCATATATATATATATATATATATATATATATATATATGTTGTCATGGCCTTACTGACTAGATCTAATAGCTAAGCATTGTTTCTTGCATCGAATTAATCATGATCACATGTTCTTAGAATATATTCATGTATCTATAAATTTAGTCCACTGATATTGACATAAATAGTGGTGGTCCAATCATCAACATCATTTTGTCACATTAATTAAATACTATTAAATGTAATTCTAAAAATTAATTAAAGGTAACAACATAATTGTATTGACCTTTTTACCTGAATATTTTTTCTTTGAGCTTATGTCTCAAGTCATTTAGATTGGATAAACCTTCATTGGTTCCTTCTCTTCCCCCTCTACATAGGATGCCTCATCATAGTGCACCTCCTCAGAGTCTTGCCTCTCCTCCCTTAGCGTAAATAGTGGTGTGGGGTGGACCTTAGCCCACCATACTTGCCAAACATTCATAGCTCTTGTGTCATTGATCATATGGTTTGGATGGCAATCATCCTTGTCCTCCTCATCTGTCTAATCTAGGTTTACAACCTAAGCTAAGTCTTATTATTAGTCCTTTTGGGAGCATATTTATGACTTGTACAAAATAAAAATGGATGTGGACACATGTTGTGTCATCCCATACTATCTCAATACTCTCTCATACTAAAAAATCTCAATGTTGCATCTAAATCAGCATTGATACCATCTACTACATTTGATCCACCACATTTATATGGCACCCTCGACCCATCCTAGATGGTATCTATATGGCCATCGGGTGACGTCTCTCTCCCTAAGGGAATTTATGACCCTTTTCCAATGTGTGGCATATCATGATCTCATTATCTCTTGGGTCCCACTACAACCAATCTCCCTGCATGTGGTATCTTTTTGTCCTCTAAGGAATTGGGTAAGCCAATGTGCCTAGTCACTGTTAGGGGCTTATATGCCCAACATTGAAAGTGTCCCTACTATAATCCCTCCATTATGAGTCTCATATATATATATATATATATATATAGGTAACTGCATAGGTGGTAGATCATCTAATGCCCCTAAGAGTATGTGTTCCTCCTCTCCTTCATGTCTTGTATCATAAGTCAAGGATCATATGAGAAAGACGTACCCCATGTGTTGACCACCATGAAGGATCTCAATAATATAGCCATATATATATACACATGTGGTGCATCATCCAACATAAGGGCACTTAGTTGGATCCCCCCTCTAATCTCCAGTATCCTATTAGCCACTCACACATAGTACCCATGAGCTAATATTTACTCATCCACTCCATATCACTCCTCCAAAACAAAATAACTTGGATAAGTAGTCTAAGCATTCTCTAGGCATCCTCTAGGGTAAATATATATCCCTTGTCAATAGCCATAATGTACATTTATCACTATTACATAGATATGTCAAATTGTACCATAGGGATGATGCAACATGCCGTAAGCCAACTGCATATATATGTGTCGATTGATCCTCATCTAGCCCAAGTGTTTAAATTATCTATAGCATTATCCCATGTCAAAATTCCCATGCGTATGACACTGTACATCATAATAAAAAAATATATAAAATATTATTTTTCTAATCAAATATGTTTACCATATCAATATTATGTAGTTTCAAGTGTCAAAAATCATAAAAAAATACAAATATGTTAGAACCATACAAATTTCCTTAAGACAGTACATGATTTACCATGTTTGTACATATCATGTTAGGATCATATATATGTTGTCTAAAACATACGATTTCCATATTGGAGGAAAATATTTCCCTCCTCTTGTTGATTATATTTTTAAATTTTAGAAATGAGTCAAAATTGTAAAAATTGGATTTAAATTTATTCGCTAGATGTACCATAAAATCTTGTCAATTAGTCATGGTGTATCTCTCTTAGAGCTCTGTTTGCAAATATCTCTCTCATAACTCCACTTGCAAATGTAAAAGGCAAGAATAAGGTGAGTTTATATTTTCACTTTCACTTTCACTTTATATATTATTCACTTGGCATTACTTTATATGTTTATCAAATTGCAAAAGATATGATATAATTGTGATGATATAATGACTAATTATATCATAGGGAAATATTTAGTGCACACGTTTTAGTGTTATTGATCATGTTATCTTGCATATCTTAAGATATTATATATTCCTTGATGATATATGACATTTTATGTCATTTTCCCACAAGGGAAATATCATTTTTTATCAAGATCTAGTTGTCACTATTTCAAATACTCTTATCAAATCTCGAACAAGAAACCATACTATATATTTATCTATCTTGTTACTTTATTCATTTTTTATGTTTTAGTACAACCTGACTATATATGATGCCTAACTTTGATTTCTAATGTCTCTTGTCATAAGAGTTTAGAGTTATTTTGATTGATTTTACTCTAAGACATCATTGTTATTGTTATTGTTATATTATTGTTAATGTTATCGTTATCGTTATTGTTATTGTTATTGTTATCGTTATTGACCCATGCATGTAGAAAAGAATGTATCTTGTAGATCCTTAGATACATTGTCTTTTATTCCAAGCATTAGGCACATAAAACATTATATCCATGCCATGTCTTCTTTTCTACTCTAATATGTATGCACATACACGCATTAAAGTAGGGGCAAAATGTAAAACACCAAAAAATGGTCCCTACTCTAATATGTATGCACATACACACATTAAAGTAGGGTAAAATGTAAACACCTAAAAATGTCCTTTATACATTTATTAATCATTAAATTCCATTATTTTAGGGTTTTTGTACTTGTCTATTATTGGTCCAAATTGAGCATTATTGGTTTATTTGTGGGTCATTGCCATGTCTCTCACTTCTTCTCTCCCCCTTGCTCTCTCTATATTTCCAAGTGTCTCGGGCATGTCTCCAAAGTGTCATTAATGTTCTTGGGTCTATCTAGGTCGTTAGTGATACTCCTAAGTCTTTTTGTGGCCTCTTCTTATCAAGATGCACCTATTTTGTCTTGTCTCATTTTTTCATTTTTAGAAATTATTTTGTGAGTCAGAATGCTAATAAGGGTCCTTATTTGAATTCAATTGTCTATAAATACACAAGCATTGTAGATCATTTTCATCTAAGAAATATATATAGCATCTAAAATCATCTTTTTATTGCTCATAGGAATCTATCGAGCACTTACAAGTATTCTAGAGGAATTAAGCAATCCTTAGATCATTCACTAAAGTAGACAAGTCTTTGTTAGAGACACACCATACAACACTTGGGTTCAAATGCTATTGGAACTATTACAATTATTAGGTTTGATGATTTCAATATTTTTATTGTCGGACACATCAAAATCTTTTTTATATTATTTGGTTTAACATAGGGCCCATTTAAAACATGTTATTTTCCTCAAGCTTTTAGGAATTGTTGCCCATCTAGGATTTAAAGAAGAAATATGCATTGTAAATGATCAAAATCATAGAATAGAAAACTAAGGTTATTAGATATCAAAATTAGGTGAACACAGTCATCAAGTCAATTTGGACATTTATGTTATTTGTCTATAGTGTCATCAATGCTTTGAACATTGTTTGGAGTGGGATCATGGCTTCTAGGAGACTTTTTTATTCATCTTAAATTTTCTTGATCATGCCTCTATCACTTCTAAGTGCACATTTTTATGTTCAAATCGTAACCACTATCATTAGATCTCATAATAAATATATATGCCTCTAAACCTTGCATGATCACTCTTTTATTTTTAAAAATAATTAATTAGATTTATATTTCTATTTTGTACATATTTTTTATTATTTTGTATATATTATTTAATTAAATAATAATTATTTAAGTATTTAAATGAATTAATTAAACTTGTATTACTATTTTGTATATATTATTTAGTTTGAATTAAAATATTTGAATATTTAAATTAATCAATTCAATTTATATTAATATTTTATACATATTATTTAATTTAATTAAAAGTATTTAAATATTTTTATATCACAATTTATTTGTAATAGAGAAAACCCTTAGGATAACTATTATATGTACCCTTAATTCTATACAAAATTATAGAATCCTTCATCCAAAAAATGATGCATCAACCCAATATTTTTTCAACCCAATATTTTTTCTCCTTCCCTGTAGAAAGAATCCATCTCTCTTTGTATTGCCCCTAACTTTTGCCCCCGCGTGTACAAGTTTGATCTTAGCAATATTAAAATAATGCACTTATGCATAGTACGATTATTTAAAATAATTAATACATATTTTTCTTCCATGGTGATTGATATTGACTTTTTGTTAAATCTAATGTGCAATGAATTGTGGGGATTTCCTAGCACATTGAAAAGTTTGTTCTCATTAAATTAGTGTCATATAATAATTGAAAATTTTATAGCATTAAAATTTTGGGGGAAGGAAATCACATTTTAATTATAAAGTTGCATTGGGCTACAAGTCTAAGAAATGGTATTCAAGGCACTACTAAATAATCATCTAAAAATAATATACAAAGATCAAAGATCAAAGCTTTTTTTTTTTTAAAAGTGAAGTATTATTAAGGCATGTTGAGATCGAGAGTATTGCATATGGAATTTCATTTCATGTATACCTCTTTTTGATTTGTATTTTTGTCAAGTTAATATTTTTTAGGATTTACTCTTTAGATAACCAACATCAATTAAGGGAGTTTGTTATCTTATAGGTATCGATCTCAACCACTATGGACTCCAAACGGAGTACTTTTGAATGGTGGCAAAAATCTCAACTAGTAATGAAGATGACTTTGAGAGTTTATGCGGTTGCCCATGCTCTTCCACAACTAAGCAACCCACACCGCAAAAAATTTTAGATAACCAATTGATAATATAAAAAGTGTTGCCCCAATGTCTAATGAAACTGTGATAGTGATCCACCTATAATACAACCTTCTTTCCCTACACTTAAAATCTATAAAGATCGCATAATTATTAGTTTATGACAAACCCAAAAAATTGCACAAAAAAGAACTTACAAACCTACAAACCACTTAATAAACAAATCTACTATTTAACTTGTGATTAAATTTGAATATACAATAGAAATTTAAAAAACAAATGTACAGGCACCATTACACATTCAAAGATAACATGGAATAGCCCTAATTATTTCACTTGATTAGTTACTAGCTTCATCCATGACCAAGGTTTGTCATCGTATACATGTGGAACCCAACAAAATGTGCACTTTATAATGTTACTCATAAGTGTTACGAAGTGGTAGTGATGAGGCATTGCAAATCTCACAAAGATATTTGCTTAAATCTAAATTAGATTTTCTTGGATCATTCACTTTCCTTGAAAAGTGAGAGTACCCATCATGTGATCATCCCGCTATAGAAAGTAGACTTGGAACCACTAAAGAGTATATGAATTAACATGATCTGCATATTCAGTGAATAATTTAAAATTCGTAGCAGGTACCCTACCTGTCTTATTCTTCTACATATACACCATGAACCAAGATTTCTTACTTTTTTAAATGACAATTTATTATATAATGTAGCCTACAATGATATCAGCATTAAGTATAAAGATTATTAAGGGTCGACAATTTTATGACTTGTTTATAGAGAAAAAGATGTTAGTATAACAAGTTTTCTAACTAAAATCTACAGTAAAAAAGTTAGTATCGAAAAGAAGCTTACAATTTTGCATGATCAAAGGGGTAGTGCTCGTACTAGAGAGTTGTGATAACAAAAGGCAATGTTGTTACAACCCTCGATCCTATAGACTGGTTGGTCTCGTGGATGTTATTAAAAAATTTCATTCATTCAATGAATAAATCCCCATACTTTTATAATGTATATATAATCAACAAATAAACCTATAGTAAAACAACTTATTGCAAAGATAGGATGTAAGAAAAGCAACCAAGAAAATTTACCATTTACACACATGCACCCCAACTAATTTCTTCCTCAGAAGTGATTAGCCATGTAGACACCTAAAAAATGGTCTATATGCATTTAGTAGTTGTTAAATTGCATGATTTTAAAAATGTTTGTATACTTATTAGTTATTGGTCCAAAATAGACGTCATTGATGTTCTTTGTCCCCTAATTTCCACTCATTCTAAGTACCTTGTTCGAAACATTCCTTTACATTATAGACAACATGGAATGAATGGTGTACAATTCTATGAAATTTTTGTGGTCCCTTATGGTTAGAGTGCACTCGATTTCTTTGTCCAACGTTTTTCGTCATGTGACTTTTTGATATTTTTTGTGTGCAAATAGGGTGCTAATTTGAATTCAATTTATTTGTAAATACATGAGTATTGTAGTTCATTTAGGGATACAAATAATCTATCAATCATTCAAACTAAACTATTAAGCATTAAAAAGATTTTTAAAGGAAATCAATAAATCATTAGAGCATTCATTGAAGCAGAAGTTCATGTTAGACATATCACAATACATTGATAATCATGAAAGTTTGTTGTTCTCAATATTGTCACCATATAGAGCCCTAACAAATATCAAGATAGTTTGATTATTCTCTAATTTAATGCATGCCCCAAAACATATGTGGTTTTCCTTAAGTTTTTAGATATTGTTTCCCAATTAAGGAAAAAAGAGGAATTCTATTTTGCAAATGATCAAAATGAGAGATTGGAAAATTGATTGAGGCTTTTGGAGCTAGAATTAGGCAAACACAATTATCAACTTGTTTTAGGGAGGTCTGCACTTTTGTCCAAAATGACATGTATAGTTTGAATTGTCCAAAGTGAAAACATATAAACCAAACAAGCTTCTCTAATCATCCCCAATTTTTTGGGTTAACTTCCTATTACTTATGAGCATACTAATCCATTGTTACCTTCTAACAACTACCATCAAATCACCCAAAAAAATCAGATGAACCTAAACCTTATATATTTAACCTGCTTCTAAATTTAAAATTAATTAATTAGACTTGATTACTATTTTATGCACATTATTTAGCACAATTAAAAGTAACTGAGTAATTGTGTTACAATTTTTTTCATAAATCCATTTACTGATATTTCAACCCATTACAATTCATGGAGACAAGTACCCAAACCATCATCATTGGCTACCTCTTAACCATCGCTGGCTACCTCTTAACATTTCCATGGAGATAAATTATTCGTATTGTCTTCATGGTCATTATAAATAACCTTTACACATCATCATGATTCCTAACCTCCACAATCAATTTATATAACCTTTCTGGATCATGATTAACTGATATAACCTTTCCAAATCATTTTGGATCACGATTAACTGATATAACATTTCCATATCATGATTAACTGATATAACCTTTCCAGATCATGTTGATGTATGTTCATGTTGTTGTGTTTGAGGCATTAATGTTGTCATTGATGTCAAATGTTTGACAGTGTTATTGATGTCCTAGAAGTGATCTTGTGAAAATACACAGTAAGTATTCATGATGGCTTAAGCATGATCTAGTAGGTTCTTGAGTTCTACATAAGGTTCTGGCACAATGTTGTGATGTGACAAGCTTGTGAGAAGATGTGTGGCAGTAGTTGAGCATGATATGAGGTTGCTTGGCATAAGAATGAGTTTTATAATGCATCTACAATGGCAAGAATGTCTCAAAGAGGTATGGTACCTAGTAGGTCTATTTGATAGACTAGTTCTTAAAGCATGGATATGGCTTGTAGAGGCACGATGATGGTGATATGGATATGTATGGACTTGAAGTTGTGAAATGAAGTGTTAGAGCATGTGAGAATGGTGTTGAGTCAGTCACATGACTCTCATAGTGAACCAGAGGGATATGTTCTTCATTGATGGTATTTTCATGGACCTAGTCTTAAGACCCTAGGTAGCATGATGAGGCATCATGATCAGGGTTGGACATTCGTGAGTTCATGTGAGCATGGTTTGAGGTCTGACATGTTATTCCAAATGTGTTGGTGCAGTTTGAGATCCTAAGTTGAAAGGGAATGCATGAAAAATGAGTCTTGAGGTCTCTCGAGTGCTAGAATGAAGAGATGCAGACCCGAGAAGGAACTTTTGATGCTTGTTGGCACGTGTGACTATTGCATGGGAAGCTAAGACCTTGGGTAGAAATGTAAAAGGGTCCTAAAAATGTTTTCCAAGCATTAGGAGTTGGTTTCAGGGACAGAGCTTTATAAGCAAACATTAAGAATGAAAACCGGTCTTAAACCCTTATTGTGAATTGATGATGAAGTTTTTGTTTTTGAGTGCCCAAAATGGATTGGTAAGGCTATTTTGATGATTGGATCATGTAGAGGACTCTTCTAAGTACCTCCAAGTGGCATTAAGTGTTCAAGGGAATGAGTTGAAACTATAGGGAATCCTTTATTTCTCAGAAATTTGATATAACAGGCAAGGTTGACTGAGTCAAAGGTGCACAATGGATGGAGGTTGTAGCTTGTGACTTTTACTTCATGTTCATGGTGGTTTCTAAGTAGATTTTAGACCTTAAATATGTTAAACTGGTCATATAATTTGACCTATTGTTGAAAGGCCTAATAGTGAACACAGTGAGAAAAACCAGGCAAACGTGAGTATGAGATTAGGGATGAGTTGCAGTGGATTAGGAATGGATCCAATTGTTTGAGGTTTTTCAAGTCCTATAACACATGTCCATATAGGTTATATGTCTTGGAGGTCATTGAAAATGTTGCAAATGTTGTTCACAAGATGCCCTATCTAGTGAAGATGAGACAATAAAAGTGTAAGATTCAGAGTTTGGTATATATATTCCATATTTGTCATTAGACCTCTGTATATTTGTGTTTGGAGATGTTTTAGAGATGCCTAAGGATCATAATCATTCATCATGACTTCTTTATTGTGTATACATAGGTATTGAAATGCAAGATTATCATGACTAGTTCAGAAGGCCAAATGACAGTTCTGAGTAAGTGAGAATGATGAGTTGAAAGATCTCTGCACTTAGTTGATGTATCTAATGAATATGGTGTTGTTTAGGACCTAAAAGACCTATCCATTCTTGATAGAAGGTTGATATTCACTTTAAGGAGTTGAGAGCCAAAATGGTTTATCTGGTTGTGTAAGAATTGTGAAAGAGAGAGTTAACAAATTGGTCTGCAAGACTAATAATTGACACTAGAACCAATGGTATATCTATTGGAGGATGTACTAAAGGTCACATAGGAACTATTCGTGTGAATGAGAAGTCTTGTAAGTGCCCTTAAAAGTTCTAAAGACAACATTCTTCATAACTATTTTTGGAGCTACAGGGATTTTTATGTATGTGAGTGAGTTTGATGTTCCTATGTCATCTTGACAGGTTTGGAAGTGTACCAATCATGTGGTGATGTCTTATAGGTGCCATGAGATCTTATACATGCATTTGGAGGGTTGGAAAGTGCCTCTACAGATGTTGATGGTCAAAGGATTTTGATTGTGTTTTGGAACTTTCTGGCAGAATAAAGAGCCTTTTGTAGAGGTGTTTCTGAATCTTTGAAGTCTAATGAGTTTAATGATGACCCTAAGGTCATGAAGTTTACATCCATATGTGGATTTTGCTTTGAAAGTGTTTCTACAGGTTGTTTGAGCTTCATCTTTGTAGAAAGTATTTTTGGGGTAATTAGGCCTAATGGAGCTTTCACGAGGTAAATGAATGATTTGTGAATTTTTGAGCATGTAGGAGGTTAGTTGAGGTTGTCATTCAAGTGATTGAAAGGGTTGAGGTATTTGGTGAGGGCCATCTAGGCCATAGTGATTCAAGTTGTTCCGTGGAGAAGATATACCTAATTACATTAGGTCTCTATTAAACCTGATGATGGTTTTGGTCCTTATAAGTAATGACCGACCTATGTAGTAAGTGTTTCACTTGTAAAACGTGTGTATTGACCTATTCCAAGAATGATCCAAGGATGGAGAGATGTTTGGCTGACCAAGGTGGGTGACAGCAAGAATCAAGTATAAGTACAAAGCATAATAGGCCTATTTGTGTGTGAATGACGGATGAGAGAGCAAGCGAATAAAAGAACACCTTGATGACCATCAAAAGAGGGGAAAAACTATGATGAACATATAATAGATATTTTGCATGTGGATGACAAGGTCAGTTGACCTAATAAGCCTAATAAGAGGCATGTTTGAGCGAAGAAAACTAGAGGCTATTTTGAGAGGGGTAGAAGGTTGAGAAGCGTTGATTGAGTTGATTGTTTGTTGAGAGACTATCAAAGATGTGTTTCTGATGTATGATAGTAGTGGAACCCAATTAGAGAAGATAGAGAGCTAAAGAAGAGGTCACCATCTGTTGGTTGAGCAACAAGGTGTCTTGAGGTGATCAAGTTGATCTTCGTTGAGTTGGTGTTTTGTCAAGGAGTGAGAGCTACCTTGAAAGATTGCAGAAGTATTCTTGAAGTGACTGAATTGGTGTTGAGTCACTTAGAGGGTTTGTAAGTTGGAGCTTACTAAAGGACTAGTTGAATTGGTGCTTGACTAGTGAAAGGTTGGTGCTCTTTGTGGGGTTGGTGTCTCACTAAATTTTGATTCATTGCTTATAGGATAATAGTCCAAGTGGTGTTTCAATGGGTTTTATCCCCCATGAGGGTTTCCCACATATCTCTTGTATTCATATGTTGATATCTTACTTCATGTTTATGTGATTGCTTCTCTATGCATTGCTTGATCTCTATATTGGTTTGAAAATTAATCATGTTAAATGAAAAGAAAGGATTGTTTTAAGACACTGATTCACCCACTGCCTTATGCCTCCCCCTTCCTCCCTCTCAGTGGTTGTGCTTCCAATAGATCATTTTGGAGCATGATTAACTACCTCCATAGCCATGTTAAATCAATTTCACCCATCATATTGGTTTACTGGCAGCCTCCTCAATCACGTCAATAATTCCCATTAGTTTATATGCATGGTACAATTACATTGAAAACCATTGCAGTTTCCTCATTGACCCTCTTTAATCAAATAGGGTTTGCATTTTGTTATATCCATTTTTTTAAAGCATAACTAGTAGTTTAGGCAGAACTTCTTGGTAAAAACTACCAGAATATCATGATTGGTTATCTCCATAGTCACATGAAATCTAGTGACTTTAATTTTGGCCGATGTTGTTTTACAAAGAATGCAATGAAATTTGTGTTTTTCATCTTCTGGGATTTTTGCTTTGATTACATAATTTTTTGAAATGGGTTAAAGGCATGAGATTTTCCATAAACATTTTACCCTACACACACACAGAATAGCAAGAAAATTTGTGATTGATTGAAAGACTTTGAATCTTAGAATCGTCTGATATAACTTCTATCCTGCCATACTCCCAATAAAATGGAGACGACTTGTCAAAATCATCTATATGTGAATCATTCTACAATTTTAACTTTCAAAAAATAACCACCACTGAGAATGGATTACCACAATGAAGACCCAGGGTCAAATCACCGTGGGAACTGCTGAACACATGCTCACATGGCCCTTAATAGTGCGGCTCCCAAAGCGCATGGGTAGAGCCTAAACTCCTCATGTTTGGAGACTGGCCTTCGTTTGCACATCAAGGCTGTGGGATCCATAGTAAAAACCTCACTGATCAAACAAAAAATGTATTTAGGATTTCAAAGCAATTACATGGGAGAGGACATTGAACCAAGTAATATTTACCAATCAAGTGAACCTTAGGAGGTTTTACAGACAAAACATCAAGTACTTTCTAATAGTAGAGCAACTAGATGTCAGCAAGTAGCATGCATTCTTATCAAAATAGAGAATTTAGATGGCAATAAATCTTGCTTCGCAAGCACTGGTCTTAGAAGGTTGATGCATGCAAAAACATTGCAGTGAGTATCTAGACTCCACAAGACCATAACTACAGTTTCAAACAGTATATAGACAGGCTAACACTACCAGTAACTAGAAAAATATATTGGCAGTGTTTTTTTGAAATCATGAAATGCATACAGCCAAAACCCTGGCATTAGAAACTAATGCTTTTAAGGGCTTAGTTCCTTTTGTTCAGGTACAACTCAAAATCATTTGAACCAATGAAAGATCTGATGCATCATGCTTTAAATAGAACCATGAATGCAAGGATAGAGATATCCACTGACATACAAATTGGTCCTCCGTGGCTTCTCATGGTTGCCAAATATTTTTATCTAAACTCCGGATATACAATTATCTTTTATATGAGAATAGAGATGCAACCATCATCTCATACGAGAACAGAGATTCAAGGGTGGAAGTCAAAACAATAGCTTGAGACACGTATTTCTTTGAGCTCCTGGCACTCCTTTCCCTTCAACTAAAAAGGCTTCACTCAAGGGGTAGAAAAGGCCTCAACGTCCTTTTGTTATTACATTCAAGAAGAAATCAAGGCTATTAACATTTAGCAACGGAAATGTAGATGGATCGGAATCTAATTACCCAGATAAAAGCTAGTTGGGGCTGTTGTGTATTTATTTTTTCTATTAACCCTAACTAGTAAATGATCAATTTTACTCAAGATAAATGAGTTTGAATATCTGTGTTTCTTTATTTCCTAATTGATCCTCTAAATGCACCAAACAATACGCTCAATTCTTACTTTCCAATTGAGTTTTCAATTACAAATATGTCAAATCAATTGAGCCAGATGCTTCGTAGTTCAAGCATGGTAAAGGGTTCACCAAGATCTGTCCTTCGTTCATGCAGAAATAGTTCTTTGAATATAGGTTCCTTACTAGAATGCAGGGTCTATTTCTTAGTTATTTAACCATCCAATCCACAAGGTCTATTTCTTAGTTATTTAACTACCCAATTTATTTGAGTTGAGTATTTCAAAAAAATTATAAATGCTACTGTATTATTGGCTTAGTTATATATGCATTCACTTCAAACAAAAATTATTGAAGGATAAACACCCTGATTCTTTAATCTTTTAGCATCCGTTGGTATCAGGTGCATAAATAGTCGACCTTTTTCAGCTTAGTGCCAGGGACAGGGGTATCCATTCCACCAATTTTGGATTGGACTTGAACCTGGTCTCATCCCTTTTTATATCCCCTGAGACTTGTACCGTGGTGGAATTAGATGGCACAATAATGCACTTTACCATCATCTGCACCAATTGGACTACAACCTTTTCAATTCACTTAGATCTTGGGCCTCTGTTTCATTTAATCTTCTTACGCTCATTAAAATGTTATTGGAAGCAAGCAATTTACAATGAAATTTTGTGTGGCAACTGGAATGATGATTTTTTAGGTGTCGCAATCCGACTCTCTTTGTAGTGGTCCCTAACCTTATAAATATATTCATTGTAAACCTCTGCATCTACAATTGGCTCAGTTCAGTTGACCCCTTCCTAATTGCATGTATGGTGAAATAAGTGAGGTGGATCTTGCATGCCCTTTTCTCGGGAACTCTATATCTATTTGGACTTATCCTGCCATCCAATTATCATCCCTCTCGTAAATATATTTAATACCCATGAAGAGTGTACAGAACCATGTTTTTGCAGCTATCTCCTTGCTTTATCTGCTAATCATGTGTGTTTCCTTAGTTTTTTGCTGTGTGTTTAGTTTTTTGTTGTGTGTTTTATAGGCCATATCAATACGGGAAGATAATTTTCAAAAGTCCATCTAATTACATTTCTTAATTGTTCATAGATTTATCTCACTAAAGGATGCACATGACGTAGAACTAGATCTGAAAAACTTTATTGGTGACAGGACGGTGTTATTAACCATGGAACAATATTTATAAATGGATCAAATTAATCAATTGATTCACTAAAAGAAACTTGATTAGATCTTATGCCAAAGTTTACTATTTGTTACATAATGGTGACCAGAACCGGTAAGGATATTCTGAGCTAACATATTGTTGCCATGCAAAATTTAATCTCATGGACCACAACATCGAGATATGATGTGGAGCATACCATCTTATATAGGCAACAGAACTGCAGAGATAACAACCACCAAAGAAGACGGAAAGTATGGGCACAAATTGCTTATGTATATAACATATACTATGAATGCAACAAAACTGTAGAGATGAAAACCACCAAAGAAGATGGCAAAGCATGGACACAAGCCACTTATGTGTATAACACACACTGCAGGATGTATCGATATTTGAGAAAGAAATCTCTATCAATTCCAACCATCCGCGAAAGCTGAAATCAGAGATCGACCTGCCTGGAAATCAGATTGTGGGGGCCAACAGGGGTCAGAGCCAAATGGGGACAAATGACGATTATAGTAGCCCAATTATTTACTAAGTTAAGCATTGTACCTTTTATTGAATGACTGCAGTACAGTAAAGTGCCTTGGATTTATCCTCTTTGTGTTTTGTTTGTTATATGTTCTAAAATACATGCACTTTAATATAGATATGGTGCACTAATGATTCCTAATGGTTTGTTGTCGGATGATAATCTGTTAGGCACTTGTCACCTTGGGAGTAATGATAAAAGACTCTTAGAAGCAGGCCATTCACTGGGTAAGGACATGCAAGAGTGCTATCAGAACCACAAGTTGTGATAGCCATCAAACAGTCTTCAGCGATAGAAAATACCAGAGTGGTTTGTCATAAAAAAGGTTGGTGACACCCTTGGTTAAGCCAAAGCTTGATGACGGGTAGCATTTTCTATTTGTTCACAAATGAACACTCTAATGATGAGCAGAGAAGCAGTAGAAGAACCAATGAGAAGGATCGCTGATTGATTGAGATGTCATGAATCATGATAATGGTCTGAGAGAAAGCATCCAACTGCAAGAGCAACTTACAACAAAATTGCATATTTGATTGCACCAAAATAAGCAAGAAAAAAATCAACTTGTAGTTGAAAGGAAGACTCACTATTAGCACAGACACCAAAGAATGGAGCAGTATTGGGGGACAAGTAATTAGTTGCCAAAAAAGATGCAATGTATCTCATGATATGTCATCCAAATCACAGAAAAGGCTTGAGGTAGAGTATGAAGACCTCTGTAAGTTGTTGATGAAGATAATGCCACCAGTGTTCAATGGAAGCTCGGTTAAGAAGCAATTATTTCATGGCCACTAGGAATTTAGAGGTATTTCCTATTGCATAATTATGCTGACAATATGAAGGCCAACATAGCATCGTATCATTGATTGCCAAGGCACTCTCTGCTTGTGAACCACAAGTTTTTCAAGGATCGAATGGATGAGAGTTCAACATGAAGATAATTTAAGCACCACTTTTAAGAAGCAATCTTTTTTAGCATTATGTGGAGGAGCACGTCCAAATTTTAACACTCTGAGGCAAGGTTTTATATCTTTTAAAGAGCGCAAATAGACATTTGTATAACTTCTGCAATATGTGGAATATATGATGGAAAAGATGCTCAAGGTGAGCATGTACGTGAGTGGACTAACTGTTGGAAGAATCCTCAAAACCTTGGAGCCAAATACTTTACAGAAAGTTGATTAAAAAGTTGTCTACTGCAAAGTTGGTATTAGGGCAAGCAAGAGTTGTAGGACAAGATTGTTGCCACTCCACTAAGGAATAAGGGAATAAAGAGACTCGTGATAGAAGTAGTGCAGGGATGTCTCTTGAATCTAAATGGGAGATTTGCATTCAACACAACTCCGACCCTACAATCTTCTCCTCGATATAGAAAGGCTAGGCCCATGCATGGCCAAGGTTTGATGTCATGAAAACAGATTCTAATGTATGAACAAGGTTGAATATCATGTTTTGATGGAAGGCATCCACCAACTGGTTTTACTCATTCAGATTTCAACAATGGAAGTGATGCATAGTTTGTGGAAAAGTTCACATTTGGATGCCATAAATGTGTTGGATGTTGCTAAAAAATGTTAACCCAAATTAAAAAAAACACCTCCTTCGTTTCAGGAATTTGAAAATGTATGTACAATGGAATTTCCAAAGCTATTGCCTAACAGGACATTAGATTTAAAAAATTAATCTAATTGTACCATTGCAAAAACACAAGTTGCAGAAGCTTCAAGACATGAAATTTATACAAACCTAGCACGGCATCTTGGGGTGCAGCAATGGTGTTTATGCGAAATAAACAAGGAACATTGAGACTCGATTTCAAAAAGGCAATAGTGAAGAACCAGTATCCATTGCCCCTAATTGAAGATATATTACATTGAACGACAAGCACAAGAGTTTTCTTCAAGATTGATTTGTGGTTGGATTATTGTAAGTTCTCTATTAAGAAGAAAAATCTTTCAAGACATTATTCAAGATGCTCTGTGTGCATTATGAGTTTTTGGTTGTCCGCTTGGAATGAAAAATGAACCAACAGTATTCATGACTTTCATGAATAGTGTGTTTATGAAAATCCTAGACTAGCTTGTGTTTGTGTTTCAGAGGCATGTACTGTATGTAGTATTTAAGATCATAAGAAGAGTATGAGCAACATCTTCAAGTAGTGTTGTAAACCTTGCAATAGAATAATCTATACACAAAATTAAGAAAATGCACATTCCACTGGGATTAAGAGCACTATTTAGGGCATGTTATCTTCATATATGTACTTGTAACGGGCTCACAGCACAAAAAGTGCAAGGGATAATTGACTGGAAGATGCCAAGGAAATATATAGAAGTGAGCAGTTTCATGCATTTAGTCATGTATTACTAGAGATTTAGCAAAGGATTTTCATGGATTGTGCATTCAATCACCAGGTTGCAGAGGAACAAGTGTAAATATAACTGAACCATACAATATGAAGCTAGCTTCTGAGAAGTGAAGCAAGATGTGATTAATGAACTGGTGTTGGAGGACCCCTGACTTAGTAAATACTTTGTTGTTTGTACTCAACACTTATTTGTAGAAACTTGCTAAAGTATCACTTCAAAAAAATGAGGTTGTTGCCTATTAATCCAAAACGCTTGAATAACATGAGTTGAACAATCCTACTCATGCCCTTGAGATACTAGAATTGAAACATGCTACACAAAATATTCAAGTTGAGAACATGCCATCAGAATTTTGAAATCTTTTTATGCAGCTAGAGTTGAATGTGCAATAATGCCTATGTGAACGGATATGATAGTCTTGTCATGGGCACATTTAAAAGGAGCAAACAACTAAAATCTGTTAGTGTTATGAAGATTAACTTATGAAACAAAATAATGATGGCAACTGTAATAAATGAGTTCTTTTGCAAAGGTGAAGTAGAATATTTTGCTAGATGGTGGCGACAATGTGGCCAGAGGAACTAATTAATATGATATAAAGGCCCGATGCCCTGATGCAAACATCACAATATATGATCAGAATATATGTACCTAAATGTGAAAGATTGTAGAAATTGGCTATGTTTAAGGTTCATGATGTGCAATATGCATGTCTTATCACGAGCAAACATATGCTAAGTTGTTATATGAATTGAAGAGGAACATTTTCTAGCTATAGATGAGGAAAGACATGATAGATTATGTAGTATCGTCTTTGGAATGTCAGACAATGAGCCACAGTGGAAGTGGAAAGGGAACTAACTAGATCCTGTCATTGGGTTTGCAAAGGTCAACGGTGGGTATGACATGTTTCTTGTCGCAAGGAATAACTTGATGAAATCAACAAATTTAATGCTTAAGTGAATGGAAGATGATGAACAAAAAAATGCTGCAAGAAGTGTTTGAAATGTAAAGAATTTCAAAGTGTTTGGATTGTAAGGTATTTCAAACATTTCAAAAATTGACCCATAATGCACATTGTGCTTTTGAGAGGTTACAAAACATGGAAAAAAGTTGAACTTCAATACTGCATACAGTCTAGAAACAGACAGATTGAGCAAGTGAATTAGACATTGGAAGACATATCGTCAATACATTTTGTGAAATGACCTAGAAAGTAAAGTATACGCAGTAAATTGAGTTTGCATATAACAATGGATATAAAAGCTAATGCAGAAGCATCCGGTTTCACAAACCATCTTTTAGGACCCCTTCATCCTAACTCTTCTTTTGTATTAGGTGTTATTAATAAAAGCATGGACACATATACTTTGTAAGTCGTTCCATTATCTTTTTGTAACTAGTACAGATATCTTAAATATATATATCTGAAATAAGCCGAGATATATCAATCTCAAGGTTCTTAGCCATATTGATTAATAATTCCATTAACTTCTTTGCCAATTTCTCACTTACAAGGGACAAATGACATCAATCTAGTTACACCATTGTGTCAGGCTCAAAAAAATCTTTGCAAAAAAAAAAATGGGCTCCAAACTCCATCGTATGGCCAAGATATTACGATTTTTCAATTGACTTCTTCAAGCCAAAAAAAAACATAGTGACGCTCAAATAGACATCAAATTTAACGTTGAAATTATCCTATGATGTCAAATGGACATCAACTTTAAAATCAAACATAATTATGAACAACTCACCTCATGACACTCCCTTGCTACTATTGTAGAACACCTATCAGCGTAATTATCCCACATGCACAAGAAGTAGTAGCTACCTCGAGTAGAGTAACTTAAATAGAAAGCAAGTGCAAGAGGAAAAATTATCAATTGAATATCTTGTATTGAGCTGTGCTCAAAGAAGGTTGCCGCCGCCCCTGCTCCCTCCGCCTCCCCTCCCACCCGAAAAAACCAACAATACTTTGTAGTGTGATTTTGTTATTTCAATAATAATAGTTTTATTTACTTTTAGTTGCAGATCATATCTTATATATTTTTGTTGCTAAATTAATCAGAGTGCAAGCAGGGTCCTAACACAATATGGCATCAACCAAAAACATGAGTTTGAGTTCTTGTGCGCACTTGGGTACATTTGTTTGTGTTGTGTGACTTGTTGACACTTGCAACAATGTTGCACAAACGAAGAAAGATCAACAATCCAGAGAACATCATCAAGAGTCTATCATGTCAGAAAAGTGATGGATTGATAGGTTTAATACTTTCCCAAAGGTGAGTGATCGCTTTTTGAGATGGTGAGGAAAGCACCACTTAATGCAATTGGTAGTTTCAAAACCATCGGTCTGCATTAATCGCCAGATACATAACTATCGGTCTACAGTAACGGTCTGTTATGTAATCATCGGGGTGCAATAACCAACAATTTCAGCCACAGTGGAGGTATGGGTAAAATAACTGCCTAGAACAAAAAAATTGAAATGTGCACCATTTTCCACGACAGAGAGAACTCAAAGAGGCTAGCGAAGTGTCAGTGTCAGGCCACCACAATTTGGATCGGTTTTGGAGAAGAGTTGGGAGTTAGTAGGAACAATCAATCAAATTGGGAAATGACAGTTCCAACTCCAAGAACGTTGAAAAGGGAGAGAGAGAATTGAGTTCATCTCAAAGAGAGAGAAAGAGAGAAGCAAAGCCAAGACCCTGCTAGAGTGGTGTATGTTCATGTAAGCCAATCATTGGACTGAGTGTATATCTTCTTCACATTCAAAAGGGGAAGGGAGTGTGTATGTGTGTGTACGAATCTCTATAACATTGTTGAGCATCAATAAAGAGAGCATTTTGGTTTCCATTCTAAGTAGTTGTGTATGTGTGTGTCCTTGAACTTCAATACTACATATTGTCCAGAATTAGACAAATTGAGCAAATGAATTAGACATTGGAAGATGTATCGTCAATGCATTTTGTGAAACGACCTAGAAAGTAAATTATATGCGCTAAATTGAGTTTGCATATAACAATGGATATAAAAGCTAATGCAAAAGCATTCAGTTCCACAAACCATCTTTTAGGACCCCTTCATCCTAACTCTTTCTTTTGTATTAGGTGTTATTAATAAAAGCATGGACGCATATGCTTTGTAAGTCATTCAATTATCATTTTGTAACTAGTACAAATATCTTAAATACATATATCTAAAATATGCCGAGAGATATCAATCTCAAGGTTCTTACCTTGGATTTTTCACATACCATATTGATTAATAATTCGATTAACTTCTTTGCCAATTTCTCACTGCCAAGGGACAAATGACATCAATCTAGCTACACCATTGTGTCAGGTTCAAAGAAATATTTGCCAGAAAAACAATGGCTCCAAACTTCACCGTCCAAGATATTACGATTTTTCAATTGACTTCTTCAAGCAAAAAAAACTTCTTAGTGACTGTCAAATAGACATCAAATTTAATGTTGAAATTCTCCTATGATGTCAAATGGACGTCAAATTTAAAATAAAACATAATTGTGAACACCTCACTCCATTGCACTCCCTTGCTACTATTGTAAAACGCCTATCATCATAATTATCCCACATGCACGGGAAGTAGTAGATGTCTTGAGTAGTGTAACTTAAATAGAAAGCAAGTGCAAGAGAAAAAATTAACTATTGAATATCTTGTATTGAGTTGTGCTCAAAGGAGGTTGCCCCCTCAAAGACACTGACAATACTTTGTAGTATGATTTTGTTATTTCAATACAATATCTTTATCTTCTTTCAGTTGAAGTGCATATTTTATATATTTTTGTTGATAAGTTAATCAGTGTGCAGGCAGGTTCCTAACACAATATTGCAACAACCAAATACATGAGTTTGAGTTCTTGTGCACATTTGTTTGTGTTGTGTGACTTGTTGACACTTGCGACAATATTGCACACATGAAAGAAGATCAACAATCCAAAGAACATCGTCAAGAGTCTAGCATGTCAGAGAAGTGATGGATTGATAGGTTCAATTATTTCCGAAAGGTAAGTGACCCCTTTCTAAGATGGTGAGGAAAGCACCGCTTAATGCAATTGGCGGTTTCAAAACCGTTGGTTTGCATTAATCGATGGATACATAACTATTGTTCTGTAGTAACGGTATGTTATGTAATCGTTGGGTTGCAATAACCAACTATTTCAACGATGATGGAGGCATGGATAAAGTAATTGCCTAGAATAAAAACATGACGTGCACCATTTTCCACAATAGAGGGAACTCAAAGAGGCTAGCGAAGTGTCAGTGTCAAGCCACCAAGATTTGGATCAGTTTGGAGAAGAGTTGGGGGTCAGTTGGATCAATCAAGCAAGTTTGGAAAGGAGAGTTCCAACTCCAAGAAGAAAAATTGAGAGAGAATTGAGTTCATCTCAAAGAGAAAGAGAAAAGCCAAGACCCTGCTCAAGTGGTGTATGTTCATGTAAGCCAATCATTGGACTGAATGTATATCTACTTCATAGTCAGTAGGGGGAGGGAGTGTGTATGTGTGTGTATGAATCTCTATAACATTGTTGAGCATAAATAAAGAGAGCATTTTGGTTTCCATGAAGTGAAATCTATTGAAACTAACCAACAAAGAAGATGAACCGGTGCAAAGAAAGAATATTGTTCAGAATATTTGCAAAATGGGATGTAAGTGTTGTAATGTTATTGTTGATAGTGATAGCATAGATAATTTGGTTTCAAAGGAAATGGTAGAAAATCTTGGGCTAAAAAGAATGCTCCATCCCACTCCATACAAGGTTTCTTGGTTTCTTAAGGGTCATCAAGTTTTGGTGAATGAACAATGTATGGTTATTTTTCAGATTGGGTCCTATAGAGATTAAGTGTCATATAACATAATTCCCAAGGATATATGTCAGGGTTTGTTGAGAAGACCATGGCAGTTTGATAGAAAAGGTCGTGTATAAGGATAGAGCAAACACCTACAAACTTGTGAAGGATGATAAGTAGTTTACATTGAGCCCATTGAAAGAAAGAGAAGAGGTGGATAGCAGTCCTAAAGTTTTATTTGTTTCTGATAAGCAATTCTTGAAGGAAGCAAAGAAGGAAAAGACATGTTTTGCTTTCATCTCCAAACTGATGCATGTTGTGATCACAAACAGGGTGAGAGATTCCTTTTGAAGTTCAAAATTTGTTAGAAGAGCTTGTTGATATAGTTTCAAAAGATTTGTCAAATGGATTGCCACCTATGAGAAGCATTAGTCATATATTGATTTAACACCTAAAGTTAGTTTTCCAAACGAGGTAACAAATAGGTAAACACTCATGGAGAATGAGAAAGTAAAAAGACAAGTGAATGAGCTACTAGAGAAAAATTAAATAAAAAAGTTTAGGCACATGCACAATTTCAACAATATTGGCATTTAAAAAGGGTGGAGATTGAAGGATGTGTACGAATTTTAGAGCAATAAACAAGATCACTATAAAGTATAGATTCCCATTGCCAAGGATACATAACTTGATGAACTGTTTGAGTGGAACAAGGTACTTCACGAAGATTTGATTTGAAGAGAGGGTATTACCAAATCAATAATAATGAAGATGATGAATGGAAAACTGCATTCAAGACGAATGATAGATTGTATGAGTGGCTTGTTATGTTATTTGGGTTGTCAAATGCACTTAGTACATTTATGGTACATTCATGAGACTCATGAATGAAGTGCTAAAACCTTATTTGGATAAATTTGTCATTGTTTATTTAGATAACAGTTTGATTTTTAGGCATACTAAGAAAGGGCATTTGTTGTATTCGAGGTTGGTATTGCAAAAGTTGAAGGAGAAGAATTTGTTGGTCAACATAAATAAGTGTAGCTTCATGAAGGAAGAGATGATTTATTTGGAATTTGTGATTTCAAGCTAAGGGTTGAAAATGGACCTCGAAAAGGTAAGAGCAATAGTTGAATGGCCATCACCTAGAAGCATGTTTGAAGCTAAAAGTTTCATGAGTTAGCAAGTTTTCATAAGAAATTAACTAGAAACTTTAGCGGCATATGTGCACCCATTATGGAAACAAAATAAGGTGATAAATAGAAGTTTGAATGGATTGTAGCAGCAGAAGATAATTATAAGATTTTTAAGAAAAGAGTGATGGAACAATTGTTGGCATTGTCAGATTTCAACAAAATGTTTCAGACTAATTGTGATGCTAGTAGGATAGCCACATTAGCAGTTTTGAGTCAAGAGGGTAAGCCCATTGCTTACTTTAGTGAGAAGTTGAATGAAACAAAAAGAAAATATTGAGTTTTTAATCAAGAATTTTATGCTATGGTACAAACTCTCAAGAAGCGGAGGCCTTATTTGATGCCCACAGAGTTTGTGTTGTACACAGATCATCAAGCATTACAATTCATAAACAACGAAAGTAAGTTGAATCAAAAACACATGAAGTACAATGAATTTTATCGAAGTTGTTCATTTGTTTTGAGGCATAAAAGTGGTCAATCAAACAAGGTATTGGTTGCTTTGAGTAGAATAGCTCTAGTGGTGAATAAGATGAAAATAGAAGTCATTGGGTTTGTCTCAATGAAGGGGTTGTATAAAGAGAATTTCAATATGCATGAACAATGTGCATGACTCCAACAAGTATGGATAGAACTCCATCGCTGGACTATTTGTTGCAAGATGGTTTGTTGTTCAAGGGACAACAGATATGCATAATTCAAGGATCAATGAGGAAAAATTTGTTTAAGAAGCATAGTGGAGGCCTAGCTGGGCATTTTGGTGTTGATAAAACATTAGTTCAATTGAAAAGAGTTACTATTTGCCAAGAATGATCGTGGATGTTAAGAAGTTCGTGCATGAATGTAGAATTTGCCAAGATGCTACAAGGCAAAAGTCAAAATTCAAATTTCTATCAACCTTTACCAATTTCAGAGTGGCCATGGGAAGAGATGAGCATGGATTTCTTTCTTGCGCTGCCAAGAACTCAGAGGTAATGATTCCATTTTTGTCTAGATAGATTTTTCAATATGGCGCACTTCATAGCATGAAAGAACACAAATGATGCAACACATGTTGCAAATTTGTTTTTCAATGAAGTAGTAAAACTACATGGGTTGCCAAGGAGCATAGGATTGGATAAAGATACAACATGTGTTGGGCACTTTTGGAAGACTCTGTGGAGGAAATTAGGGACAAGGTTAGATCGTAATTCAAACTATCATCTTCAAACGAATGGGCAAACGAAAGTGGTGAATCAAAGTCTTGATAATTTGTTAAGATGCCTGGTTGGAGACAAGCCAAAAATCAGAGTCTTGGTAATTTGTTGAGATGCTTGGTTGGAGACAAGCCAAAACAATGGGATATGACATTGGCACAACCTAAGTTTGCATACATCTCAAAAAACATAAGTACAACAATGAGTCCTTTTCAGAATGTGTATCATTGCAACCCTAGAGGTGTTCGTGAGTTGAGAAGCACAATGAATATAAGTGTTGAAGCAGAGAACTATGCAACAAGTATGCATGATGTGCATAGAGAGGTGAAAGATGAGGTTGGAAGAGAGTGGCACGAAGTACAAGAAGCATGTTAATCAGACAAGGAGAGAGTAGGATTTTCAAAATGGTGACTTGATTTCAGTGCATTTTCATAAGGAGAGGTTCCCCAAAGGAACACATAACAAGCTCAAGTGGAAGAAGATTGAGACTTGTGGAGTTTTGAGGATATTTTCAGCAAATGCATAAGAGGTAGAGCTCCCGGATGGAGTTGACATATCACCTATTTTCAACATAGCAGAGGTGTATCCTTTCTATGAGGGACAAGGGAGTGGTGAAGAATCAAGTTCAAATTCTTCATGTGTAGATAGGAAGTAGCAATTCCCTGAGAAAGCAAGATAAGAATTTGAGGCAATATTAAATACTTGGATCAACAAGAAGACAAGAGATGACGAGTACAAAAAGTACTTGGTTAAGTAGAAGAACAAAGCAACTAAAGACGCAACTTGGCTGAGTGCATTTGAAGTTTTCAAATACGGAAAACCCATTGAGGAGCTCAAAGGAGGTTAATGAGCGGGAGCTCATGGACAATTTTATTTACCCTAGGTGTCTCATGCAGGGGCATCCAAGTTCACAAACAATCTTGTATCAACCAAAAACATGGGTTTGGGTTCTTGTGTGCACTTGTCCATGTTGTTTGTGTTGTACCACTTGTTAACACTTGTGACAATGTTGCACACATGGAGGATAATCAACAACAATCTAAATAACATCATCAAAAGGCTAGCATGTCAAAAAACTGCCCAGCATGTCAAAAAACTGTTGGAGAGATAGTTTCAGTCACCTCCCAGAGGTCAAGTGACCCCTTTCTAGGATGGTGATAGAGCCATCACTTAATGCAAGCAATGGTTTCGAAACAATCTGTTTGCATTAACCTACAATTTCAAAACTACAGATTTCCAATTACGTAACCAGCATTTTCACCCGTAATGGAGGCATGTGTAAAGTAATTACCCAGAACAAGAAAATATGACATGTGGACCATCTTCCAAAACAAAGGGAGCTCGAAGAGGTTGGCAAGGTGTCAGTGTCAGGGCACCAAGATTCAAATCAGTTTTAGAGAAGAGTTCAGAGTCAATTGAATCAATCAAACATGTTGGGAAAGGAGAGTTCCAACTTCAAGAGAGTAGAGTTGGAAGAGAGAGTGAGAGAGAGAGCCAAGACTTTGCTAGAATGATGTGTGTTCATATAAGCCATTCATTGGACTGAGTGTATGTCTTCAGAGTGTGTAAGTGTGTGTGAATCTCTATAACATTGTTGAGTATCAATAAACAGAGCATTTTGGTTTCCATTCTAAGTTCATGTCTGAATGTGTCCTTGAGAGAGTATGTGTATCACCTGCTGGGGAGTAAGGCCCCCTAATTCCCGTCTACATCAAAAGCTCAATCATTATGTCATTGTTTGAAGCAATATGCACCTGACTTGGGCCAGCCTTGAAGACCAAATCATCACTAGGCATATTAAAGAAAATAAAGGAGCAGGTTGTCAAATTTAGGTGGAGCATGAAACTATAAAAGACAGACAGATGACCTATGGCAATAAGCATTAAACTAGGAAACATAAGTTTATGCTAGAACGGTACCACATTACTATGATTGTTTGATATTATGGAGCGATTAGAATTATTTTCTTTAGTTTTAACTCCTAAGTATGATCCATAATGTTTTTCATCCATCTTTTTTGAAGAGGTGTGTGTAGGATCCTACTCACATATGATTGGTCTATTGTTCAAGTGCAATCGGACAAATCAATAACATAAAACAGAAAACAATGGTGAGTTAGATTTTGAAATTTTGGAACTGACGCATAAGCAAGTATAGAACCATTATAAATACTACAGACCAAGTGAATTTTGGAAAGTGATAGACAAAAGGAGGTGGTTTTCTCACCTGTTTTCTGAAGCCCCATATATAGTGTTTTAAGGGATGCGGAATGAATTTTCTCCAATTGCATGGACCTTATCTTTTCCTAAATGCAAGTACCTGAATGGCATATAGAATGCTATGTTGCGAAGACTTACGTGACTCTTAACCGGATGCAAAAGATCTTACTTATGAGGAGAGGGTGTTATGTCATTATTGACCACATACTAGTGTTGTCATAGGGATCCGATTTTCCATTGAGTGTTGAAGGAATCCTATGGCATTGGTATTGTTGCAAAATGACAAGGAGGGCCAATAAGGATGTCGTGAAACAACATTGTAGCCATTACAAAACATCAAAGCTAATCAAACATAAGCTTGGTATGATATGAAGCATATTTTTTTATAAAAGCTACAGGACTGCAAAGATAAGAAACATCAAAGAAGATGCCACCCATGGGTGTTGCTCACCGAAGTGCAAAATGCAAATGGTAGGATATGCATAACTTATTTAGGAAGATATTTGGATGATTTCCAATGACCAGGAACACTTGGCTGAATTTACAGATTAAGACTATTGAAAATTGGGTTGAGGATGAAATATGAATAGACGAGCCCTGATATGAAGAAACCCGATGAAAGTAAATTCTGAAACGCAAAAGCAAGTTAAGAGGAAGTGAAACACTTCAATGACCAGAAAATAATTAGAATTGCAAGTTTGGGACCTGTAGGAAAGGAGGGAAATAGCACTTGAAACATTTTTCTTGAAGCTGAGTTGTGGCCAAAAGGTTTGACACTAGACTCCATTGTTGCCAGTTGTTGCTCGAATGAGATGTCACTGGACTTTGCTACAAAATATGTTGTCACCGAGTCATACAGTACATTAATGTTAGAACAAATTAACATGAGATTTGGTCACAATTACATGAAATCTTTTAAGATTAAGGACTATAGAAGCTAGAGTTTTAGGGGATGATGTGACATGACATGTCAACATAGATGGTTGAGCTCAGGACTGCCAGGTGAACCATGATTATAAGGACACCTTTGGGGTATCCAGACACCACTAAATATTCTTAAAGTAAAGGTGGAGGCCATGATGCCAGATGGAAAGACGTTCATCCCAATTGCAGTATGTATAAGGGCCAAGCAGAGCCACTACTGCTGGGATCTCAAGGAAGATCAGACAATCATCCATGATGAGCCAGAAGGAAAGAACTTGAATGACTTGCACATACCAAAATAGGCACTGATGTTGCAGAGTTGAAAGCTGAGCATGATGGAAGTATCAAGAACATGGATCACTCTAATACTACATGATGATGGATGATAACCATGGATAATAAGAAATGGAGCAGTTGCGAAATTTTGGAAGGCCTATATATACCTGTACGTTAAAAAAACAGTATGCTTGTTAGAGAGACCAACAAGTTACTAGGTTGTATTCTGAGCCAAGTATAGTATTCTGTTGAGTTGAGAGACCAATAGGCTACGACAGTAAGCAAGAGTTGTACAAGTTATCTAAGATTGACTCAGTGCTCAAATTTGACTTAGAGAAAAGACTGAAAATTTATCTGTTGTTGCCTAAGCGGACAATGAAATCTCCAGGCCATGTTGCCACTGGTGGAGGGGCATGTTGAGGCCAAACAGCCTGATCCTTGAGCTGCATGAAGTGAATAGTCTAATAAATTCCAGAGAATCATCTTTTATCTGGGCGCTTGAATCAGAACAATTATTAATGTGTAAAGGTACAGAATAAGTTGTGGTATGGTTGTATGTTACACTAGCATAGGGGCAATTGGGACAAGCTCATTTGTCTGTGGGTGGGTCGAGGATTTTCCTTAGAATTTTGAGGTTGAGTTCTGTGAAGCATATGCATTCTCCATCATCAGCATGTTTTAGTACCCCAACCATTTTGTCAGGAAGGCATGATAAACTTTGATGAATATCTATGTTTTGGGAGATATAATTCATAATCAGTAGTAGTTGAATATCTTGATAATATATTAGGTGCTTTCCTATGAGAAGACTAGTGGGGAAATGTTTTGGAAGTAATAATGTCCCTGGGGCAGAGGCATAATAGAAATCATGTGGATATTAAATTACATTAACTTAAATTCAAAAAAACTCTGACACCTCAATCCTCTAATACTGTTTTAGACCTCTTCAGATGAAAAGAAGAAACCTTCTTCATGTATACCAAGAAAGAAAGAAAGAAATTGTATTACTGTATATGAATGTTCAAAAGTAGGTCAATGGGACTCAAGAATACATCCAATTACAATAGAAAGTGCTAAGGTAAAATGACACTAGGATCAAAAACTAACTATAAATAAAGAACTTTAGCACTGAAAATAAACAAGGTGGGGAAAACCCAAAGCAATAAAGCCGCAACCCATGTGATTAAGATACCAAGGGGGAGCAAGAACCCCCAAAGAGCATGGCAGATAAAAGTCAGAAAGGATGGGTGCTAGTCCTGTCATAATCTCTGTCCAGGCCCGGGCCAGACAAATCATCTGTGTCATAGACACTGTGAAAACTGAAAGGGCCATTGCAGGATCTGAAAATTTTCATCGAGGAGTGTCCAGGGCTGAGGGGAGTAGGCTGGGTAATCCTAGGAGGAAGCAAAGCACTCCCCCTAGAACATCTCCCAAGAAACTCCAATGACAACGAAGAAACTTAAAAAGAGAAAAGAAAAAGCTTTGCATAAGTACTGGTACAGACAGAGACTTTGCATAACCTCCAAAGCTGCTGCATCCAAGCAACCGCAAGTGGTATCTCCTCAAACGCAAATGTACATCCACGCATAACTACTTCTCTACATGGAAAATAGAGAAAATCTGGTCTATGAGATTGTGAAACATAAAGCTTGCATGTAACTAGATCTGACGATATAGGTCAAGTTTTCAAATTAAGGGAAAACTGGTCACTTCTCAAAAAGACAAACCATGGATCAGAAAGAAAAACATTCAGAGAAGCCAAAACAAAAGGAATCTTAAATTGGCAAAACACCTAAGAACCTTCAAAGTTACCCATTTGGCTTAAAATCAGTAAAAAAATCTCCAGCATAAATGCAATTAAATAAGATATATAAGAATACCCTCTACCGATTCTAACATGTTACTTAAACAATTTGCTACAGAATTCTTTAACATACATGCAATAGAATAAGATCTTTAAGAATACCTTATGTCACATGTACTGATTCTAATTGAATAATATGCTACTTATGCAATTTGTTATTTCGCCATAATAAATTTATTTAGCATACATGCAACTGCATAATATCTTTAAAAGTGCCCTGTGTCACAAGACTACTTCGACACTTTGTTAGATTGAGAGAAATGGGCTCGCGATGGACCAGAAATCAACTCTGCATATCATCATTCTGAATTTATATGCCTCCATGATATAAAAGTACACAGATTTAGCTCATTTCAGCCAAAATTGTAGGAATTTTGCATTTGGGTGTCAAGCTCCTTGCATCCTTACTCTGTCTTCTGGGCTCTGGCCTTCCCTTCCCTTGCATAGAAACGGATTAAGCCACTCCAGAGCTTGTAGACCCAAATGGTACTCCCAAAAATGGCCAAGATAACAGTAATCATCCAAGAATAAGCCAGCCAACGAGGAATAACTGCATCTGCCTTCCCAGCAAAATAAAAGGCGGCCAATTTCCATGTCAAGTAAGGCCCAACGATGCACCTCATGATAGTAAAATAGACAGTGAAAAATGGAGAGAAAGAAGTGTAGATCCGGTTTGCCAATGCAGACCCTGTTCTAGCCATCCTAGAAACAGTCCACACATTCTGAAAAGGGCTAGTGGCTTCCCCTGCAGCTATTAGAGATATGGCAGATAGGCCTCCATGGCCAGTGAAGTATCTACAAGACAACATGTATAATGAAGTTGCAGTGTGGTGGAAGATGTAAAGGTAATCAGATGGGTTCACCAGCAAATAATGGAGCAAATCCACTGCAAAATATGCAGTGCTGAATTCCATGATTTTGTTTTCCAAATATGTATTTGGTGCATCAAGTTTCCATGGGTTCTTAAGCATGTCATAAGCAGAGAGAAGGCAAGTAGCAGTGCCATGAACCATTGAAATTCCACAACTTGCAGCCTCAAACCTATTTTTTCCCTTCCAGTTTCTGAAGACTACAAAATACCCAAATGCATACAGGGCTGCAAAAAGGCCTACAGAAACCAGTAGCAAGGAAGAATCCATTTCTGGCAAAGAAGAATTATTATGAAAACCTGACATACCTGAGCAATGTTGAGGATGTGGGTTTTGTTGGTATTGCCCGAAAAAACTCCAATGAAATCAAAAGATGTGTGTGCATCCACCACGCATGAATGTGTCGATATCATCAATTTCCACCACTGTTTACTTTATTTGACGGACATTAATCACCTGCTGGACAAGTTCCCCATAATTTCAAAACATAAACTTGTAGATTTGTACAACTGTTAGGGATATGCGAAGAAGTCTAGACTCTGAGAGGATGGTGAGTTGGAGGTTTATGTAATAAACAATCGACACCTACAGGCTTACATGATTTTTAATGCCTACACAAGTGTGAGGCATGCTGAGTGGGTGTGGTTAAAGCGGACCGGGCTCCACTCAATAAATTTGAGCTAACAACGGATAAGGACCATTGTGGAATGAGGAGAGTTCGTGGAGATATTTCATTTTCTATTTTCCTTTTATTTCTTCTTTTTCTTTTCTTTTCATTTTCTTCCTTTGTTTGATTGTTTGGTTATTTTCTTTCTTTCTTTTTTTTTTTTAATTGTTTTGTTGGTTAGTGTCTCTTTTTTATATAGATAAGGTTAGGATTGTAGTAGTTCCAATGAGGACTTGAGGACTCTGTCACATTTTCTTATATTTCTTCTCTTCTTTTTTTTTTTCATTTTCTTTCTTTATTTGATAGTTTGGGTATTTTCTATTTTTTCTTCTTTTTTTCTTGGGGTGGGGCGGTTAGTGTCTCTTTTTTTACATGATTAAGGTTAGGATTTTAGTGGTTCTATTGAAGACTATGTCACATCTTTTTAAATATGAAATTTTTAAATGGATAGTCTCTAAAAAAAAGAGAAAAAACTTATATATTTTAAAGTAAAAGGGTGTTGACAGTGAATGGCATTTCAATGTTGAATGCATTACGTATGTAGATATTCGAAGTCAATAGGAAAACACTTTGAAAGGAGGCAGTGTAAGTGAACTTTTTAAAGAGTTTAAGCTTCATAATATAGATTGTTTATTGATCAAAATTCATAGTAGAAGCTCTGATATCGAAAAGACCTTGAGAATATCTTAATGCTTTGACTCTTGATCCCTTAGAGTGCTTGCTCTGATAGACATAATTAAAATCTTTCTTTTCCTTTTCTTTTTTTTTTGAGAAATTGTTTAATAATAACTTGCAAATGACATGCAAGTTCAATTCTTATGAAGTGGTCCGTAAAAATAGGCTCTTGTAGTTCAAACTTTTTCATGGTGGATGTAACTTTTTTTTCTTTTTTCATCTTTTCTCTTTCTTTTTCTCTTTTCTTTTTTTGTTACAACATTTGTTCAATAGTTGTTTGTGGATGGTATATTGTTTAGTGTTTAAAGCATTGTTCTTGCAAGTTCAATTTTTATGAAGTGGTTCCATTATTTCTTTTTTCTACCCCTTAAACTTCTCACCCAAAAACTTGTTTATTTCAAGGCCATATGCACATTCTAAATTTTAAAGAAACAATTCTAAATTTTCATGTTTCTATAATTTTTATCTTTCATAAGACCATATGCACATTAAAAATAGGAGCAATAACCCCCTTTATAGAATCCTTTATAGAACCCCTACCTTAAAATGCTTAATATAACATTGATTTTTTGGAGTTGAAACAATACAATTACATGAATAAAATGAAGATTATTATTATTATAATATATGATTTGAAAAATAAGAACCTTTTATTTGTATTGTATAAAATTTTAATTGTTATTATAAAATGAAGTGGAAATTTTTCCTATCAATTTTTGTCCACATAATATTTTTGAATGATTTTTTTATTTATATTTTAAAAAATTTAAATTTTAATAGACTTAAATTTTCTCAACAACATTCGCTATTATAAAAACTATAACCATACCTTAGTACAATTCTCATATCAATTCAAATTAAATGAAACACTCCATTCATGATGTTGAGGGGGACCATATAATGCATATAATAAATTTTTGAATGTTGAAGGGACAATATAATGTATATAGTAAACTATCTCAATAGTATTTAAATCCTTCCTTTATGGATTTATTAAGCAATATACTTTTCAATATATTTCTATAGCCCTTTTACTTTTTTAAATTAGAAACAACTTGTATATTTTGATTAATAAACCAATAGAGAGTATAATGATACTCATTTATAACTTCAAAAAAAAATAATAATAATAAAAAGGAATCATGGCTCAAAACCAAATCAAATGATGTTAAATGTTAAACATAAAATGTTGGCAAGTCATCAACAAACTGCATAATAAAATAAACCAAAATTTTAAACACATTCAATAAAATCAATAACATAAGATAAAGTAAATATCTCTATTAAGAAAAAGTCACAATAGTAGAGGAGTTAGTTAGAGAATCATTATCGTGAGGCTTATGCCCCAAATGTCAACTTGTAGATCATCAACTTCAATGGGAGTCCACTCCAAACCATCTACCACTTCTCCCCCTTCTTCTTCTTCTTTTATAATCATCTCCTATAGGTCTCCTATAGGTCAAAGTTGGTAAGATAATTAAAGCTAAAGTGGGAAAGGTCGTGTCCTACTAAAAAAGAGAAACCCATCCCCTACTAGAGCGAGGGAAAGGAGACCAATTTATAGAATGACCATGGCTACAGATAAAATTGGAGCCATTTGAGTTGGTTCTCTTTGTGCCATGTATTTGGTGGTATGAAGGGGGACTTTTGTTGTCTAAGCGCCTAAGAGAGCCACCCTAATCTACTCGTAATTTGAGGGGTGTTTTCCAAGGGGAAGATGAGTTAGTGGAGCTGAGAAAACTCGAGTTAAATCTTCTCGTCTTAACTTTAAATATGTAGCAAAATGTTGGAGATTAGAGAGGTGTGCTTAGTAAAAAGTGAAAAAAATCATCACAATCTTATTTAAAAAATAGTTATAATTCCTCTGTTCTATATCAAATATAAGATTTCAATTGTAATATTATGCCATTTATTTGATATGAATGCAAACCTCTCCAAAACATACATAAATCCAAGAGAATCATTGTAGATGGTAAGGCAAAAAAAGTGAATGTATCCACTTCCAAACATATTATGCCTTGAGACAAAACCAACAGATGTGTTTCATAAATTATATGCTCTTACATGCATGATATTTGGATATGTAACTCCTAGATGATCCAACCTTTATCATAGATGAGGTATTGTGTAAAATGGGCCTTTTTAGGCTTGAGAGGAGCATTCCATGTTCTTTGAAACTAAAAATGTAAAGTCTTAAGAGAATAATTAACATGACATTTGTTGGTGAGCTTACCTTGCAAGGTGTGTCCATTAGAAATCCATACATAAGCAACGCATTGTGTGTATCTCCTTAAATGAGTGTCTACATTCCATTTACAATATTTCCACCATTACTCAAGAAGAGTGAGAAAGATTTTGTCAAGAATAATATGTGGCATATTTTCTTAGATTGGTATGAAGGTAGACAAGTATGAAGCTTTCAATTCATATGCCTTGAATGTCTCCACAAGGTAGCCAATTGTTTAACTCTAATTTGGATATGGATCCTATTTAGTGGTTAGGGTTAAAGATATAGAAATGATAGGGCACAAGGGTAAATATCAGTTCTACAGTAGGCCAATTAATGTGCTAAACTCATATGTATCATATGTTAAACACATAAATCTAAGATAAGTTATTAATGGAAAGTAAAACTATGATAAATATATAAATAACATACAAGAATGTACTTAGCTATTTTTTATGTTAATGCAATGTTGGATCTGGTACAAGTGGGAAGCAGACAGGAAGTAGACTCTAGATCAATTGTCAGATTATAAATCTGATGCCTTTAGTTCTTTAAATACTTTCATCAGCTTAGGTTAGTTACATCGACACTAGTGTTTGGGTTTGATGCTAGTGTCATGTACAAAATATGTGCTCAAATAGGATGCAACCACCTAGATGATTCTAGGTTTGGCTTCACCTTAATTTTAGTGTATTCAAATATGAGTCATGGACTACCACTCATGGTGAAGTGGCAAAACCCTAGCTTTGTGTCTTTAATGTGACCTTAGGGTAAAATGAGTTAATAGGTACACGATGTCAAGCTGACTCGTAATGACCCCATTATCAAAGGGAATTACCTACATAACTAATACTCTAAAAGAGAGCCTCAGACTCATGTAGTTCTCCCTTACGTGTTAGCTTGTGTGTGAATCATGCAATATGTGTAAATCAAGTACAACAGTGACCTAACTTGTAACTTGGGAAATATGACCTTATGATTGCTCTTTTAGTACTTCAAACCTACAAATAGGTTGTTCCTTTCACTAATATCATAATAGGGCACAATAGGAAAGCTTTTGGTAACTTGAGTGTTTTTCGAGTGCTCTTTTGATTTGATTTCTAGGTGAGGAATGAATAAGGGTTGATATTGTATTTATACCAATTTTATCGAGAGATAACTCACATTAAAGTACTTAGGCCAACCATTATAATATGTTTCATTTATAAATTGGATGAATTTAGGGCACTCAACTCTTGCATCGGGCCAAGATAGTAATGTGAATGCTACTATCTGATCCAGACGTTAGTGTATAGAGAGGAGAGTAGGCATAGGCTCAAAACTTGTAGAAGTGTAAGTACATTTTAAACATTATGGGCAAGATGGGATGTTTATGTCATTAATATAAAGCTGATTGGACTAAGAGATAGGCCAAGGGGCACAACATAGAGTAGATGCAAGGCTTATGGAAGCAAGGCATGTGTCAAACTAAGAAGAACAAATAAGGTCATGATTTTTCCAAGTGTACAAGACTGAGGTACCACATAATCATAAAATATTGTCTACACCAATCCCTAATGGTATAGGAATACATATCCTTGATGCTTTAAATTCCTCTACTAGAAAATATCAAATATTTAACCAAAAGAATTTCAAGTAGTGGTTTATCATCTAGTATAAGAATGGAGAACCACCATAAGCAATAGTCATTAAAAGAAAAATGTGTTTGAAATAGATCTCCAATGCATCTTAGTTGAGGCTTGATAATTTTCAAACTTTCTAAATGCTCTAAATTACAAAAGGTCTTTTAATATTAATTGGAGAGAAATTAATGATAAGGGTTTGAAGCCCCAAATCATTCTAACATGCCTTGACATATGGGATATATTGTTCAATACATTGTCTTATAAGAACTTTCCAAGTTTGGGTTCAAAAAATGACCCTAACATCCCACTTGGTTGCCTTTATCTCTAGGGAGAAATAGAGATCCTAGGAAACTCTATGAAGAATTATAAAAAAATTGAGTTATACAAAAGGAATTTATACACATAAAAGTGGCATGCTAGCCTTGTGCACTCGAATTCCCAAGATCTAATCATGATAGCTAATGATAATATTATATATGATAGGTTTAGGGGTTTGGTTGATTAGGTTGAGGTAAATGAATGGGGTTTTAGATGATGGGTGACAAAGGGTGCTCATGGTGATACTAGAAGAGCTATCCTACATCACATTGCTCATTGAGAGTAATAAATTAAAGGGAAATGAAATCCCAAAAACCCTCAGTATGAGTGAGGATAAAGATTTAGAGTTCTTTGTCAATGATAGGAATGGTGAATTAGGCATAATTAGGTTGGATAACTCTAAGAAAATGACTAAATCTATCAAACTGATTATGTCTAGTCAATGCCATATGCAAAGTGAATGGAAATATGATGAGGTTAACCCTAAGGAGGAAGAAAAGGAAGAGTGAAGGTCTAGACTTGGAGATTATTATACTTATGGGCTCACATATGAATAAGTCTAATTATTGGTTGTGTCTATACACAATCTTGCTCATCAATAACATTGATTTGGTAAATGATAAAATGTGGAATGGGGGTGGAATGAAATAAATTCTATCATAAGCTCATTTTTGACATCACTTTGAATTTTATTGGCTAGAACAGGAGATCTAACTCTAGGAAAGATACCTACTCTATATAAAAATGGTCACTCAAGGAGCATCATCCAAGAGGAAAGATGATGTTGTGATGAATGTATAAAGCATACAGGTTATCTTGATTATGGTTTTGAATAGTTTAATTTATATTTCTAATGTTTGGGAGTAAGGTTTATCCTTACACTTGTCAAATATTGTTTGATTGTGTTTTTGGGTGTTTTTAAGTGTTTTACAAAGAAAATGAATTGTGTTAGTTGTTGGCAATAAAGTGTTTTGCAATGATTAAGTGAATAACTATAATTAAAATAAAATAAATGCATTTTTTTTTCTTTTTAAGATATTTTATGCATGTAAGTACTAAACTAAATTCTAAATGAGTGATACAAATATTGATTTTGGTATTTCCTAGTTTGAGAAATAAAAGGTTTGCCTATATGTGTTAAATGAATTAACTTTCTTTTGAATTTTTTTGTGTAATTATATGAAATATAATATGTAATTTAGGTTTCCAACACACAAATGAAAATTAGATTTAAAACCTGGAAAGCACAACTTCTAAGAATTCATTAATTAATTCACATGTGCAGGGTAAAAAGCTAGTTTTTAAAGTTTTAATGATTGCTTATGAAATTGACTAATCTAAACTGAAATAGATGCAAGTGTAAAACTATTTGTTTTCTAATTTTGTTGATTTTTAATAGTGTTCATTTACTATAGAAGAGTAATTAACTAGATTTGACATGCAAGTTTTGGGTTTGCGTAAGTTTTTTAGGTTTTGGTATGTGTGTGTTGGTGTTTGTTTGTGAATGTAAAATTGTTTTAAAACTAAAAGTGAAATATTTTGTTTGGATGTTCCTACTATTTAGATTCAATTAGTATAACTAATTTTAATGTAAGACTAGTATTTTTTGAAAGCTTTACATGCAACTACAAGTTAAAGAAAGCCAAACTACTATTTTTGTGTAAAAGAAGAAAGGAGAAGGGTTTATTTCCATTTATTTTATGATTTTATGAATATGA